>PKRV01000300.1:0-381976 GCA_003709505.1 Hyphantria cunea | reverse complement strand
AAAAAAAAAAAAAAAAAATTAAAGTGTCGAGCAATTGCTTGCAAATACCAAATGTAATCAGATGACATCCGACAGTCGGACGAGCATAGCATCGCAACATTCGCATTTAGTGCAAATGTTTGAATACAGTTATTATAAGGGTACCTTGGCGGGCTGGCAGTGGTGGCAGTAGTGGGGCGCGCGCGTGTCGGCCACGCGCATGCAGCGCGCGTGCTGCCACACGCCGCAGCCCGCGCCGCCGCACTGCACCATGAGCCCCTCCTCCACGTGCAGGCCGCAGATACACATGATCACCTCGTCTGCAAATATACAATTGTTCTCACTAGCTGCAGGTGCACATATGCTGCGTGTGTGTGCGACAGACCAACGATTTCAACAAAGTGCCTACATGTAAATGAATACGGACTACCCAATAAATAAATAATAAATATTTCGGACATCTGACACAAAACGCCATCTAGTCCCACACTGCAGATCACTGCACTGTAAGCATTGTATTATGGGTACTAGACAACTGATATGAAGACATACATACTTTTTTTTCGTTAATGCATACATATATATTATACATCTGTCCTGTCCTGCCCTGGAACCGAACCCGAGACCTCAAGCTAACCTGTCGCATACGCTATACCTGCGCCACCGAAGCCGATCTTGAATGACGAAATGTTTGACGCATCTTGAAGGAGATCTTCGATCTGTAGTGGACGGCAATAAGAATGATGATGAGTGCGAACCGAACCGTTATATGACACTCGCAAACGACCAATCGAAGTTACCAACCAAAAATATACAAAACTTTATTCGTGGTTGAAACTTCCCTATAACTTTTACTACTACCATAAAAATGGTTATACAATATTATATACGATTGATTAAACGTGCTGTTTGTGTACGTATCTGAATGTGTAGATGTACTTATATGTCTAGATGTACAGGTGCTAGCATGATTAAGAATTTATAGTTTGGATTACAAAAGAGACCCTGTTTCTTCAAAATAGGTTACCTGTTTTAGTTTTCTGCAAAAATCCAGAAGGCAGAGGTTCATCGGGACCGAGCACTTTAGTGAGAAGATCAGCATACTCAGACTTGGTCGTATTGTACACCTGCGTGAACATAATTAGACGATCATATCTGAATTGTATTTATCTAACTAGCAAAAAAAACTCGCAAAAAACATTAAATTTATGTCAGCATTACAGTTGTTACAAGATTTTACATTACAGAATATATATTTTACGGTTTAAGAAACTATATGTATAATATATATTGGTGTACGTATATGAATACCTTTCTAAGTTGAGCAGCGGCAGCTCCGATGGTAGAAAGCCGACCATGTTCACGCATGGCGCTCGCGAGGATAGTTGTGACATCAGAATCGAATTGTAGAAGCGAAGTATACTGTCCCGCTTCCACATTAGCTTCTAACGTAGCGAGATCTACAGCACTGCCTTCTTGAGGTTTACCACGTTCGCCTTTAGTTCGCATGAGTGGTGCACATAACAGACGATCTTTGTCATCTAAATGAACAAAAAAAAATTTAAATACATTAACTAAGTTCCATAATTATTATTGAAGTTTTAAATCAAGATGTTTACTTACCTTTACAATCGAAAAGCGTACGGCAAATAGCTTTTAGTATGGTTGTGAGTCGCTGTGCACGTGGCGCTGTAGGATCGTCTTTTGGACGGGGAGCGCGCGGTGTAGCATCTCGTAGCGCACGTAGCCTTGCCAGCGCGCCCACTTCGTCCATACTCCGCGATGGTGCCAATGGGTCTACGGTGCACACGCTGTTTGTATTAGCGACTACAACATTTGACGCTGTTGTAGAGCTGTTTGGTACAGGCGCTGGTCCAGGTGTTGAAGGTGCGGATGAATGTGGCGGTGATGTTGGCATTGCCAATGATAAACGATCACGTATACGCCGCACCTGTTAGATAAAGAGTTTAAGTATTAAAGCCTATTTTAATGTGTACCTAACTTAACAATATATTATTTATATTTAACTCACGTTATCTAGATTTCTCAATAGGAAGCAGTGCCTATCCCTGACGAGGATCTTTTCTTTAGCGCTCAGCGGTTTCATTTGTGGTTCATACCATAATTTGTTAAGGTGTTGCTGGTACTTTAATATTGTCATATTCTTGATATCGCATGATGAAAGTGCCTGTTGTTCTGATTTTTTATTACACTTTGCAGCTTTTCGCGGTCGGCCCACACGCGGTTGGTTTCCATTTGACCCCTGCGACTGATTGGAAGCATTCGATGGTGTTCGAGACTGCGTCTTCAGCGGCTGTTTAGTTATTCTTTGGGATTTGCCACCGATTACCCCACGACAGTCTTCGGAATCACATTTGCATGGCTATAAAGAAAAAGATATATAAATTGCATAATTATTTTCAACCAAGTATAATTAAAACTCAAGTGAAATATATTAAAGACGTACCTGACCAACAGCAGGGTTGAAAAGTGAAAAGTTGTAATCATACGTAAGTTCTTCGTCCGGTTCAATATCGCGAAGCGCAAAGAGTGCCATTCTGAAGGTACCTAAAAAGGAATAAATATTTATCTGTTAAGAACAGTAATAATATAGTAAGGAGCGGGGCCGTTTTACAGCTAGCAGATATTAAAGGTGGAAAAAATCATGCTAATGTACGTAATTTTAGGAAACCTGAATTTTATATATATATCATTAATCAAAAATAAAATAATTAATTATATATGTATATCATTAAGAATAACATTTTTAATATTTTGGCTGGAGTTGATGTGTTGTTAGTTTTTAGTCTATATTGTTGAGAAATATGAACGCCTACTGTAACTTATATAGCAATCAATACACATGACGCGTATGTTTACCTTAAATATAGCAAAGGCGTTAGTTCCTACAAACTTTGTACGGGTCTGAGACGGTCTTTGGTCCGTCAGATATGTCTGGCTCATTGGAAAATATTATACTTAAGGATATATATAAAATTCAGGCTTCCCAAATTGACGACTGTACTATGGCTGACTGTAAAATGGCCCTGTTTTCAGATTAGCGAGTACCATTCCTTCCCGAGTCTATCCTAAAAATTTCATAATTTCATTTTCATTCATCAATTTCATCTTTCCTAAAATGATGTAACTATGGGGTGACTGGGATCTCAGTCTATTAGGATGTGTATACTACGATGGGAACGAAAATTTTAACCCATGTTAGCAAAAAAATTATGTTTTTTACATAATAAAATGTGGTATTATGTTTCTAGACAGTAAATAGAAAAAGGAGGAAATTGACACTAATTACAATATATATTGGGTACAATAAATACGATTTTTTTTCTTATAATAATTACTCTCTGCAGAACTTTTTATATTACTTTTTACGTCCTGTTAGTGTTGTGGATTTATTTTTATATTTTTCATTTCCTTCTAAATTTCCATACAGTTCATGCTTTTTAACTCAATTTACATTAGTTTTCTACATAATAAAAAAAAGCCTTATAGAGTTACTTACCATTAGAAGTCCATTTCTGCATTTCACAATTGGGCCGACAGGAATGGTTGACAAACCGCCCATCACCGCCCATACGGTGGCCATCAATTACCAGCCCACCGTCTAGATGTAAGCAGTAATGATGGGTGTCACGAGCATAACGTGTCGCCATACGCTCCTGAAATACCATTTACCAATACAAAATGCAATTTATTTTGTAATTTAGCCGATCCCAGCGGTGTCACCCGTGATATAACAACAACCGCAGTTTTCGCCGTGGAACAAATAAAAAAGAATCCTATGTAAATAGTATCCTATGTACGTCTCCTTGTTTTAAGCTACCTTCCCACCAATTTTCATCGTTATAAATAGTGTAACTAAGACGACTTTTTTTATATATTTAGATATCAAGAAGAATTACTGTCAAGGTTCGAGGGGTCAAGTGGGAGTTTATTTCACATTGACTCAACCGTCAACGCGATAGTTAGAGTTCAGTGGGGGGCCAATAGCAACGCCTTGCACTGTCATCACACCTGATCATATCGTGAAGTTTAACAAATAGAGACTATAGAAAATTCTTTATTTGCACACCATAATATTACAGTTAGAAGAGAGTACATAAAATGTGAGACGGAGTGTACAAAGGGCGGTCTTATTGCCCAAAGCAATCTCTTCCAGGCAACCTTAAGACATATTTTTGTTTATTACTGTTATTAAAAAAAAATCTTGCAGTAAAAGATCTGATATATATTAAGTATGTATATTACAAAGATTAAAAGCAAAATAAAATAAGTTTCTATTATATCGAATTTTACAAACCAGTGTATTAAAGAGTGTAAGGTTTTTTAAAGAAATTATTAAAGAACTTACCTTGAACTCCTTATCCGATACGACTTCGCCGACATACTCTAAAATGAAATCTCCAGATACGATCTTATGTTTAGTTCGCACGCCCCACCCCTTATTCTCAGTCATAAATTTCTCCAATCCTGACGCCCATTCATGACGTTGAATACGTTGATTCTTACATCTGTCTCTGCAAAAAAATACGTACAAATTTGATAAGAATTGCGAGTTAGCATAATTAAATTAATAACAAGTCACATATTCCTTTTCATGAAACAATATTCACCCGCAAGGACATAATTGTGGTGAGCATTCCGAGAATACAAGTCTGTTAATGCAGTCCTCGTTGCATCCAGATGAGGGAGCGCAATTACACGCAACACTCTCACATTCTTCTGCGGATGGCTTCACATCGTAGTAAACATCTGAAACGATCACCAATTAATCAATTATTACATATAAAGCTCACCAAGGATATTCCTTAACGACTATTCATTCTGCCATACACATATTTCATTTATTATATTTAGGTTCCATAAATGTAGTCATTTGACGATCATTGTAAATTATTCATAAGTTAGCTACTATTGTTCGTTTATAAACATCCAGTTATCTGGCGTGAAACATTGATTGCCCACGTCTCAAAGGCACGCAAACTGCTGAAGACAGTAAAAACCTCATAACTCCCTTTTTTCTTTAAATTCTACCATAATGAAAACGTGAACAAATAATTACTATATACTTTCATTGCGCCTGAAAAAAATCGATCAATTTCATGTATGCTCTGTTTACTAACCAAATGTTAATGAACATATGAAATACCTTTACGTTGTGTAAATTTTATATAATATAAATGCATTAGATGCTTACTTGTGCGTATCTTTTTGTAATTCCACGATGGAACAGGCTGATTGTAATGTTGTTGCCACCAAATGTCATAGGGAAGCGTGAAGTGTAGTTGTCTTCGACGGACCCAACGTTCACAGTACGGTGGTGGTGCTAAGAGACCAGGTGGGAATTCAGTTTGAGTAACAAGATTTTTTCCTTTTCCTTCTGGTTTAGGGCTGAAATGTAAAACCGTACTTTTAGATGTGTGATAATGATAACTATTTTAATTTAAAACATCTTATTATAAATAAGATTTACTCACTCTTCTTTGTAATAATCAGAAAATAATCCGGCTGCTAGAAATTTTTTACGAAGTCGTGGATTTCTCTTTGATATAACAGGTTTATCTCTATTGTCTACACTACTAGATGGGCTATCGTCACGAGATGAAGCTACTCGTTTCTTACATATTATATTCTTCGACAATACGTCAATACTTTTCTCAAAATCTATTTCCTTCTCGTTCAATGGCAGCGGATCATTTTCGTCGTTGTCACGAAGAGTGTCAAGTGAAGGTTCTCTAGATTTAGTGGTCAATTTACGGCTAACCACCGTATCTAACGAACTTTCTCGAGATGTTGACTGCGTTTCTCTCTTTTTAGTGGATTGGATACGAGATTTTCTTCTAGCACCTACACTGACAGGTACATTGAGTTTTTCGGAATCGGAAACAATGTTTTGATTTTCAATTTTCTTCCTTTTATTTTTAGTTTCATCAGTTGGGATATCGGAACTTCTCGTAAGTCTTCTATCAGTGGGGCATAGAACTGCAAGGCTTGATTTCGGGCGTAAACAACCTTTGGAATTCTTCTCCATGGCTTTTCGTTTCGAAAATATTTCCTCTATTTCCTGAGAAGGTGATATAGCTCTTGTTTTTCGTTTTAACCTTTCAAGATTATTTAAACGGCTTGCTGGCCTGTCAGATTTCACGTTTAATAGACTCAAAGGTATGCTATCTTCCGGATCATTACTAACAGAACTAGCCAACGATGGAATACTATCTGTCTCACTCAATACTTCCCACTTGTTAATGTGGTTCTTAATCTCTTTTTCAGTTTTGCTCTTTAAATGTAAAGCTGGAGCTCTCAAAATAGAGGAATTTGGTATTTTTTTCTCAATACTCACATTTTCAGAACTATTTGTTTTATTTTTATTATCATTGGGTATATCTTTGCCTTGCAACTTTTCAAGTGATACAACTGTTAATCGACCTTGCTTTACACATTCGTCTTTATTTAATACAACTTTTAGTTCAACTTTCTTATTGGTAGTGCGTTCCAAAAAGCTACTCATTGCTTCTCCATCCTTTGGCACTCTTTCAAAGGCCGAGTTATTATCAGTGTCGGAAGTAAAATGACTATCCGATGTTAGATTTTGAATGTTATCTACTTTTTTTTTCTTCTTTTTAACACTAGGAAAACCAGTTCTATTAATTGCTTTACGTCTCCTGGTTTTCTTTTTCAAATCAACCGTTTTATTTTCAGCAGAGTCGTTTAACTCTGTCTTTTTATGTTGCAAGTTTATTTTCTTCGAAGTATCATTTACTTGTAACCGTTCCGTCTGCACTTTAGTCACTAGCACTCGTGCCGGTAAAACTAACTTACTTTCTCTTAAAATGTTAGATTTCTTCTTCCTCTTATTCTCATTTGTTTCCTCGTCATTACTCAAATTCCTTTTCGGCTGTCGTAAATTATGACCGCCCGTTGTTTCCGACAGCTTATCAGATATTACCGCAGCTATAGATTCACCTCTCTTCGGTCGAATAACAGGATCAGGTGTTTCTGATATTAAAGCTAAAGGTATTTCAGACTCCGTATCAATACTAGCCAGTAATACGTTTGTTCCAATCTTGGAATCATTTTTAGTTTTTGATTTCCCTTTATTTTGATCAGATAATATATTCGTAACACATATAGATGATTTAGGGATTTGGTCCTCTAAATCAACAGATGGTTCGAATATACCCGTAGGTTTATCAATGTTCACAACAACTGACTGCCCAAGGGGAGATTCTGATCCTTTAGTTTTCTTAGTATCTAAAACTTTGCTTTTCGATACCGGTGACTTAATAACTGTAGCTCTGGTATTAATTTGAGTTTGTTCTTTATTTTTATTTTTATCATCAATAACCTTACTAGGTGTTTCTACGCTATTTTTTTCCTTTTCCAAAATTCGAGATTCTATAGATTTGCGAATATTATTATTCAAAAGAGTATCTAAAACCTTTGTAGCTGCACTTGGATTAATTTTTGATACTAAATTACTCGTCAAACCTTCAAGTCTATTTTTTTTACGAGTCATTATTTCTGATTTTTGAGCCGGCGGAATAGAGCTTTTATACAATGATCGAGCTGACATACTTTTTAAGGGATCTATAGACGTATTATTTGTAGAAGAGTTAGTTGAGGTCAACGAATCAGGTTTATCTAACTCAGAAGTATCGTCCTTGTTAACATTTTGATCGATCTCTTTAGATTCTTTTGGATTTGCCCCTGCAACCTTGTCTTCTGATAACTTTTTAGATAAAGATTGTACAACATGGTCCAAACTTGAATGAGATATAACTTTGTCAGCTTCTAGCCTATGCCGTTTTTTAGGAGTAACTATAGGTGCTGAGTGCCGAATAGGTGATGATTTAGCTTCAGCTCTTGGTGACGATACTTTAATAGTATCTGGTTTATTTGGTTCTGATCTGACATCATCTTTCGTTTTCGGAAAACTTTTTTCTAAGTCATTTACCATTTTGTGCACAGCTTTTAGTTTTTGAGATGTTTCATAAATTTTTTTTGAAAGTTCTGATTGATCTGCAGTTGGTCTTTTGATAGATAATTCATTATCGGCCTGCACAGGTATCGCGGCAAGGTTTTTATTGAGAACAGTGTCAGTTTCGTCCTCTTTATTCGCTATTTCATTAGCATCGGTATTAATACCTTGCTTTGATGTTTTTGTCGAAGATTCGGCATTCACAATAATTGTTTGAGTCGCAGTCTTTAAAACATCAGTACTTTTTTTGGCTTTTTCATTTGTAGTTTTCGACTTCGGTGACTCGTCAGGTGCATTACTTTGGACTTCCCCTGTGCAATCGGTTTCTGTGCATAAAAATTTTTCCGGACTGCTACTATTTTTGGAACTTTCATCAAACTCAGCTGACACAAGGCTTATGCTTAGAGAATTACCTGTAGATGAGTTTATATGATAATGTCGCTTTTTAAGTGGTAATTTATGTTCGTTGGTATCTTTACTGCCCTTGCTTTGAGATTCAGCTAGTTGTTTTTTGTGTCTTCTTTTAGAAGTAGGTGTAGGTGCTTCTTGGTTATCTGTTTTACGTTTCTTTGATCCCCTTTTAACAACCTTCGTCGATGTTACTTCTGTTGATGTTTTTTCAGTTTTTGGTAAGTTTTCAGCAACACTTACAATCAAGTTTGGTGCTATTTGACATAACTTAATAAAATTTGATACAAGGCTGTCCATATCCTGGGTGAACTTTTGATCAACCAATTCTATAGGTTTCGTATAAGTTTCTCGACATTTAGACACGGACCTAGATCGATGTCTACGCTTACTTTTATGTCTGTGATGTTTAGTCTCAGTTTTGACGGGCAGACGAGACATTCTTTCAGTAGGTTTTAAATTTATTTTCGGTGGTGCCAAAACGACTGTTCTTCTTTGTTTTTTAGTATGAAACGATGGTTTTACATGCGGTTTTATGAAATTGAGGAACACATTTCTTGAAAGAGACTTATTGGGTACATAACTATTTTTTGCTTTTTCAAAAATACCTGGTAGGGATTTAGGTGCTATTTCTTTTTCCTTTTTAGCTCCGTTAAGAAACGTCGTATTATTAGCATTTTTAAATTGTTTTTTATTTTTAGGCGACAAAGTTCGAGAAAAATATTTAAAGCTACTTTCATTTTCTTTCTTTGAACCTTGAAGCTTTGATGCTGTACAAATAGGTGAAATGCCAAATTTATGAGTAAATGCAGGTTTTAACGCTGGTAATGGAGTCCCAATGTAACTAGCTTTACTTGGTGACTTGAGCAACGTGTTATTATTATTGTTGTTTGTTACTTTGAAAATATTGTGTGTTGTTACTGGACGTTGCAAACCACTAAACACAGGACCAGGAGCAAATGGATCAGAAGTATTTAGTCTAAACACCTGCTTTTGAGGAACTTTTGAAAATCCAAACTCATATTTTGAAGATAATGGATATTTTATGCAAACACTCGTGTACTTAGGAGAAGCATTAGTCTGCCGTAAATAGTTTTCGCTTTCAGAGTCACTTGAACTGTGACCTAAATTTAAGTTGCTAAATGTTTTATTAGCTAATGATATTATCTCTTGCTCTGATACAAAATGTTTTTGATTTTTGTAGTACGATCTATCTCTTACTGATCTTGTCTTCTTGAGTTTTCTCATGCGCCTTCGCATACTCCTGACACTATTGTCAGTTTTATATCCCGATTTGTCACTTTTATATCCAGATTTGTGGTCTGTTTTGTAGCCCGATCGATAATAATCACTTTTGTAACCAGAGCGACACCCATAATCGCTTTTGTATCCTGATTCAATGAGGCGACTACAACTCTTATATGGTTTAAACTCGTGGTCACTTTTATATCCCGATAAAATATCTTTATATTTAGGATTCAAGTCAATTTGTTTCCAAGTTGGATCCAATGGATCATCTGCAGCTGCTTCATTTTCACTTTGATTATCTCGCCAAGCGTTACCAAATGTTGTATTATTTTTTTTTGGTAAATTGGCAATTTTATTATTTAACTCTTTACGTTTGGCATATACCCCTGACAAGACAGACCTATTGGTAGGTACAGAGTCATCGCTATCACCAGAATCATACTGGTTTTTATCCTTTAAAGTCTTGGGTGTGTTCTTAGTTGTTTTTGTTCTACTCACTGGTTTACGGCCAACTTTTTTCCTTGGTGGGTATAATACTCTGTCAGTGGCATATAACATTCTATCTAATGCGGCAATATCTAATTTGTGATCAGATTTTTTGTTCTTTTCAAATTTATTCTGTTCCTGTTTTAATGGTACTGGCGAAGGTGCTTCCGTTTTAATTTGTTTAATTTCTCTTTCTATTCTTTTTTTCTGAAAATCACAATCACTCGAATCAGATCTATTATTCGCGCGAGATCTACTTTTGGATTTCGATCTCATCGCTCTTCTTTCGCTAGTAGTGTTTTCTTTTTGAATGGATTTTCTACTGTGCCTGTTATTTGTTTCTTCTGATTCGTGTCGAAGTAGTGGCGAACGAGTGGGTGAATTATGGTTGGAGAGAATGCCAGAATCTGGAGATACATTGGGAGGATCGTTATTATTGTGAAAATTAATTACGTTGACAACCGGTTTATCTTCTTTTTGAGATTCAATGTCTTCCTCAGTTTTACGTACTTTTCGGGGCCGCCCTCTTTTTCTTCTAGATTCGATGATAACGTTTTTAACATCATCTTGAGATTCAACAGAGTTTGTACTAATTGTATCCAATTTTTGAGAGTCTATTTGATTCAAATGATTAATATCGGAATTGACTACTGTCAAAGGAGAACTTTTTATGAGATCATTAGCATTTCCTAACTCTGAACTTCCTTGTGTTAATTCCAAATTCATGAAATCATTATTATCAACACAATCATCAAGACTAGATGGATTAGTCATTGATACAGAGTCGGTCACACCAGTTATTTCTTCAAGATCTTCATTGATTTGCGAAAGTTCTTCTGTTTGTTGCGGACTTAAATTTTGGGACGTTGTTAAAAAATTGGAAGCTATAGGCGTTATTTCTGACATGTTGTTTATTTGCCCGAGTACGCAATCGCTTATTGTCGCAACTCCTTCAATGGGATTGGTATTTATTCCACATGATAACGTTGTTGGCGCTGCAGTTAGTGGTGCTGTACTACTGAGTAACTGCGTCCGTGCCACAAACTCTTGCAGCAAACTTGATGCGTAGTGCGTAGTATTTGGGTGTCCGGGATCTGTGTTAGAGCATTCATTTTCAGAACCAGAAGAATCAGCTGTAGCTCTTTGTATTGCGGCTGTCACCAACTGAGGCGTCAACTCCATTTCACTACTGGACCCGTCACCTGAAATAAAAATAGTATATAATATTTTAAAAACAAAACATTTTTACTACTTGCCACTATTGTTCAAGACTTACCATTATCAGCAATAGATTTGTCGTCGCTATCCGGCGCCGCGTTGTGTTCTGTAAAGGTCGAGAAATTGGGTTGTTGCGTCGGCGCGCTCGATGTTTGTTCTGGAAATAGTTCCGCAAGGTCTGCATCGTCGATGACCTGAGAAAGATATTTCAGTATTTCGTTCAAAATAAGAGAAGCTAATGTGAAATAACTTAGATTTTTTTAATCACCAGTAAAGCAAATATTAAAACTGCATTGAGTGAATGTACTAGCTACCTGTAATTGACACGCAGCAGCAAGAGCGACATTGGAGTCATCGGTAGAAGCATGTGCAGAGCCGCCAGCGGCGTCTGCAGTGTCCGAGTCTGATGACGATGAAGACGATGACGAGGATGACGATGATGAAGAAGAAGAACTTGACGATGACGAACTCGTGCCACACGCAACGCTTTCCGTCGCACCCGACGTAAACTGTAACAATCAATGTTATTAAATTATATCACTCGATTTTACAAATATAGTAGCAAAGGACGGGATATCAAATTCGTCATCATATTTGCTAATTTTATTTGTAGAAAAGTAAATATCGCATTAAGAAAATAATACACGTTCATAAAATTTCGTAAAATAACGCTCACTTAGTGGGATATAAAGTCATGTTACTGTACGAGTAAATAAACGTATAGCGTCGATAAATGTTACAAATTATTTCTATCAGACAGCGAGAGTTGCGATTAGTGCCCAAGATTGATTTGGCGCAACCATTACCGACACTGAGGTGACGCAACTCTAGCAAGTTCCTCGCTGACCGCAATACAAACCTTAGTACTCGAAGTATCCATTCAGATCTCACATATACAGCTGTATAAAATTTAACGACTGCTGATTGAGTTTTATCTACATGGACAGTTATAAAGCAAGCTCGAACTGACACGAAAAGTGTTGCCATATATTATATATAACTACGACAATCACAAGTATAACTAATATGTTACAGAAATTTAACAATAACAATTATGTTAATGTATGTTGTTGTTATATGTTGGTTACCGAGTTCTATTCAAAGAATGACTTTCTCAGATAGTATAACTCGCGATTATCAATAGTACAATGAAAGCTGTTTTACGACACACTATTATTTGACTTAATAAAAGCTCGAATGACTTAACTGGTTCGCGTTCGCACGATTTGCTATGACTTATGAAATGACTTTATCTATGAAATAGCATATCCTACTCGACATTGTTATAGAAAGAAATTTACATCTATAGACCTTTTGCACTATATACATAACTACTATTAACATTTGATTTATTGCGAAAAAAATATTGTCTATATCCACATTTAATACACTCTACGTTGTGAATATGTATTTTTATTCCTTTTTGTCAATCTGTTATGAAACTTCTACATCTTTTATTTAGGTATCATAGACTCTCACTAAAATTACGGCCATTAGATATAATAGTGTTGTTTTATGCTTAGAATTAGTGAGCTCAATCAATAAGTCGGAAGGGCAATCAACCCTCTGCACTAGAAGGGGTTGAGCAAGTGTCGCGTGGTCGACGTGGTCTTATCAGGGCTAGCATATCAAATACAGCGGAAACTACCGACCCTAAGTCTCACATGGTTTATGAAATAGTCTAAAATAATTTACTTAAATTATTTTTATATCTAACTACGCAATCTATTTCATAACAATAACCCATTAAAATACTAACGTGCTTTACGAGAACACAAAAAATTTAGTATTGTTTTATTATAATCGTATTGAAATTATAGTCATCGCAATACTGAACTAAATCTTACAATAGCTTATTAAACAAATATGAAAGCGCGGAATATATGAAACGACAATGGAATAACAGTACCTATCTCTGAAATAGTGCCGACACGAATATCACATTAACGACCTCGTGATCTATGGAGATTTATATCTGACAGCTAACTCTAAATAGACGGAAATCAGATATACGTTTATTAAAATTATAATTCATTCGCTATCCGGGATAGAGTTTAGCAGCGTATTACAGTTTCGATGGTGCCAAATGTGTGCGAAGAATATCAATTCATATAGATAGATATCTATAGACCAGAGTGCAGTAAACAACTTTTTATTAACTACTTACTACAAGCGGGTACTTACGGTCAGCGCTATGAATAGATGGATTAAAACTCCTAACGGTATCGCAGTAAAACCAAACACCAATTAGTAAACATTCGTACATTGTACATTGGCACTACATGTGCCGAGGATGAGCAGGAATAACATTGTTTCCAGATATTTCTTAAATATTAAAAGTACTAGATAGGTACACCAACAATACAAGGATTTAAAAGCATATCTGTTTATTAGGGAATATTATTTTCTCTACTATATTTACAATGTCATTCAATTAATTACCATAAAATCAGTATAATGAAACTCAATCAAGTTTATTTTATACACTAAAATTCAGCAAACATTTCGGCAGAATGGTCGTCGACCCCACGCCTAATGTCAAGAACAAAGAGCACGTGGAGCTATTTGATCTATTCGTCCAATATCAATAACATTCTTCAATATTTTAATTGCAAATTTTATATCAAATTCCATTTTAACGATACCCTTCAATGTGGATATTAATATTATATTTATTAATATTTTGATTAATAAAAAAATCGGAATCCTTCTGATCATCAAAACGGTTTTGATTACACATTGAAAAACCAATAGCTCCTATACTATATATAGTATAAAATAAAAAGTTGGGACTGTCGTCGTGAGACTTAGTCATTAATAAATTATGATTTAAATTCAATATGTACATCGCAGTGATAAATGAAAGAGTAACGAGACAGAACGAGGAAATGTTGCGGAACATTGGCCGAGGCCGTGAACTTGACTGTGACAGACTATCGAGCGTCGCGTCGCGCCTTGGTCCCACCGTCACCCGTAGTCAAAATGATGCTATGTGGTGAGTGTACTCAAGACTTGATTATCAAGTTTTTTGTAGGCTTAATACTCATTGTTATCAACAAACAATGCTTTTTTAATTTATTTTCAATGACTATACGGTATGACGGACTTGTTTGGACAAATGAAAATCCCATTTGCACATAGCGGGTAGTAAATAAAGTAAGTCTTAACTAATCATGACGTTTTATGTATATTGCGTAATGCAAAAACATTAACACAAGGGCTCCACCAATCCTGAAATCATTGCTATACATATGTAGTTCCTAAACTTTAACCCAAAATACAAGGCGATAATTAGTTCAATTTGTGCGTGACTCAACATCAAACTTGCTATTTTTACCTGAATATTGGAATCTATTTAGTACGTTTATTAAACTTAAAACCACTATTCAAGTTTAGTTTTATTAACAACATTAGCATTTATGTGCAATTGACAAACATAAAATAATTATCGCGTATATATAATGGCCACTCTTATTTCCAGTTTGTCGGCGATCGTTCCATAACTTCCAGCATTTCTCGCGGTAGACTGGCCTGGCGTGCCTCACGACGACTGCCGTACTAAACTGGCCAATCAAAGTCCCTTTTGACAATTCAATTTCTCCCTTACATGCCACCGCAAAAAGATCTTAATCCTTCGTAGTTATTCTCAGTTGCAGCATTTCTGCAGCGATAGATAGTAGTACGAGACCGAACGCTCACGTAATTGGTAACGATTATTAAGAGAATTTATATTCGATAAGTTGACAGGTCGTGGCTGGAGTTAAATTCAATTTAAGCTGCGGTTGGATTTAACGCGTGACAAGTTTACGTACTCGTTTCGATTAAAACGTATTATCTAATACATGGGTACCTGCTGAGTATAGACATAAGTGGAAACGTGTTCTACAAATTACTGATTATATTTGAGATAAACGAAAATTTAATAAAATAAGTAGGTACATACTTGAGAATAACATTTTAAAAATATATTTTAACGTAAATAATTTGCATAATATATAGGTAATAAACATTTAAAGTTAAATAATTGTATACAAGTTTTATGACCCGCGATATAAAAGCAAACATAAAAAAAATAACGACTGCGCACGTCAATGGCGCACCTTAATTAATATTATTCACCCCGCATTTACTAGCATTTCAACCATGTTTTGATTTTTATTATTTACAACCTTACAACGTTAGACGCTTAGTTAATTTTAAGTAGTTTTTTCACATTTCCTAGCATATGCTAAATTAATACTAATTTTAGGTTGTATATTAGTTATAAAATAATTTTGGTGATATAACATAATTAGAATTTGATAATATAAAAATATCATACCTATTCAGTTTTAAGATCGGTTTTCGCAAAAAGTAGTAAAAACCTACACTAGATTCAAGCAACCGAATCACTAAATAATATTTAATGAATATAGTTACAGAACTAGTTCACGCAACAAGCTAATATTATACAAGTTGAATTGAAATAGACTCTACAAGTCGCCTTACATGTAGTTAAAATATTAATTGGCAGCCCTGAATGGAGACGACTATCCGGTGGCGGTTGATTGTACTCATCAAGGATTTCTACACTCAAGGACGATGGCGGCTAGACCGATTGTAGCTGTCGAACGCCTCTTATTATTTCTCTTCGGACATAATATCTTGTTTTTGTCTTGACTCGTTTATATTCATGATACGTATCGACGGTTATCTCTATAAATTAAAATATTCCAATTCGAATCCAATGGAAATCTATACACTACATAATGCGAAATACTATTTTCGTTAGAAGGAGCTACACGCTACTGGTATTTGAAATTTGAACTTGTAACTATTCTGTTGTAGACATTTTCATACAGATACATACCACGGCCATTGTATGACATTGCTATTTTTAACTTATAATAAGTTCTCATTTAAGGTGCTTACGTGTCTTTATGAGAAAACATTTTCAAACCTAAATCTAATTTTATATTAAAAAAGAGTACGGCTACTGGTCGACTTTGCATACATTCAATTACATCTATATCATGAAACCTAAAGATTGATGAAAATTGTTTTCAAGTAAGTGTTAAAACCTTCATGAGATAAATCTACATTTAGAACCTAGAGCCACTATTCGTTACTGCAATTTACAAACGACAGTTATTATTAGTGCTAGTAGCCACCTATTACGTTCAAAAAGAGCAATACAAACAAGTGAGACGTGTTTGTTGAGATATATCTCGTAGCTTAAAGCAATTTATTTCGTTTTTTTAAATCAACAAAAACGATCGACTATGTTCTGAATGAGGTCAATCAACTCAACGCTTTTAAATGTACGAATCTCATCGTCTGCTACTATTTTTTGTGGCATATGACTAGTTCGGTGTAATTTAGGCAATGGTTATTATTTCGCTGAATTGTAATAGTCAATTTCGAGTTTTCTGGTGGCAGCAATGATTGGTATGGTCGTATCTTAATCTGTACAAATGCAGTAACATTTGACAAGGCAGCCTTTGAGTCAAGGATATATGCAAATATGCATCACATCAACAAAGCGTACTTGCTTGCGGACCCAAAACAAAACAAAGATAAGGAAGGACAAACGGACTACCCAACATTAATACGCAAAATAAGTTCTGTGTCCAACTTACTAAAATATATTCATGTTTTTGTCACACAAGATCTCGTCTTTAGGAACTAAATATATTTTTCTTGCCTAGAAATATAACATTTTTAGGTAAGTTAGTCACTGAATGCATCAATGTTCAAAAAAGTCGATGGGTAAATGAATACTTAAGAGATCAGAGATTTCCTTTCCAAGAGTAATGAAACACGTGGCGTAATTAGTGCACTATGAATGAATTTAACACACTCAGTAACTAAAAAGGTGCTTAATATATAGTATATATTTTGATATACCAAATAAAAAAATCAAAATTATATATTTTAATTGCTAAAAGTCGTCCAATGACAATGGAGACGTGCTTACAAAACATCGTTGAGTAAATAAGAGTAATTTGAAGTGCACTTGCATACTTCATATAAATCAAGAAGGAACCCACGCATTTGTACATACGAATACAAATAAATTCCACTGCAATTACGACCACTTAAATGTGTACGGGATAATATCTTGAACACTGATGACCAGACGAACTGAAGAAAAGAAATGATTTGACAAAGCAACCTTTTGCAGAGAGGAATTTAGGAAAAAATATTTATCTATACAAATATATAAAAATATCTGTTTATAATAATAAAATAACCGTTTTATACTTAATGCAAGTATATGTATGAACATAATAAATGAAACAGTTATGTATGAATTCAAAAAATAGTAGTTTTGGATGGATTTCAGTTTACTTCAGTTAACCAAACAGTGCGGGGTGATATCTGACGAATATAATTTATTTATTGTTTTTATCTACTGGATACTGGTGGTATTCTCGCGGTATTTTAAGACGAACTTGCGTAAAGTTTTATGGCCACATTTACGCCACCAGAATTTAATATACAGCTGTCTTAAATTGATGGCGTTACAGTCCACTGCTAGTCATAGCCTCTCCAACTGCTATGAATAAATACTTGATTTAAATTAGATTTCAAAAAGAATAGGGTGAGATGCTAATTCTATAGAGCGCTTAAATTAAAACATCAACAAAATACAAGCAGGTTATAAACAATTTTCATCATCGGAAAAAAATTGACGTAACTGCTAAATTAATTTCCACGAATTCGATGCCATCTATCATTTACGTCTTCAAGTCAAAACTCCTTAACTACCTTTGAAGTAGATGAGAAAGGAGAAAAATTAAGGTAGTTTTAGTGGTGTGAAAATAAAATAGAAAGAAATAAGAGATAATACTTTTTATTAAAAGATGAAGATGAAGTCGAAGTCCTACAAAGTACGATTCGAAAGATGTTAATTTCGAACTGTATTTTATAATACCAAAACATTCAAAGCATCAAGATTGTTATAAAATCGATATCTACGATTTAACAAAATAATTTATATTATTTCGACAGTGCATGCATATAAATATCTTTTCTTAAATTAAGGCAAAATAAGGTTTGTTTATCTTCCTAGACAAAATAGTTAACTGCCTTGGTGGCGCAGTGGTAGCGTATGTGACTGCTTTTTGGTGTCTCGGGTTGGATTCTCTGGTCGTACTAAATGTTTGTATGATCTACAAATATTTGTTTCAGAGTTTTGGTGTTTCTATGTATAATATGTATGATGTAGTATTACAAAAAAAAGTATACATGTATTTATATGTAGATGACGTTGTGTTAGATGTCTGAAATATTCATTATTTATTTATATATATATAATTAAAAAAAAGTCTTTTGTTGTATGCATATTGATATGGAAATCTACATTATGTTTAAACCAACCCAATAACCGTCTTGAATTATCACCAAGAGGGTTTAAGCATGCAAAATATTACAACGAAATTTCCGTTGACATGGGGGGTATTTTCTTGTTTACGACAAGTTTCATTTGCAACCCTAACTAATGCCCTTACGTCGTAAGTTTAGAGAGATGCTAGAGAGATGCATCACTCTCTTCGGATTTTGTTTCTTCGTTTGTCTTTCTCAGCATAATTGAGCAGGGCTGGATAACGTATTCGTCTTTCGAGTTCATTAAACTTTAATCTTGTGCTGAGTATTTAGACTGACTTAAGATGTTTGAATGAAATTATAATTAGGCATTAGATGAAATGAAGAAATTGCTTAATTTCATTTTTATGCCCGCCTATTCGATCTCTGGTTACTTTGGTTAATCTGTATCGAGTTAAACAAATATTCATATAGTCTCTACTCACGATAATCGAAACCCAATATATTTAATTTTATTTTGTTACAAACCACATGTGCCGTTTAGCGTGAAGGTCACTTAAAAGACTTAGTGGAACTCAGACAAAACGCGACAAATATGACATCATTTGTTTTCAAAGATGTCTTGATTAAGTAAGTATCGGTATGTACATATGTATAATAGCGTGCGGAGTTGAACATGCGGACTTAAAACCGCAAGATTAACACAACATCTATCTCGCTCTATAGAAGGTAGTTTAAAATATTATGAATATAACAATAGTACCTAATTGTATTTTATAAATTACGCGTGTTACTTTTTAAGTAAATATGTTTGTAATCTTAGGTAAACAAATTTTGAACGGAAAATAAACTAGAATAAATGGATCGAATTAAGCCACTGTATTCTTTTCAATTACGAAAATTTTTAGTTCATTTTTAAAACACATCATTCATAAACTTATTATTTTACTAAAATTTTTAAAGTATTTTTCTAACTTAAAGACAAAACACTTGACAAAAGTAATAGTAATGCAACATGGTAATTCCCGAGTAACTTAGATAAAACTATAATAGCTATATGGGGATTCGGAAACCATATCCCGTATTAATAACTATATGGGGATTCGGAAACTATATTCCGAATTAAGTTATAAAATGACCAGCAAAATGTTCCGTGAATTAAAGTCATAAATAAGACCGTTTACTTTGCAGACAGCCTTTGACAACGTCGGACGTTGGTGAGCAATGATGTCACTCATTCTCATTCGCTTTGTCACTTGTGTACCTACACATATGTTTTGAGACCGGCACAGAAAAAGCTAAAAAAAACATGATAGTGTCTGTGGGTTTAGCATATATTTTATTAACGCAGGTAACTTATTCTTAGGAAGGAGAGATAATAAAACAGGAAAAGTTTATTGTTCATTCATAAATATTAAGCTTTAATCACAGTCGTGAGTAAATTGTCTTACTTTGTAGAATAAAAAAAGACGGCATAGGGGAAAACGAACAGACATATAACAGTCGCCTATGGACACAGGCATCTCAAGAAACGAAGACGCGCTGATGACACCACCTTCCCCCTGACAAACCCACTGAACACATTCCAAAATCATCATCCATTTATAATCTTTATCATCCTCACCAACAGTAAATCGTACATCGTATACATCGGCGCGGCGTTTCTTTCCAGAATAAGTTTAGGAAAATGCGATGCCTTCTAATTGTAAATAACGTCTTGCAATAACGTGTGAAACTATTTTATTTACTAAAAAAATTTAATTAATTTATCACAAATTCCGTGCGAGAATATGGTGCAGATACCTCATCTTGACAAACTAGCAACAACAAGATACTATAATAGCCCGCAATTAATGTATCCGATCAACAACGTGTTGAAGATCAACGAAAGTCATAATAATCATACTAATATTATAAATATGAATGAAAGTTCGTTTGTTTGGCTTTCACGCGAAAACTACTTAATCGATCATCATGAAACTTGGTACACATATTCTTGGAGGTATTAGAAGTATTATAGTATAATTTTTATTACATTCGAGCGAAACCGCGGGCGAAAGCTAATAGATAATAAATTTCTTCCCACTGATATTCATAATGCATTAAAAAATGAGGCAGCACAATATTTTGACACAGTTACGTAGATATTGAGCAGGATTCTCACCTGTGTCATTTGACTTCCTCCAGTCCAATGACAGGTGAGAACCAATACTCCGTTAATACTAAAATATAGACTCACTAGCTTGAAACTGACATGAGAGGCTAGTAATATGATAATTACAGAACGCTGAAAAAGTCTAAATATAGTGCAATAAACTTTAGTGCAAAAATTAAATGCCTGGCAAGTTTATCTCAGTTTTTTTAGCAATTACGCACTTACGTAACTGTGATAAGCTTGTAATAGCGCTCAAGTTCATTGTACTATATTTTGACTATTGAACATTTATACATGCTTCTGTAAAAAATATTTTCGAAAGAAAAATGTGTAATTCCACTAGTGATATAGTCCGCTGTACTTATCGATGACATGATAGCAGACCGCGACTTCCTTATCCGTTATGCGATACAATCTACTTAAGGAACGACGTCTCATTTGCATAACTACCAACCAGCATTTATTACCTAAGAAAATAACTGACATCCTTAAGGGAAAAAGCATCCCATCGGGAGCTTCATTATAAAATAAGCGAGAATCTTATTAATATATGATACACATGAATAATAAACACGTTAGAAGCGCTTACAGATTAAAAGTTTATATTATAATAAGGGAGTTTCATAAATTGCGAAAACAAATGGAACCATCCAAGTTGTAAAAACAGTCGAAGCACTATATCGGTGGCGATACCACCATTAATATCTGTGTAGCATTTACGTTGGAATTCTGTAGAAACTCTCCCGGGTTCCCGCAAGGTTCAGATCGTGACTGCTCGTCGCGTCGGCGCAATTTGCTTAGTCATACAGTACCAGTATGCGCTGCTCTAATCATGTGTAAAATATTGCCGTACTTCGTCACAACAAGGCGAAATCAGGACGGCATCGGCATGTCAAAAGCCACCAGAAGTGCAATACGAGTCGTTGATGGTGGAATCATAACGTTATCAAACTTTTGTTTGTGATAGAAGATCTAGGCGCCTAGTTTTTAACTACATTGATAACTTTAAGGATCAATGTAGTTAAAAACTATGAGGATGAATAAAACGGATGAAAATGCGCGTAATTTGAACAATTCCCATTAAAGCGTAGAAAATCAGCAAGATCAAGTTGATCGCGTGACCTTAAGTTAAAGATTAACCAAGCTGGTGTTTGTGTGAGAGGTGCCAGCGAGGGCTGAGGGCCTATTAGAACAATGGTAGCGCTCAAGAAGCGTGCGATCATAAAGTTGCACCTACAATCAACGCGAAGCCGTAAGAATACACGACCTGCCCCAATATAGCGCCGCCGCGACAACCTATTTTACCGCCTTTCACTCACTGTTTTGGTATTTTAAATCACTGTTTAGGGTATACCGTACTTTATTGTACTTATTACATTATGTTCTTCATAAGCGTTCATTGAATACCGTGACAAATGAAATGACATGTATTGTAAACATTCGGAACCATTTTTAGGAAAATATTTTCATCAAAAAGCGTAATTTTGAAATACCATTTATATTTCGCACCTCTAAACATGTATTTGTGTTTCAGTTCATAAACAAGAACCTTGTGTTTTAATGGTTTTGTAATTAACACGAGTAAAAGCTGCAAGATAGCCTTTTCAAATTAAATTTACTCATAAGGAAAGATGTGCAATAGACTTCAGCAATATCACGTATGTATAAGATGTAATAATATTTTTCTTTGGTTAATTTTATTAAAATTTTATGTCGATTAAAAAAAGTGTTTTTTAAAGGCCTGCTAAAATGACTACTCTACCTGATAGAAAAAAATAAAACTTGAAAAAACTGCAAGTTTACTAAAAAAAATTAAGAGCAAGATTCATTTAAAGCTAAAAAACATATTTTAGTAAAAGTTTCTTTCAACGGTGGTCACTCCTAAATTATAGTACCTACAATAAACAATTGACAGGAACGGCCTGGAACATTTTAAAGGCCTGCTAAAATGACTATTCTACCTGATAGAAAAAATGAAAATTGATTAATAAAACTTGAAAAAATTTCAAGTTTACTAAATAAAATTAAGAGCAAGATTCATTTAATGCTAAAAAACATATTTTAGTAAAAGTTTCTTTCAACGGTGGTCACTCCTAAATTATAATACCTACAATAAACAATTGACAGGAACATGAGTAGATTTAAAAATGAAATAATTTAATAAATAAATGCAAGTATCGTCTAGTGTACACATTCAAAGTTTATCAAAAATACTGGCAGAGAATTGTGAACAATGCAGTTTTTTAGATTAAAAATAGCATAAATACCGCAGAAACATTTGGCAAAGATCCCAAATACCTACCTATCCTGACAGCTCTCTCTCTGCACGTTTGAAGAAGCAAATAATAAAAAAGATACAATGAATACAGGCGAAAATGAAAACCTTATACATTTATTTCATTGCACAAAGACGACAGAATGTAAAATATGTTTTTATGCAGGACACTATTTCCTAGTCCAAGCACACAAGATTACCAACCTGGATTTAGTTCTACAGTTGGGAGTAACCACAGTAAATACTACTTGTATACAAGTACTGTTTACTATACACATACATCACACTTTAATATCATATGTTTCCTGAAAATTTTATGGACACTATGTAAATATGGCTTAGGATAACTTAAACTAATATGAATTAATATGCACCTAATATTTAAAATAACTTTTCTGTGTGCTGACGGTACCAGAGTCATCAACAACCCTCTATTCATCTTATGGTAAGAGGCAACTAAGGGAGCTTACTATCGAACTGTTCGCAAATGGCGTAATCGTAACAGGTGTGTCTGTCACATACACAGTAATAGCTGTTGACTCCTTAAAGTATTACGAAAAACTTTGCAGTAATGTTTGAAAAGTATTGCCTAGCAATATGATGTTCCCCTAGCCGATTACGGCCACGGCGGCTAGTCTCAACGGAGACCAGCCAACTACGCAGGAGATATTGCACAAGTGTGTGCGCGCAAACACAGGTGCACTCTCTGTTCCGTCAATCTCATAATCTGATGAGACGGTTAACCGACACGATCAGGGAGAAATCAGGCGCAAGACCGACAGTTTTACGTGCTCTCCGAGGCACGGGGGTTCAGACCCCAACTTCCAAACTCCGAGCTGTTATTAAATATTTATAAAATCAGGAAAACTCAATAACACTTTTGGCCCGACCCGGGATTTGAACTCGAGACCTCTTGATTGGCAGTCGCATACTTCAACCGCTAGACCAACGAGGCAGAGTGCCTAGCAATTATATTAGTAGTAAAGCTGTATCAAAACGTTCCATAAAGAAGAGACTAGGTATAAGGGGCCACCCAGGGTAAAAATATAAAAAACGCACGTTAACTTACACTATCGTGAATTCATTTTGAACAAAATTACAAGGGTAAAGAACCGAATAATAATTACTTTGTTATCATCACAGAGTAGAAAAAGATCTTAAAATATAGCAACAGACAAGAATAATTTAAAATGACTATAATATTATTATGAGTATCAAATCCACTATTTGCCTGTTTAATAGTAAAAAAGCAAAAAAGTTAATATATTAGAATAATTATGTCCGCATATTAATAGGGTATTAAATAATGATGATGAGTCATTCTTAACGAACCCCAAAACAACTGGAACATAAAGTTATTCTTACGTTATTTAGCGTATGTAGTCCGTTTGGTACTCAAGCGCAGCGAGTAAAAAGGGTGTGTGGAACAATATTAAGATCGAGGCTAACAGCGGGCAGATCGGGATGTCGTTTCAACTGAAGTGGCTGCAATGTGCTAGCAGACAATAATAATAAGCGCGAAAGGTTCATAGTGTCATAAAAAACCTCTTACTTGTTAATAAACCATTTAAAAAGTAGCAAGTTTTTTTTTAATTAAACGCAAGTGCAGAACCGGCCGTATATTTGATATTTCTAATAGTTTTTTTAAACCTATCTCAAACTTTCGCTTTGAGAACTAGACGAATGTAAATAACATTAACTGTTATAATGTGAAACTGACTAATAAATTTTTCTCTCCAAGTCAAGTTCCCGCATAGCTCGCAGTTTGCCCCAACTTTCAAGGCATTCCCACGCATACAACGAAACACACACGGATACGACGGTTCCGATCACCGCCCTCACTAATTGGGCCACGGATGATACGCGCGACTACCAAGGACATTAAAGCGAACTAATATATGGTGTTAGGAATGATTTGAACAAATAATTTGTTTTGAATCTTATCAAATAAAAAAATTCTAAAAGTGATGATGAGATCATCTAACAAATGTTTTCGATAGAAAAAACAAGTAAAGCTCGTTTAGAAGTTGCTTATTTGAACTATACTTCTCCCTAGCCTTTTTACACTTTAGGTGGGATCGGCTCTCCTTGTTTCACGGCGCCAAGAATGTCAATTCTGTGAATTTGAAATATTTTATACACTTTCAAAATTTATTTTAAAGCTCATCAAGTAAGTCGATTGTCGTATGTTGCGGTAAATAAATCCTTAACAGTTATAAAAACTCTCTCTTGTAATAGTTTCTATTAGTTTACTCCCGATAAAAACCACATGATATAAAATAAAATAAGAAGTGGAAGTAAACAGTGGTCAATTACGGTGGTAGCGCCCGGCTCTATAGCGCGTTCAGAAACAATCGAAGCGGTGCGATGGGCGAGATACCAGCCCATAATAACTCTAATGGCGAGATAAGACCGCCACTGCCGTGGATACAGGTCGTACCGCCTTCACAAATGTATTCCTACACTAAGCGTACACCATGTTCAGACGTGGAACCATCTGACTTAATACATAGTAGTATTTTTAAAAACGATTTATTTTTAATATTATAGCTAAGAACGCAACCTAAATAATTACCACCGATCAGGTTTTATAATACTATCATCATCACCATAATGAGAGGAGACCATCCTGAGAGGGTAAAGGTCATACGTTATAATACTATACGTTATTTGAAAAATAATAATAACAGGATTTGTAGGAATGAGCCCGACGTTTTTTTATACGTGCTTTAAACATTTTAACTTGACTTTTATTTCTACCACTATCAGAGTTAAGTTATAAATATAAACAATATAGTTTAGTGATTAAAAACCGTGGGGTGAGCACCCCTTGTTCCTTGATAGCTATTTACAAAAGTATGGTTATTGTAGATGTACCTAGTAACAACATCAAAATTGCTTTTATAACCAAATAGATTTTTTTATCACAACGAACTGATTATTTGATAACACACCAGAAACAAACTTTTGGTATTTAAACCTTATTTCCTGTTTTCGATTATTATGTAATGTATAACGACATTCAGTTATATCCACACTAAAATTATAAATGTGAAACTAGCTCTGTATGTCTGTCTGTCCCGCTTTCATGGCTAAACCACTGCACTGAATCCATTGAAATTTGGCATGGAGATAGTTTGATTCCTGAAGAAGGACATAGACTACTTTTTATAGCTAACGATAACCGACATATAAACGGCAAAAGCAAGTATACATATATATCTATCTATGGTAGCTGGCTAATCGTGTGTGATTTCAGACGTTCCTGTGATACGAGTAACGCAACAAGCAGCTCTGCAGCCCGCGGGACCAGTTTACGCCGACACCATGTAAACCATTTATTCCCGAGTCTCGTTTTATGTTATACCCAATCGGAAGCCAGGGCTGAATCTGTATAATAGATGCTTAACAAGCCATATTAAACGAATGCCAATTTATTAAAGTCTACTAATTTATGTGATATTTACCATTCCTTGAAACGTCTCGTAAATGCATAGATGAAAGAGCGTGGGAAAGTGTTCAAGTGTTCTTTACAAAACAAATTTAAACAGTTTAATATTATGGAGACCATTTCAAAAGTGAAACCTATATTATTATATTTATTATGGACAGCCCTGTTTGAACGCGCAGTTGTGGCGGGCACTTTATTAAACGACGATGCTATGCTAAGACGGCCGTTGGACCGGCTTATCCCGATTCCTGGGCACCCTTCTGACTGTTCTCAATAAAATATGCAATGATTGTATGCATGCTTAGCTATGTAATGGTAAAGAGACGATGTGAGACCCTGACATCTATTAATAAAATTAATTCCACTGCATATAATACGTACGTTGAATTAATTGTTGGTAATTATATTGTAAACGTAACACAAAGATATTCATCTGAAAAATTTTATACGTAGTAAGTTAGAAGTTTTTAAAAGAAATGTGTTTTCATATCTCCAGATTTTGGTTAAAAGGGTTAATTAACATGTACACTAATCAAAGAAAGTAAATATTTTGATACGTACTCAACTCGAAAAACGACATAAAAACATAAAATGTCACAGGTCATTGCCAAGAGAATTACTCTAAAGAATCTCTTTAAATATTTATTTTCACATGAGGACGAAACTGATTGAACGTATGTGTTATTAATACAACAGCTATGAGGGTCGGTAAATTATTTATAAAGAGGACGATTACGATATATCGTGCATATAATCGATGCGACCGAGTAGCGCGATTCACAACAGTACGGGGCAAATCAATCTTATTTTCAATATTAGGAACTTTTGAATACGACATTATTTTTATGGAGAAACGCTTGAGTAATTTCCAGATATTCCAATATTATTACAAGATGACAAGAGAAAAGAACTGTTACTAACTGATCGTCAAAAAGATACGACGATAGATAGTGGAGTTTTACATTTGTCTAATACACAAGGTGACCCCAAAATTTTTATGGTGTACATTATAAACGCAATGGTAACTTACCAGTGAAACGTTTTCGAATAGTTATTCTTTCATTTGATCGAAGTGGGGATACAACGTGTTTGCCTATGTAGGTACATATAAATGCAACAGATAGGGGGACTCAACCGGTTCAAATAGCAATTCAAGCAAACAAATCAGTGCTTTCAATACAGAGGATGAGGTATAGCAGGTGTGTTGGTCGTTAACCGGCGATATCTTCGCATCGATTAGTCAACCAAACTCACTTCACATGCCATTGCACACTTTTTGCGGATATCACCAAAATGCAGTGGTTGCGCTGCTGCGACAAAGGTGTCCAACCGGTTTGCGTTACCGCCGCTTCTCGCCATTGCATGGCATCGTCATAACGCGTCTGCAAATTCAATACTCGTCAAATAGCGAGATTGTAATACGACCGCTGTCCGTTATATAGTTTCAGTATTAACTTATCCAGTTGACAACCAAATATGGCGAATTATATGTCCATAAAATTGTCATCGTGTCGCCGTATTCAGTAAGAAATGGATGTATATGGGTGCCTGGCCATCTTAAATGCATATCATTATGTGCAAAATTTTAACGTCAACACTAAAAGATTGTAGATATTGAATTTATATACACTGTGTGTGTATGCATCATGCAATGCGGCACGGCAACAGCACTGTTACTCAATTTTCATTATCAATTTTTCTTGTAATCTTGAATAGACGACATTGTATCACGGGTATATTATCTTAATACATTGTGTAATAAGTTGATTATTGTAATAATGGCGGGATCGCTCACAATGACAAACAACTTCATCGAACAAAAGAATATTGAAGTATGCATAATGATCAGCCACGAGACGTACCTACATGAAATAATGCTACTTACTACCTAGTGATATTTTCTATTTTGAAACTATAGGTAGACAACAGCTTCGACAGCATGAAGAGCCATTAGATCAAAGTTTTATTTGGTATAATTTACTACTGATTATATCAGGAAACTTATTTTTTTTGTAAAGCAAACTCTCGTAGTTTAGTTAAACTTATCATAGCCCAAAGACACCGTTAATCAGACAGAGTGTGAAGGCAACACTTAGTTGAAACATTAATAAAGGAGTTTAAAATTTGATCAATCAAAGCCATGATCTTTATAACTTGAAGAATGCGACTAAGAGAAGAAGTTAAACCTATAAACATGTTAAGATCGAGTACGGTTTAAACGGTGAACGACACCTATTATTCTGTAAGCTTAATTTGCCCATTAATTAACAAGATTGAAACCGGCTTCGTTTTATTACTACCAGTCAGCACTGATAGTTTTAGGTTTATCATGACTTCGACGCTAATTCGATATCTTAACTTAGATAGATTTAAATAACTTCGACTTAGGTAAATAAGATTTAACTATGAAGTTGGGAAATCTAAAGCATTTAAATGCTCCGGTGTTTGAAACATTCATATTTTTTGGCCAGGATAATTTGCTAGATTAAACGTAGTGTAAATTATTCTTAGCAATATGGCTGGGAATGAATTTCGCTTAAAGAAGTAAATTAGCTTTATATGAAATTATCTGGCTAAACAAACTGGTATAAATATTAAGATATTATAAATATTTTAAATAACATGATAATTTTGTCATATTAATACAACATTTCAATTAAACTACATGCATTATCAAAAAGTAAACTATTTCGTTTTATATAACATTGTGTAGATCGTTATTTGTACATAGTAGGTATAAGCATATTTGTTTTATAGTTAGCCTTGATACACGTCGTACATGATTAGGTATATGATATAAAAAATCTTGACGAGGTTTCGACTATATTCAATTTCGTTAATGAGCAAATTATTAAAATTTTGTAGAAACCTTTTTATGAACAGGCAAAAACAAAACGACCATTACTTTTTCTCTTAATTGACAATCTGATTCTAGTAGCTATTGACGACTTTACTATCTGTCTTTTTTCAACGGCAATTTCTTTTTAATAATTTTATAAATTACAGTTGAATATCACCCTATAGTAACTATTATTTGAAGCAAGTCTAATAAAAGTAAGTGCGTGGAGTACTTTGTGTTCTTTTTATTGATGTACTGTTATAATTATAATATTTTACAAAGAGTTCTAAAGTCATTCACCGTATCTACAATTATATTTAAGTGTAAGTCCTATCAAGTTATCAGTAATGATGAGACAAATCACTTACGCATGTCTGTGTAGTGTATTCCACGCAAAGTAAGCGAGCCGGTCACGCTCGGTCAATCACAATTTCACGGTCAAATAGACCGAGTTTAATTTGTCTATTGCGCTGTACCTTTATTAGTTCTATTTGTATAAATACAGATCAACAAACAGAAGCTAAACTTAACGTTTATTAGATTGTACAATATATAATTTATGAGTGTATTATTAAAATTATTTTATTCCGAAAGCATCTGGCCTTGTTAATGCTTTTATAAGAATCGTGCTCCAAAATTTGCAGTTCTAGTCTTGCAAGCAATTTATAATTTTATAATTCAAAAATGTTCATTTTTTCATAACTTCATATATGTATGTATTTTCTGAAATAATAAAACAATAATAAGTTAATTTTAAAACAACTGCAGTAAGAAATAAAACAGATGTTGAGCTCAACATTCACAGACCACTCACCATCAATATATACCTATTAGAAGTTCAAAACTTGACAAAACTCTGATTTACAATTTAGTCTAATATCAAATAGTGGACAATCGACAAAGATGATATTAATATTAATTGTAGTAGTATTATTTTACCAAGGGCGCCCATCCACAAGGTAACATTAACTACGTGTAGGTGATTTAAAAGAAATTATAGATTATAAACGATATATAAGCTATAAAACATGGCGGTAACTAGGTCCTCAGAATGTATAATGCTAACATGTGAATTACAAAAGGCGTTATAATAAGCGTTGTGAGTCACACGTGTGTTGTGTTATTATCGACGCGCTTGAGTGATTGTGTATAGGACAACGGTGTTTATGTCTAGAGGGGTAAGTTATCACCTGGCAGTCGTGTTGATCGTGGTACGAGCTGACGAGTTGACTGACATACTCCCAGACTTCGCCGGGCGCAGTCCAAGCAGACGGCGTATTCGCCGTGTGCCGCATCATGCCCTCATTACGGCTTCTGTCCAAATTTCTTACACTACTAAAAATCTCTACTGACACTTTACACACACACACACACAGCTGTAGTTGTAACGCACTAGTTAGAGTTACTCGGTAAGTTCTCGACGCTCACGTCTGCTAGCGTTGACGAGCTATTTATATTGTTTTATCCTCAATCACGCGCAACTAGGTCGCGATCTACATCATACACGATGTAGCAGATTTACGCCGAGCACTAATCTAAGCACACCTTTTTGTAAATAAACATTGATAATTATAATCTTGGTTTTAAGGTCTCAGAAAAATTACATTATTAACATAAACCTGATAATCAGAACTTCCTTTGATTATGTAGGACTGATTCTCAAGTCTCTATACTTTTTAAACTGTTTCGGTACTACATTTACTGTGATATTCTTAGAATGTAGTTTCTCTAGAATTTAAACTATAAAGAATTCCTTTAATACAGATAATAATTAAGTGCTCTGTTTCAGCAGTATCGGAGAGGCTGGGATTTGCAACAACTAAGTCTGCACCAACTCAGCTGGCAAGCTAGACCTTTACAAACAGTATTCTACTTGTTGGCTGATATTAAGTCAGTCAAAGTCAAAACAGGTTTTAAATTGTAATAGATTATATTATTATAATTCATGGTCTAAAATCATAAAAGGTACGATTTGATTAGTGCATTGATGCGCGCAATCACGGAACGAATCCATCGACGACGCGCGAACGCGAATGATAACAGACGACCTTGAGTTGCGCTCAACGTTTGATAGGGGAAATTCGGCAAGCGCCCCCGCGTCGCGCCGACTCGCTCTCACACACGCTTATCGCACATACTGTTTGTTTTGCATGAAATTAGTGTCTCGGCCCACATTATAATGCGATGACACGATCACGAATTAATCAACTCTAGCCTAGTGATATGGATCGTTGAAGATAATTCCAATGATAGTAAGCCTGGATGATGCATGTAATATTTTATCAACGCGTCATGGATTGGGTCATCTAAACACGTCACAAAATAAACAAAGTAATAAATAACTACAGTATCTCAAAAAGTCAAAAATATAATAGAGATTTCCCGCACCACAACACTTGATATTTTTTTATTAAACACAATTTAAATTATTATTTAAATAATTACACTTGTTCACATTTACACTATCAACAAATCGAAAGAATACAGTGCGTGTGTACACTTGAGAACGACAGAATGTGTGCAGTGTGTACGCAAACACAACACCGCGTACGCAGTGGTGGTAAGGACGCGCGCGCGTCTCGCCGCGAGTTAGCTAATGACCGGCATGGCGCGTATTCGCGACCCCCACTCCGCCACCGTACGCGCTATCAAACCAGTTTACGTGAAAAATTTTAATTCCTTAGCGCGGGTGACGACCGGTCGCGCTTTCCTCGCACGCCGGTGCCTCCCCCCGGCCACGAGGAAAAAGCGCAGCGCCCCCGGGGGCGAGCCGGAAGTGCAGCGCGGCCGACACGCAAGCCAGGCGCACCCACTGGCTTAATTAAAAGCTGCACGCCGTACACCTACCCCTCACTACGACACTACCGACCACTCAAAACTAATACAATAACTGTTACAACATATCACACAGGTTATTTTGTCTAACAATCCAAGGAGTCTTGTTAACTCCCTTAGAGAACAGAATCACAATTACAGTTAAAAAAATTAGAAAATGTAGAGCATTTTCTAAAAATTTTTAATGTAATTGTAAAAACAATAAAAAGCATACTCGAAACACAATCGAGTAAAAAAAAAGTCTTACCTGGATTGATTTTTCGTCAATGACTTAGATATTTTTAAATTGTTTGCCTTTACATATGACCTCTGCTATATTCCATTACACATACTTAATACATTTTCCAAAATATTGAAACATTTTCTTATAGCCATTGTCATATTTTTTTTTAAATGGCCAAACTCGCATAGAATAAGGGTCAAGAAACAAAAAGAAATATGTGTATAATTGATAATATTTTCAAAATGACATGATACATTTGATGTCAAATTGAGAATCTCCCTTCTGAAGTTGTTATTAGTTTGGCACTTCGATCGATCGATCACCGGTTGCTAATTATATATATATATATATATATATATATTGAGATTATCCAAAGTCACATCAAATAACAGTCGTCAAATCATTAACGAGCGATTCGGATATATTATGTTCTTTAGTCACCGGTTGCGGACATGCGAATTTGTCTACATCTTTACTTGCTGTTCATGTATAAAAATAAATATCATTTGTAAAAAAGTAATAAACCTGCTCCAAGAAATACTATTAACGGGTCGACTCGACCCGTTAATACATAATATATATAGTTAATACATAATATATATATATATATAGTAATATATATATAATAATAAAGTCAAAAACATTAACTTTGCTAATTTTAATCAAAGAACCCTCTCATTTTAATGTAGTTTGTCAAGTTGGACGACCATCTAAAAGTCACTGTGATCTCTCGAAAACAGTGCCCGGTTGTGGATGAAAGGCACGTTAAATTATATCCAGATAAAATACACCGTACTTGCCCTGGGTGGGGCATTCAACACACAACCTTAGCTTAGCAATCAAGATCAAGATCTACTAGACCAACAGGCCTGAAATACAATCAACCCAAAATACAATGATGAATCATGAATTCGGAAATTCCTCTTGAAATAAACAATACAGGCGCCGAAAGACATGACAAGTAAGTAAATTAACTGTTAAATATATTCATCATTTAACAAAAAATAAACGAATCAATATCAAAATGATTCATCTAAAAATTGCATTACGAAAGACATTATAAACTAGGTTGACGCAATAATATTCAAGTTATTGATTGCATTTGATATTATTACGGTACCTTTTACTAACATCAATTCGCGTTGGAATCTGAGAGATTATTGACTTGAAACGGCGAAGGGAAATACTGCGAACAAGCTTACTTTCGCAATAAAACTTAATAGGCAAAGCCAATTCCTATAGAGTGCAACAAGACGGAAATTTCCTAACTGATCATATTTTATGTTGAATTATGTTTATATTATATAGGTACTTATTTAACTCACTAACTAACAAAATAAGTTTTAAACGGAAATATGCATTTAATTGTAGTCGGTAGACTAAAACGACAGAACCTAACATGTTTACCTTAATAATTCTTTCTCCTTTTTTTTTCCTTCTTTACCTAGTTTTTATTTTAGTAATATTATCAGTTCATTCATCAGTGTTTTCCTAAAAACATGCAGTTATAAAATTCACTAGAATAGATTTATTTTTTACTGATGGAACCAACGGACAATAAGTTTTACTTTATTATCTATATTCTATGGATGGAGAATTCAGATCAATTGAAATTAAGAAGCATGTGCATAAGGTTTATCTTCGTAAGTATCCATTTCATACAAAGTTTGTATTAACATGCTGCTCAGTTACGTCGCCACTTAAACACACACACAGTTGAAACATTTAGGGTAAGTATTACTCACCACAGTATTGAGTATGAATAGCTACACCATGAGTCTATTATGGTAAATAACCCTGAATAAAAACTGGATCAGATTAAGCTCGCATAAAGGGTTTCTTTTCGTTTTGTATAGTCATTTATAAATTGTAAGTTGAAAGCACCCTAAATAAATTACAAGGTGAATAAAATTAAACTTGTTTATTCCCTAAGGGGCATAGAAAGATATCATTAAATAGATATGACTTCATGAACTACTTTCATATATTATTCCTGCATGCCACATTCCATATTTTGAGAACACAAGAGTGGGGGCCTCTATCCCCAAAGTATGGTGACACACTATGGACTATTGGAGCCGTGATTATTGATAGTGAATATTTGATGATTCTGGGCTAGGTGGGCCGGCACCAGTTGGGGATTGCGGATGCCTTTTAAGTTCCCGTGATCCCTGACGTATGGCTGGTGAGAGACGGAACACCGGTCAGTTTAAAACCGGGGGTTTTAGTCAGTAAAAGTCTGACAGACCTCTTCGCCTTCTCCCCAGGGCAGAGGACATCCATGAGTATTTCCACCAGTAAAAAGGTGCCCCGCTATCGTTCTAACAACTATTTGAATGTCTAAGTCTATTGAGCCTCATCAATCTGCAAGTAAGTGGTGGTGAGATTTCGGTCAGCACCATTTTGTACTCACTACAGCCAACTTGCAGTTGTGGAATTCACATGTACGTTACCTGACTCATGAGTGAAGTGGTTGATAAGAAATGACTATAGTGTGCATAGACCAGCAATTGGTGTGGTCGAACCTCGCCTTGCCTGAGCTCATTTGCGGTGTCGCGCCAGTGTAAATAGTTATTCCCTTAATTTAAAAAGAGCCCAATTTATTGTGGTTACCTATTCCAAAGCTTGATGGCATTCGGGGACTTTGGGTAGGTTCGGTGTTCCAGTACAGTTCCTTCAAGACAACTATATTCACTGATTGTATACGATTTTTATAATCTCTTGTCCTTAAATATTAATTTTATTCCGTTTTTGTTGTGATTAGCGTCCACAGAAATACATTGTTAACAATGTACATGTTAACAAAGCGTCTTGAAAATTTATAAATAATCTCCAATTATTAAATTTATATTTATATAATTATTTTTAGAAAGCATGTTTTCATTTTGTTGCATTTGTGGTGAAGTAGCATTTATAAAATTAAGACAATTTTAATTTGCCTACATTATCAAAAACGTTCAAATTGGATTTTTTTTTAAATTTTGACGACGATATAAGATTAGAATAAAAGTGTGAAGAACATTTCATTTGGAAATAAAGAAAACTGACAATTTATGTAATTAATTATTATTTCTGCCTGGTAACTCGTTTTTAAGACAAGAAAAGTATAGTAAAGAATACGTGAAGCAACATCTTTGTACCCCTTACTACAAAAATTACGCTGACGGAGGAGTATGAAATTTCGCACATTTATAGTTTCATACAGCGAATAAGTTCAGAATGCTAATTTTTTTATAATGCATAAAATATACATTAAATTAATAAAAATTATATTCAAAACACTATTATGCGTATGACATACACAAATGTATGTCAAAGTCAAACAAAAAAGATGATTACACTAATCAACAAAAAAAAGATATTGTTTATTTCCTGTTTTTTTGTTTCCATCTCAAATTGACGCGTATTTTTTGAATATGGCATCAGTTTTTCGCTAACAGCTTTTATTTTTAAGTTATAGCCAACTAATCTCATTTACTATTTCTACTTAGATTTGCGTCTTTTATTGGACATTAAATATACTTTGTTGTTTTCGATATGGCTTCTTTGAGAACATGTTGTGTGCTTAATCCCGATTGTTTGTGGTATATTTGTGGTAAATATACATACATACCACATATACATTCAACAACACAACAAAACTGGAATGAACTGTCGCCTGCGGTATTCCCGGGCCAATACGACCTTCAAACCTTCAATAAAAGAGCGTACTCCTTCTTAAAAGGCCGGCGACGCACTTGTGACGCCTCTGGTATTGCCCATGAGCGGCGGTAACCTCTATATAATATATATATATTAGTAAAATATCGAAAACCTATATCGAATTTTGTGAAAAATGCAAATCTTCAAGATAAGTAATTTTCACAGTCCTTTAAAATAAAATTGTGCGATCAGGTCAAACCATGGGTTGCTCATACTGTAAGCCAGTAATATGTGGTATATCTAAGGCTATGGTTCAGTCGAAAAAGAGACGCAGTAATGTTCGCAACAACCATTGTGTTGTGAAAATAAACGGAATTAACTCTAGAAATAGAAATAAGTGATCATATCCTAACTTATCTTCTGCTAAACGACCCCAATTGAAATCAGGAGAGGTACAACCCAGCACATTGAAGACGTTTGAAAAAATGGCAATTGTTTAAATTTTCTTTCACGCAAGTTTCCCGGATTAAGTATTGAAAAATTTAGAGGTGGTATTTTTATGGACCACAGATTAGGCAATCAGTAAAAGATCTTAACTGTCAAATCAATGACTGAAGTCGAATACAAAGCTTGGAATTCATTTGCCTTAGTTATGAGTAATTTCCTAGTCAAAAAAAATCTTACGACCACGTTGAGCTCGTTGAGTCCATGTTATCGAACTTGCAAGAGCTAGAACCAAACGTGAGCATAGAAATCAACATCTTGCACTTGCATTTAAAACGATTTCCGCAAAATCGCGGCGATTTAAGTGACGAACGGTGTGAAAGATTTCACCAAGATTTTCGGACAATGGAAGAGCGTTATCAGGGGCTGAAGGATACACATATGATGGCAGACTACTGCTGGAGTAACGAGATCTACCTAAAGTCGTTCATTCCAGGATATCCTATAAAATATCATTGATTGTGTTCAATAGAAACTTTGTTAACATTTTATATTAATTTTGTATTTTTTTGTAAAAATAATAAGGCTGTATATTTTAAAAAGTAAACTACAAAATGTTAGCAGTACCTCAATATATCTTTCACTGTCAGGGCTATTGAAATACCCAATAACAAAAAAAATAAAGGAAACAAAAGTTCTTCTTCTTTTGATGAATGGCAATCAGCCGGATCAGCTATTTCTGCCAATGTCAAGTATTTCAAGTCTTCAATTCTCAGTCTTCGAGTCTTCAAGTCTTCGTCGTGATGGAATTAATGATAAAAAATATAAAAAATATGGATGACATGAAATGTGGACCGTCTTTCGCAAAAACAAAAAACGATCTCAAAACAAAAGTTGTGTAGAGCAGTGTTATATTTTTCTTTATTGTCATATTCAATGTCAAAAGTAGAAATGATGAAATCTTTGACTAAAGAGGTATAAATAGGTATTTTATAAGACAAATCGTCGGTCGAATTTCGACCTCTTGGCGACCACTAACAATATATAATTGATATGGATACCTTTAATAGATCAGCCTTGGTTGAAGTGTAAAATTTCAGATTTTATATTTCAGATTGGTATTCCAAAATACCGCCCCCTGCAAGGCCGCCCCTGTAGGGTAAGGGCCTTGGGAATTTTACGCACAAAAAAAATTTAAACCTTCATTAAACCAATAAAATTGAACATTAGAAACATGACTGCCTCGGTGGCACAGTGGTAGCGTGTGCGACTGCTGTCCATGAGGTCTCGGGTTCGAATCCTGAGTCGGACTAAATGTTTGTATGATCTGTAAATATTTGTTTTGGAGTTTGGATGTTTTCTATGTATAATATGTATGTATTTACAAAAAAAAGTATGTATTCATATCAGTTGTCTAATACCCATAATACAAGCTCTGCTTAGTTTGGGACTAGATGGCTTTGTGTGTTAGATGTCCGAACTATTATTTAAATTTATTTATTATTGTTTTCAGACAAATTCACATATATATACATAATTTCTATCTTTTAAAAGAAATAAAGTTAGTGATGTATTTATGTAGAGAAATGTTGACAAATTCGATGATAATTGTAAAATTTATAATTATATTTCATACTTGTTGCCAAACTGAATATACTGAACATTGATAAATCACATAATGTTATAAATCTGTGGAGTAACTGAACCGATTTTGAATATTTGTTTCACACATAAGTCACATTATTATATAGTTCATAATGATGAACTTGAACTAAAGTTGAAAGAAATACGAAGATAAATCATGTTTACCAACAGTCAGCATCATATTGATTTGTGCTCTCAAAGTGCATAACATTAATATGAACACTGTCAGCCAACACAACATTGGCAACTGATAGCTAAGATATTTTTACCACTTTGAAAGCAACAATTTAAGCGCCATGTCTGCCAATATAAAATTGAAAATATGTTTTCCACGTAACTTTGAGCACTTTGAGAGCACAAATCAATATGAAGTTGACTGTACAACACTGAGCTTATCTAATCCGAAACAAAGAACTGGTGTTATTTTTGTCCTCGCTAAAAAAGAATGAACACACTTTCTGAAAATAATGTAAGTGTGCCTGCAAATACAGTGGGTAAATGCAACAGTAAAATGGTACATGGTGTTGGAGAACAATGGGACTCCATAATGGAACATTATTTAGTTGAGTCAGGTTAAGTTACAGTACTTGACATAAAGCCCCCATGAATATTAATGAATAATTAATTAGAAAGCAAGGCTTGGTATCAGTATAAAGAAATGTTTTAGCAGATAATTTCATCAAATTCGGGTAAGTAACTGCATCAAATAAAAAATAAATAATATAACAAACTAGTCAATAATCATAGCTTTCCAATCAATCTTTCAGACTATCCGAGCAAATGAGGAGTTCGATATTTTTGATTGATTGACTCAAACAGTACAGAGCAGTAATTGAAGAATAATAGAATATGTATATTTACATAAGTAGGATTCCATTCATCAGGAATAACAAAATCATTCCATGACATTAATGTCGCTCAAAGCATTATGTTGATTTTCCTACAAAGAGGTTTATTATCAAATGGCTCTATCCCATTCATATACCTGCAACCATACTCCCTTTCTCAGTGTAATATTGTAGATAGAATATAAGAGAACACTACAATAAGAAAATCAGAAAAAGAAATGAGATTAATAAACAAAATTGCAAAATATAATATTATTTTAAACATAAATATAGTATGTTTTATAAAGTTAAATCTTATACACTTAACTGTATTTTTCAACGACAATTTTAATCTCACAATGAAAAACCTAAAATTGACAGGACAATAATTTAAAAAGATACTTTTGATTTGGACTGTGTTTAGCACAATTTCACTTTCAAGATATTGCTGAAAAGTCAGGATGTAATGTAAGTGACTCAACACTGCAACACGACTGTACACTAAATATTTTATTTATAAATATGGTTTTATTACATATTTAAGCAATTTATATTTAAATACTGGCTGCCCCAACAGACTTAGTGAAAAATTATTGGCCTGTTGCAGTCCACTAGAGCAAATAAATAGGTGTTGTTTTCAATATTTTTTGTCCAATTTTTATGTTTTATCTCTCCATAAGAACTGTCCTTGTGTCTCACCAAAAATATGAAAAACACATTTGGTGACTGATTTTTATATAATATATATATTTTTTAATTTTTATTGATCTCTATTGTACACACTTAACAGATAGAAAAAAAAAAGAGTTACAACATACAAATGTGACTAATTGGCAGTCATATTGCTCATGGCGATCTCTTACAGACAACCTTTATACTGATAATTTGATGACATTAATTAGGGTAGCATATATTAATAAATTAACTACTTTTGTGTTTAATGCCACAATATTTATTAATTATATTTTAATATTAATAATTAAACTCTAATTCTGTATTCTGTTAATTGTGTATGTTGGAACTCATCATTTAAACTAAAATTTTCTTATGAATTTGCTACTACCAGTACATTTCGTTTTCACTAACCATTATGACAATAAGAATTGCATGAAATATAACTTACCTTAGATTTTAGCCTTCCTCTGGTTCTCTTCAAAGTTGTATCATGATTTGCTTCATCATTTTTAGCCTTTTTCACATTATTTGTTTTTGTCGCACTTTGTTTATCTTTGTTATTAACATTTGTGACATTGTCCTTAACATCACATTGTTTTCTACCTTCATCAATATCACTCTTGTTGGAAAGTTTTGCTTTTGTAGGTGTCTTTGCAGCACATTTTGATGGTAAGTTTTTTGACACAGTCTTGAGAGGTATGTCATCATCACTAGATGAGTCAGACGAGCATTTGCTGCAAGAATCTGAACTGGAAGTGCTATCAGACAGTTGAGATTTCTTTTTCAATGTTGACTTATCCTTACTTAGAGTTTTATTATTTGTCACTTTCTTTAAAACAGCTGCGTTCGGTTTGGTTGTCCTTTTAGGTGATACTTTTCTTGGTGGAATAGCAGCAATTTTGAGTTTGAGTCCAGTATCACAGGAAGTGACTGAGAAGTGTGCCTTGCGGTTTGGACTCTGTTTAGAGTCAGAACACTCCCACTCACTTCTTGAAGAAACACTGGAACTGCTGTTCTGTAATTTCAATAAGAAATATGTTTATCAGTCAGATATTTCATATGAATTTTTAAGACTAACACAGATAATATTAGACATAACTACAATAACTAAAAATTATCTGATTAATAATATTCTAAAATGTTAACATATAACTTCAAATTAGTACATACCTCAGAATCACTGTTGGAATCTGTATCACCACTTGAGTCTTGAGTTTTTGGCACCTCTGTGCCCATTTCTGGAAAAAGCGTTTAGTGTAATGTAACTTAGCAAATAAATATTTTAAAATGTCCTTGAACTTAGAGCACCGCAATAACAAATCATCGCAGGATCAATTGACTATGACAATAACAAATAAGTACTCATGTAATGCCTGTTGCTTTATTATAAATTAGATTCAGGGAATTTTAAAACGGACAGAAAAACTTGTGAATTATAATGTGTTATACTATTTGAATTAACATTTAAAGTAATGACGCTTATAGTTTTCTATAAGGCATAAGTACTTACTTCAAGGTTGGTCAAGATGTTTCCAAATTTAACAGTTTATTTGTCTTCATTTCAGACGTAATATATCCCGAGCATTATAACAATCTGAAAAAGGATTAAGAAATGCACTATATCAATCATACAAAACACTGTTCTCACAAATAATCTATTTTCAACTAACATTATTTCGTTGAAATGACAGATCTGACGACACTTGCAATACCAGTTTGTGCACATGAATCTTGCGATATGTAATATAGCACTGTCTACATCTACTAAGAGAGATATTACAAGTTACATAAAACGAACTCTTTTTTTATTTGAGATAAATTAGAATAGGTGACCATAACGGTCTTTCAGGACATTGGCGCCAAATAAGTGCATACGTTTACATTCTTGTATTGAATTATACCGACCAGAACGAAATTAAAAACTAATTACATTATTTACAAACACATGTAATAAATAATGTATGTACTAACCACATCAAACGACTCCCTATTACAAGGTTAGGCTACAAAATTACTTCACACTAGCATAACACTTGGCCTCCATGTTTACAAATCATTCGTATAAAAATTGTATATGGTTACGTATCTACGTAAGTCGAGAGAAAGTCGGTGAATTTTGCATCTTATTCTTTCACTCGTATGAAAGTTACGTAGGAAAGAACGAGACTTAACAATTTAGCTATGTAAAATGCGGTGCAAAATGGCGTCTTTAATAATAATGACTTTAAAAAAATACTTGTTAGTCTTACCTTTTCGACCACTTTATGCTTATATTTTCTATTTTAAAGATATAATTATCACAAAGCAACATTATGATGTCCATACTACACTACTATATAACGACGGTTAGTTCATATTTCATTTTATAGTTCAACTTTGACATCACCGCCATCTTTTGTGTAAATTAGGAAATCGTCGTAAATTCTTCCTTTTAAAAAATCATCACCTTTATTTCTTGATACTCGCAACGCAGAGTAGGTATAAATGCTTACATTATGTGCCACTTCGTATGCGTATCCTATCGATTGCAATGGAGATATTTTATACAATACGAGTAAGTAAATTAAACAGCATAAACATGTTATTTGAAACTGGAGCTGTAAATATTAATCATTTCTCCTCGTTATTATTACATATTTTTTTATTGATACTCCGCCCCTAATAATCATAGCGTGGTAGTAGCCTACAGCCTTCCGTGATATGTAGGTTATCTAACACTAAAAATAATATTCTTAATTTCTGATATTTTTAAAAAGTTTACCACAAAACATAAACCACACATTATAAATTTTACCATCAGGCGATCCGTCTGCTCGTTTGCCCCTATCAGATTAACACTTCGTACGTTAATATCAAGGTCAGTCTGACAGTCGTCAGGTTTTTACCTTTTTATTGTTATCACGGTGGAAAATTCCTTCAGTTCGCCGGCTCTTCGTGACTTAGGAGCCAGGAGTATGTGATGTATGGTCGTAGCTATTCGAATTCCTCCCTTCCCTAATTATTTTAGCACTAGGTGTTCATATTTTTTGCACCTCCTTTTTTTCATAATAGTATTATGGTATGATGGACATAGTCATTTTATTATCTTAAAACCCCCCGAAACTAAAATCCGCCATGCCCTTAATGTGATGTTTCCACTAAAAGTCATCCTGAAGGCCGTTCTCAAGCGACTTGCTTTGAGGTGGACCTAAATACTATTAATTCAGGTTCCCCCCAGGATCGACGCTGCGGTAAGTCAGGTCTTATCTTGGGGAAGACGCAGATGCCTTCTTTTTTGTCTGTTAGTCTGAGTAGAAGCTCTTATAAAGTGCATTTAAGAACTTCTTCTACATTATTAAAATCTTTAAATTTTAAAAAGCTGACGGTATTGGCTATTTGACTATTGCGGCAATATAATATAAAATAAACTGATTTTGACAGCTCTTATATAAACAATGATAATCATGGTTTTATAGAATATTTTAACAAATTATGCAACGCTAATATTTTATTTCTTTGAAATATTTTTTGCGATTTTTATCTGTTGATTTAAAAGGCCGAAACGTGCCAACCATATTGTCTGTAGTGTGTGACGTCACATTTTACTTGCATAGTTTAGCTCCTATAGGTATTTATTTTCAAAAATTCAGTCAAATACCTAGCTAAATATTATAATAAAATGAAACAAGCAACGCGATACTGGACGTCGCAATAGTAAAACTTTGTTGTTTGATATAATACGACGTCATCGGTCAAAATGTTACGTGACTGACTGTTTTCGCGCTGCTTTAAATAGAAAAAGACATGATTTCATATAATAAAACGCCATTATTTCGAGGGAATGGTAGTTGCGAGACGTAAGACGCCAGGTAGTCAATTCTAATGACATGTTTCTAATTTCCTTGATAAAATCATCGTTAGTCAAACAATGGAGCCATGGCGTTAAAAAAAGCTAGGCAAATAAATAGCACCTAGTGCCGTCAAAGACTGAGAGTTTGACGTAAGACTGTCAGAGGGAGTTCTGTGATTTGGAAAGATGCATTAGAATATATTGTGTTGAATTAAAAATCCTTCGATTTCCTTTTCTTTTATTATAAATTTCATTCATTATTAATTAACAGTTAATGCCAAATAAAAGCGCCTTGTGAAATAATCTAAAATGTTAAAATAGTCCGTGACAAATATATTTGAAGCAGGGTTAGGTTTGTGGAAAAAATCTTACTATGGAATAGTGTAAATATTTAAATGTGTACAAACGTTTTTGATTTACTTAGCGAATAAAGAACTGAAACTTGTAATGGATGAACTAGAAGTATGGGAAGATTTATCCAATATACCAGCGGATCCACCTGAAATGCGAGAAAAATGTGTAGGCTGCAAGTAAAGACTATTATTTCTTTTTTTCTCTATTACAGACATCTGATCTTCAGTGTTTAAGTTTGAATACAATATACATGATAGTATATCAAAACTATATATAAATGTTAAAAATAAATAGCCAAAGATTTTTTTCAAAAGTATGACCAAGAGCTCTTTTTGGCTATAGCAGCAGGCAGTAGTAAGCATTTAAAATCACAAAGCATCTAAACATTCCTGTAGTGCAGTTGTAGATACAATGGTATAAGTTATTGAAGGTTTTGCCTCCCAAAGTAGTTATTAAGTATTCATAATATTATGCCAGTGGTATTAATAACAATGTCCTACATTTTTATTTAATCAGGGCATCATCAGTAGTAGAACTATAGTATGTTGAAACTCCAACAAGACAATAACAGTCTTTAGTTATTGTTATAGTATCATTATAAAATCAAGTATTCTGGAAAGTTTACATATTGTTCAAAATATAAAAAAGTTTATATTTTAGGTTTATATTATTTATTATGAGAGTCCTAGATATATTTTTATAAAATATATCTAGGACTCTCAAACTTCTTCTTGTTCCTTAGAGTCTTGATGGCAAACCTTGCACCAGTATAATTGTAATTTGGCAGCCCAGAATGCAGCTATAAGATTCAAAATTCATAGGAAAATATACCAACTCTTATTTCTACCTTCTGCCCAACTACAATAGGGACACTATAATCTTAATCCATCACCACACCAGATCATTGGTACACATATTTTATATTCATTGTCTTATTTAATTTCAGAAGACCTGCTAACGTTTGTTGGTGCATAGCATTACCTCCTGAGAGGTTAACACCCCGGAGCAGAGTGATTTTACTTCAACATCCAGCAGAAGAAAAAAGATGTTTACGCACTGCACCAATGCTACAGCTAGGATTAGCACCAAACAAATGTCTTATATACAAAGGAAAGAAGTTTCCACAACCAAGACATGAAGACTTAGAAAATATACTCAATCAACCAAACACAATATTATTATACCCAAGCAAAACAGCACTTGATATTACACATATGGAAAATGATACAGATAGCTATAATTTAGTTCTAATAGATGGTACATGGCCACAAGCTAAAGCAATGTATGCTTCAAGTCCTATATTACACAAACTTAAACAAGTAAAACTGTTGACAAGTACAACAAGCAGTTATGTAATAAGAACACAGCCTACCGAAGGATGTTTAAGTACACTTGAAACAGCTGCAGTAGCATTAACGCAATTAGAAAAAGATCCAATATACACAGAACAGTTAATCCAACCACTGCATACATTATGTAACTATCAATTAGAAAATGGAGCAGTAACACATCAGTCTAAAGAGTTTTTGCTTAAAACTAAAATGTATCCAAAATTAATTGGCAAAAGATTATCAAAATTGCTCAGATCTACAAATGATGACAATCCTACCAATGTGTAGTACTAATTTATACAAATGTGAATATAATATTAAGTGTATACATAAATATATATATAGCCACATCTGTCACCCCTAGGCTTGCGCTTATGATGGAGACAGAGACAATTTTGTGATCTCCGGCGCCTGAGTCATCTGCTGTACCTGGCCCGTTCCCGAGCCTGGTGGACTGGAAGGGTTCTAAACCTCTCCGGTACAGAATAAATATAGTAGAAATTGAAAAGAAGTGGTCAGTTAAGAAGAATCCTTCCAAATTAAACTGTCAATCAATCAACAACCCATAATGTCCCATTGCTGGGCTCAGATCTCCTCTCAGGAGAGGGTTAAGGCCATACGTCCCTTTTTACTGAATTATATAAAATTAATTTAGTAAATGTAACTTGAAAACAACTTATCTGTTATAAAAATGTGGAAATAAAATAAATACTATAAGCATCTCTGTACTGCGCTTAAAAGATAATCAAGTTAAAAACTAGATAATTTCAATTGATACCATGCATACAAAGTCATCTGCTACTTCTCATATGTCTACATCAATGAGTGAAAACTTAGTAAGCCCCAAATCCCACACTAATTACTAGACCAAAAAAGAGTGTGATGGTATATTTTTTTATACTGTTCTGATCTGTTCACAATACTGTATTTGTAATAAAAAATTGACTACGATGTTTGGGTTCCAAGTCAAGAATACTTCCCGTATTTGATCAGGAAAGTAGAAGCTATTTGAAATAAACATGCACTGACCAAAATTTCATTTTTTTATTTTTCATAAAAACTCTTAAACACTATCATGGTTCTGTGTATGCGGACATGTATGTACATATTATACATCTTGTTTAGAAGGGTGTTACGAGACGCGCTGTCTGCGGTCACTGATAACAAAGACAAAGTATTTGTTGTTTGTTAATAATTTGAATAATATTTCATAAAGCTTGAAAACGTGTATATCGGTAATAGTTAAATAGGTATTTATTTTCGTTTAGTGCCTACACCCCTACATCCTCCCATACCTCTTTACTTTTTTTGCGACTGGGCTAAACCAATTGGAAAGTTACCATTTAATAACCGAAACAACAAACAGTGTTACCAGAATATTTTTTTATCGAATCGCCTCGCCGGAGCGCTCGTGTAGCCCCGAGATAAACTAAACAAATTAAACTTTCCCGCCTTAGCTACCTGTGCGCCATGATGGGCATGGCGCACAGGTAGTTAAGGCGGGAAAGTTTAAATAAATTCCTGAGCCTATTATTGCTCTTATATTTTTTAAATTCGTACTATTATTTAACAATATTTTTTTTGTAATTAACAGACAGTGAATTTCTAAAGATAGTATTATTTATGAATCTATGGATTTTTTAACATAACCTTTATATAGAAAAATTGATAATAAAATATAAATAAATAATATAGCCAAATCGGCTACCTGTAGCGAGCAGATAAAATAATATCGCCTCTCGGTAAGGGAGATAGCCCCATTGGCGCTAACTAGCCCCATCTGGCAGCACTGACAACAAACAGTATATTAAAGAAAGCTTTTTAGTACAATTTAAGTTTCACGTTATTTTCATGTCGAATTAATATCTAGTTTATATCTACGATACAAACTGTTCATACACTTGAGAAACTTCTTAAATTCGTTTAAAAATTTCGGACATTTTGACACAATAGTAGAATATCGTAGGATACGAATTTTTTTGAATGATAATATTGTGATCACATTAATGCACCGATTTTCCCGATTATACTTTTGTTAGTCACTTGAGTTATGTTAGCACACAATACAAATAGTAGATATGTAATTGCATACATCTTAGCTTTTAAAATTATGGCTCAAATCTTACTAATGGCGAACTAGTACGTATTTACGTATTTACTTTTCAGTCAATTTCACATTTATAACACATAGAAAATCAAAACAAAATGTATTAAATAGTAAATGACTTTACTACGCATTATTTGGTCTCTTTGAATTATTATTTAAACTGCAAAATGGCACATATTATTTACAATTTTAAAATGTGCTGACGATCTCACCCGCGTCTTATTTGAAATATTCTTTATTCAAAATAATTGCTCTAAGAATGATTAAAAAGTTGGCGCGATGGCTGGCCTTGTTACTATTTTACGACATTGTGTAGGCGCAAGTGGCGCGAGCTTAAACAATTCCGTTCTATACGCATTTAAATTGAGAATGAGCGGAAAGCTAGCAGCTGACTTCTGGCTACACAGGGAAAATCCGCTAAATATCAAAATAAGTCTGAGTCAGGCTTAAAACCATCTCAGGGGGCGACTTGCATAATCCTGTTTAACCATTGCATCTTTATATACGTGAGTTGGTTTAAATTTCTAGTGACTTCTCAAAGTAGTTGTCCTATTAAGGTTCTCTCATTGTTGAGAAATTTCAGTAGCGATGAATCAAATATTTTTAGACGTAATGAAATCTTAAATCACGCCAATTTAGCAAGAAAACTTTTGCTAGCCTGATTATTTTCTCTGATGTGTATCGAGCGATATGGATGACGATGATAAACTTTTAGTATGCTAAACAAATTATAGTGAGATTCAATATAATACAAATTTAAATAGAAATTGTTATAGTACGTTATTATAAATATGTAAACTAACGATTTATTTTAACGAAAATAAATTTTCTAAATTTATTCATGAAACTGGCAATGACCGCCTGATATTCAGATTAAACTGGTTGAAATATTATCCGACCTCAATTAATCTTGGGATTAATTAAAGTAAGAGAATAAATTGGCAATAACGTAGAGCGCTAAAATTTTTTTCTTGCATTGGCAACATTCAAAACTGTCAGGTTGACATGCACAGTTTTTGACTACTTCTTTTCTCTCGATTCTGTCATACAAATCGGAAACATGGCTGAGGTTTGTAAATTATTTTAAAATATAATCATCTTTTATGACGATAATCGTTTGTGTTTAATGAAAAAATTCTACGGTGATATCGTGCTGTGTTATTTAAAATTTTGAAATATATGTTATTTTAGTGAAGTGATCAACAATGTTTACGGTTTACAGGTTGATGAAACTCTTAAGAAAAAACGTACCTTCAGGAAGTTTACCTTCCGAGGAGTTGATCTCGATCAACTACTGGATATGCCCAAGTAAGTAATTATTCATCTTTTAATTGAGTAATGTTTAGTTTAATGGATGACAAACATTTCGCTGCAATTACATGTATGTCGGCCTAGTGGCAAATAAGTTTTTTCATATTTTTTCTTGTTAAAGTAGCTAATAATAATTTCTGTGATTCTGACTCTAAATAATTATTCCTCAAAGTCCCAAATTACTCAATCCTAGGGGCATAAATGCTCTTTATATTCATAACCTAAAAATGTATTTTTCAGTGAACAACTCATGGAGCTCATGCACTCCCGCGCCCGTAGGCGGTTTGCCCGCGGCTTAAAGCGCAAACCAATGGCGCTGGTTAAAAAACTCAGACGCGCCAAGAAAGAAGCACCACCAAATGAGAAGCCTGAGATTGTGAAGACTCACTTGAGAAACATGATCATTGTCCCCGAAATGGTTGGCTCCATCGTCGGTATCTACAATGGAAAGACTTTTAACCAGGTTAGTGTTAAAGGATTTATTCTCAGTAGATGCCATCATCAGTGTGGAAACTGACAACTTGTTCTTGGCCTTTGGATAGACTTGATGATTGATTGTGGATGATGTATATGTTTAAGTGGTTACATGATTTCCTTCTGCTTTAATGTTGTGGGTTTGATTCCCATATGTAACAACATAGTGTAATCCAAACTGTTGTTCCATGAATGTTTGTAAACAACACAGGATAAATACCTTGTGTGAGAGTCGTCTTTTCAATAAAAGAAGTTATGTGGGCTGCCAAGAAGTTTAAATTCAAAACTTAGTTGTTATTTTTAGATAGTCAGATTATAAAACCAAATGTTTGCATCATCATCATTATCTTCCTAGCCTTTATTATTCCCAAGATTAATTGGGGTCTACTAGTTCAACAGGTTTTTACCTGAATATCAGGTTTTCCATGGAACAACTGGCATCAGACCTCTGCAACCTTGAGGGTGAAATGAATTCCTAACTATATATATAAACTAAATGTCAGTATAATTGTAGACACTGACTACCCAATAACGATTGACATAGGTGTTCATGGCAACCAGGACTGATGGCTCATTGTGCTCCGAGAAGCACAAAGTGGAAACTCCACAATATTTCTTACTCTAGGCAGCATGAAGCTATATGATCTGAAAACATTTATCTCAGAATTTGGTTGTTTTCTATGCATAATATGTATTTCCTTACCTAAAAAAAGCCATATGTATTGATACCAATTTTCTAGTACCCATAATACAAGCTCTGATTAGCCTGGGACTAGATGGCGTTGTGTGTTAAAATGTCTTAACATATATTTATTTATAGTTTACTACCTGCAGCTGGAGACTCCCAGTCCAGCTTAAGCAGTTGTTTTAACTGTCTGCAAATGACACTCATTGCCAGAAATTGCCATAATTTACATATACTTATCTTTGTGTCCATTGTTGAGGTACCATGTGTTGTTTACTGTGCTCATTGTTAATAAGTTGTGACCTAGCAAAGACTTCAAACTTCTTCTCAAGCTGAGGTAAATGTGTGATTCTACAAAAAATGTGGAGTGGTTATCAATAAATAAATATTTTTGACATGTGATACTCAACACCATGTAGCTTCAAACTAAGCAGTGTGTACTAGACAGTTGGATTGACAGAATACTATATACCTACTTTTTCTGCATAATGTGGATGTAATGAAATTGTAATTATACATAAGTGTGCTAGCCAGCAGTGAAACTGAACCTAAGTGCTTCAATGTCTGTGATAAATAAATGGTATAGGTATCTAGTATAAGAGCACAATCGGTAAAGAATTTATTTGAAGTCTATCTAGAATGAATGAGTAGAAGTGACATAATCTTACACGCGACCTTCTAGCCATGAAATATATATTTCTTAAACAAAAAATGTACTTTGTGTAACATTAAACATCTAGGTTTGAAAATATCTGATATTTGTTATATAAATCATAATATCGGATATTTATAAATATATAGTAATAGTAATATAATAATAATATCAGATACATATCAAGTTTGATACATATCAATTTTGTGTGAAAGCCATATTATTTTATTGTATTATATATGAATACTATTTGCATATGTAGTACATAAACATACTAAAATTATCAAAAATTAAACTAAAATGTTTTTAATCTTTTCTTTATTTAAGTACTTTAAAATGAGACAAACTGAACTAAACTAAACTGGTAAAAGTGTTGCCATTTAAGAATTAGAAGTTACCATTAGAAAGTATGTTTTAGCTCTACTCCCACACCATTTACATTTGGGAAATAGAAATACAGTTACAAACGCTAAAAAATGCTTAATAATATATTAATTTTTTAAACCATTTTTGTATTGCTATATAATATAAAAAAAAAAATGATATATATAATCGAACCCAGTTTAATATATATCGGATAAATATCTTGATATATATCCTCCAACCCTGCTAAACATATTGTGAAACATGTTTACTCAGAATATTTTTCGTTTTATTTCCAGGTTGAAATCAAGCCCGAGATGATTGGACATTACCTAGGCGAGTTTTCAGTTACATACAAGCCTGTGAAGCACGGTAGGCCCGGTATTGGTGCCACCCACAGTTCCAGGTTCATCCCACTCAAGTAGAGGCTTAGGTTTAAGTCAAATATAAAAATGTGCATACAACTACAATAATAAAAGTTCTTGTGTGTAACATCAGTTTTATTTTAGCAACTCCATTACCCAATAATATTTCATTGTACAATATTGTTAAAAGTTATTTGTTCCAAGTGTTTTTAGTAGATGATGAATAAAAGGCCTAATTGAAGAATTAATGTAAAGCTCTTTATAGTAAACTGTGAGAAGCATCTTATTGAGCAGTCAGATTTCTGATTGAGTGAAGTCATCATTTTCTCAGAAAATAATACAAAGGCCAATAGTAGGAATCTATGGGACTGCATGGAATGCTTTGAACAAGGATGAGTTTTATAATTCTTCTTTTTCTTTGACATAGTAAAAAATATTGAAACTAAAGGTTAACCAATCAAAAAATGTCCTGGAGTCATTGGCAGAGGGTCACTCAAATTCATGACGCTAATTGGCTCCGAATTAAAGCACGCCTCTACTTGGTAAGAAGAGTTGTTAACTCTTCGTAGGTGAGTGTGGCTTCACCAATCACTCTTTTCAAATAAAATTTTGTTGATTGGACTGGCGGTTTACATAAACCACCGAAATTGGGTGCGTGGGGGGAATGAAATGCCACTGGGTTTTAGTTGCAGTTGTATAATAAAAGTTTGGCAAAGTTTCAGTTGCTGGAGTTCTTTGGATGCAAAGGTGGTGCCATTATTACTATAAATGTTAGCACAATGAACTCGTCACGAAACAAAGTGTCAAAACGCCGCTAAATTGTCTGAGTTCGCATGTCACTTACTACTTCAAGGGGTACTGCGCGCGTAGACATACATATTGTTACGTGTAAGGGTTCGATGAATTTGAGAAATAAACCTTCTGACAAGACTAAAATAGATTTTATTAAAGACACTATTAAAATCCCAATATCACTCTAGCTGAGGTCGCTAGGATAATCGCTGATATCACTTCAATATTTATCGCACTGTAGCTCAAGACTGAACTGCATTGCTGTCGATGAAGCGCCTTTTATGGTTCCTCTACACGATGGGCCAGCGTGTGGAGGGCACAGAGATTTAGGATGGCTTAAGGCGCGTGGGATGGTGTCGGTGTCGGTTTTTCGGCCGCACATCAAAGGTAGTGGGCCAGCGATGGCGGTATGCATCTACACTTGGCCCATTCCACAGTACTCGTATATTGCCGCAGCGGCTAATCCTTGCAGGTCCATTTTGAAAAACTAAAAAATCACAACTGAATGTCGCTATCGTGTATTTGCGTCTCAACCATCGCATGGCCATCTCGCTGGCTCATCATGTATAGGAAGCATTAGCGTCAAGCTTTGTACTAGAATATTCTTTCTTCGTAATACTATATAAAGACAAATGTACCCCTTATGCGAATGATGTCCACGTCCTTTTGTCGTCCTGATTTTACATCTCCTCAGAATTTCCCCAAATGACTATTATGTAACGTAGAAACGTTACATAATAGTCATTTGGGGAAATTCTGTAGATGTAGTGAGAGCATTCAGCGCACAAAAAATATGTAAGGGCTATGAGTGATGAAGACTATACTGACACCTGCAAATTATTATTTAAGAAATATAAAGGAGATCGTTTTTTGTTTTTTCGAAAGACGGTCCCCATTTCATGTCATCCACATTTTTTATAATTTTTATCATTAATTCCATCACGACGAAGACTTGAAGACTTAGAATTGAAGACTCGAAATACTTGACATTGGCAGAAATAGCTGATCCGGCTGATTGCCATTTCATCAAAAGAAGAAGAAGAAGAAATATAAAATATTGCCACTCCCATGCCATTCGGGAAATCTGTATGTTTGTAAATAAAAACTCATCTCTTTTTCAAACAACTTTAACAGTCACAGCAATAAATAGTAGACCCGCCAATAATTTACTGATTCCCAAAAAGTGCACTGCTATGTACGTGGACTGTTTCAAAAATAGTGAAATAAAAAATAGTTAGAATATAAAAAAAGTCCCAAAACTCTTATGCGTTCGGGTGAACCAGTTTTCAAAACATTTAAAAAACGTGTCTTGCGGAGGTCGAAAAATAACCACCGAAATTCTTCAACAACCTCGCCTGCAATGCTAAATTTTCGCCCACGAAGTATTTTTTTACTGTGGGAAATAAAAACGGATGGAGCTAAATCTGGGCTGTACGGAGGATAAGGTAACATTTGTACCCCCGAAGTTGTCAAATAATTTCCTAGCATAAATTTGCACCAATCAGCACGACGGCATTTTTGCTCATCGGTGAGAGAATGAGGTATCCATCGCGAAGCAAGCTTCCTAACTTTAAGGTGTTTATGCAGGATAGTGGTAACTGCCTGTCATCCAATGTTAAGTTTAGCCTGTATCTCTCGATGTGTCATTTGTCTATGCTCTCGCGAAAGCCACTCGACCCTGATGACGTTTTCATGAGTTCCGTGGTCAGGCGGGTCTGGGGTCATCGTTTAAGTTCTCTCGACCACCTTTAAATATACGAAACCAATAAGTAATTCTTGCTAACGCAAGAGCAGACTCCCTAAAAGCAGCTTGTAATTTTTCTTGAGATTCCTTTAAGTTTAACCCCCGCGAGATGTCCATTATTGCAAACAAAAGAAGAGTGACAGATAATCTTTATACTTATAAAAAAACTACACATAGGTGCTCAGTGATTTTCATAAAGGAGGTTTGGGTTGAAATTAGCTGTCAAATTAAAATAGTTTCATGAAAGAAGAGATTGTATTTATTCTGTGGCTATACATTTTCGGAACAACCTAGGTACCTACAACAAAAATTATTTTTACCTACCTATTCTAGTTACCAAATTACCTCAAATGTCTTAACTTTAACCAGTTTAAACGTAAATTACTTTTAAGCAAACGTTATTATATTACTAACGAATTCCTCAGTGATAAAGAAATATAATTAAATGCTACTGTCTAGACTTAAGATAAATATAATTATAATACTATTGTCTAGACCTAAGATTAGTTCATAAGATTTAAAATTTGTATGCCAGCAATGGTAGAATATAAGAACGTATTATAATGTAATAACACCTTTTGTACTATATTCTAACAAATAATTATTTATTTCTTTCTTTCTTTCAACCAAGCATTCTAAACCGAAAGGGCTAGAAGTGTGTGTGCTCGCTGTAGGTATGTTTTGATGATTGTGTTTTATTTCAATATCGGCAGAGAGAGATACAGAATATATTATATTAAATATTGAAATATATAAATGTTACGAGCGAGCTACTAATATTATAAACTGTTAAGGTAGCCACTATTTCAATTTCTAATGATGTTAAAATTTCATTTTAAATTAATCAAACAATATTAAATTTCTGATATTGTTTGCTCCTGTCTTGCTCGTTAATACTGACCTCAACCTATTTCAACTGACTCGGTGGCGCAGTGAAAGCGTATACAACTGCTGTGCTTGAGGTCTCGGGTTCGATTCCCGAGTCGGACCAAATGTTTGTATGATCTGCAAGTATTTGTTTCGGAGTTTGGGTTAGTTTTCTATGTATAACATCTACATATTTCCAAAAAAATATATATGTATTTATATGAGTTGTCTAGTATACTCCCATAACACAAGCTCTGCTTAGCTTGGGACTAGAGGGCGTTGTGTGTTAGATGTCCGAAAAAAATAGCATCCTCCAGTATTAGCTTTAAATCACAGCTAATTTTGAGAGCTAAGTACCACATGTTTTAATTTGCGCAGTAGATACATCCTCTAATTAAATACTTTAATACACATGACAGATAAAAGTTTAGATCCCGTTTTATGATAGTACGTTATATGATAGTCTACGACTATCATATAATTGATAATGAAGACAGCTTTTTATTTACAGGGTTAATTTAAATTAGCGCATCACCTCTTGCAGGCAGCTCCACTACATCAATCAATGATGCTCCTATCGGTTGTAGCGTGATGTAATATATCATTTCTAAATAAATGGACTGTTCAACATCAAAACTTTTTTCAATTCGAAACCAGAGATCCATAAATGAACGCTTTCAACCAAACAAATAAACTAAAGCTTTTTATTATTAGTGTAGATATAGAATAGCTAGTTGTGTGTTTTCCTCCAAAATGCGAACGTATACCCACCTAACAAACAAACGAGGCAAGTATTATTTCATTTTAACATTAATTAAAAGTATGCGTGCCTCGATGTACAAATGTGTAACAGTATCGTTGGGGTTAATAGAAGTGCATTACCCATCAGCATTGCTCATCTTGGTTGGGTGAACATGGACGAACCAGCTGTAACCGGAGCTAGCTGGCGCATGCCGCAAGTCTCCAGCTTCGACGACGTTAAGATCATTACCGATGACGTCTTGCTTGCTAACTGCCAATGTTTTTGGTTGTGATAGTTAGTAGGTAAATAGACACTCTCAAATTGTTATTTGAAAAATCATTAACGTTATCTAGAAAATGCGTAAGTGCTTTATACATATAATTTTATCAAAATTTCAAAAAAAGAATGTCTACAAATTAAGCTAAGTGTTAAGTTGTTTTTTTTTAACGACGAATGATATATTCCTGGATTGTAACGTGTATTTCGTAGAGAGTATAGGATTAAATGTTTAAAAAAAGAAGCAGAACACTGGATACCAAACTTTTTTCGTAGAGCTTTGTAATGGTGACACTTAAAATTAATACATTTTTGAACTTCAGAGATAAGTTTTTTTCAGTACTTACTTTTAGACATTTGTAGAAACAAAGCTTCATTAGTAAGCGCTTTAATAAACTTAAATCAGTAACGTTTTCAAGTTTGTCTCTTCTTTACAAAGCATAAAATGAAGTCGCTTCCGCTGTCTTAGATCTTTTAAACTACTCAACAGATTTTAATGCAGTTTACAGCAATAGATAGAGTGATTGAAGAGAAAATTTCATATGCGTAATACATGCATTTTAAAGTAGGGGAAATCCGAGAGTTACGAGAGATATCCGTGTGAAGCTGAGCGGGGTCGTTAGTATAAAATATTTGAGAAATTCTTAGCCGTTCTCTTCTTTTATTCTTTTACTTCTATTCCATACCACAACATATACTCTGAAGTATGTCATTGAATTTTTGTTTTTATGTGTGTGTGATTCTCGGAACGTAGTTGACGGTCTACGAGTACTTAGGTACATTGTCGTACATGGACATGATAATAAGTAAACTAGACATTGGTACACAACAAATGCTGTGAACATTTGTTACTTAAAATCGTTGTTTTAAAATATTATAAATATATTGTCAACAAGTGATTAATTTTAAAAGCTAACTTTAAAAAATAACTTTAAGCCCTTATATTTGATACCCATTTTGGGTGGGTTATTCAGTCCGCCATTTTGTTACGGCGGTCATTTTGTATTAATAATAATACCGATTATATATAATTTCATTCACATCAGAACTAAAGGTATATTTAAAATTTCAGCTCAATCGGAAATCGGGACGTGGATTAAACTTGCAAGTTTTGACTACAGACAAACATCTGGGCAGGTGAAACTAAATAAAAGCTTGTAAAAATAATAAGTTGTACCTTTTTTCTGTACATAAATTCTCTCACATACCTACTATCTTGGTGGTTATGTCAGACTCGAACCGTCTAAGGTTGTCTATCCACAGTAGCTGACCAGTTAGCGAGGTAAAAACCAATCAATAAAATGCATAAAATTCTCTTTAGTGGACAGAGAGTAACGAATTGGTTAAAAAATCATAAAAAAACCGGAAAGTGGGACGGTGAAGCCTAGCGGTAAACTGCACGCCTTCTCTTATATCAGTATCCGGAAAGATGTAGACCCCAGGAAAGAAATCCCTGGCACTCCGAGCCGGCCGTCTACAGATTTTGGAAAACCTTTTTTCGTGTGGGAATCACGATGTTCCCTTTTTGCCCCTAAAGGATTTAATTGTACCTCATATTTTTATTGTAATATTATAATTCATAATATATCACATTTCTCCTTATAATGTTCTGACAATCTGCAATACATTCTCTTATTTATATTCACTTTACATGCCAACTCAATCCAGATTATAAGTAGGTTTTATTTAAATTTTCGTTTAAAAAGCTATTTCATTTTAAAAGGTATTTGTATTAAAAGTCTTATAATAAACATTGCTATAATAAGCAGGACTAATTTATCACTTTCACACAAACACAAAAGACAAAATGAGTTTTATTACGTGAATAAGAAGAACCAGTGAGATAGTTTATTTAAAAAAAAAGAGTAAGAATTAGACAAGCTTTTTGTTAGAATACATTAAGCGACACTGGAGAGAATTGGAAAAAAATGAGCGTCGAATATATTTAAATTAAACTTGTCGCAGTGTGCTCATTAAATATGTATGTTATGTGTATAATATTTTAACTTGAAAGTAAGATATGTGTGTAGTCTAGATCAATTAAAAATATATTACGCTACAGAATATACATTAAAATATATAGCCACTTTTTCACTTAATTCGTTAATGTATTTCAGCTATATTCCGACTACTTAAATTTATCAACAACGTACTATACGACATAGCCATTTGAACCTTTAATAAGGTTTGTTAGGAGAAATAAAACGCAGTATGAGATTAAATCCAAATATTTTAATGCAAAGTTCTGAACTTAACCAAAAATTATGCTATTTTGTTAAGATGTTCTTGTATGTCATTGCTGATTAGTAGACAAACTACATTATGTAAAAAAACCGCACCAATTTATTAAACAATCACTAGCTAAAACAACAGAACTCTTCGACCAGTTGCCAAAAACCAAAATATATACAAAAAAGTGTTACAAATTACTCAATTATTTTACGCCATTTATATTTATTTTTTTAATAATGTTCCTGCGATCATAATATTGGAAACCCCGAAAAACTTATTTTTTTTTTAATTTGAAAAGCTGTGTATTTGTTCTCTTGCATTTACTGCCATTTTAGACGGTTAGTACAGTACTGCGTTTTTAATTAACAAAATAAACGGATTATCTACAATTTTTGTTGTTGTTTGTATATTTTATAATAATTTATGGTTAATTCTTTATTACGTAATGAATTTGTGCACGAGTTCTTACAAATTTTAACATGTCGCTTGTTTCACCTCTTATTAAAAAGCACTAGGATTGACTTTTGAACACAAAAATAGCTGACGTAGTTTATTATGCCTGGATAACCTACTAAACGTTGCTCTTTTTTTTTAAATTAATTTTTAATTAATTTATAAATTACTACCGACTTCCATGAGCTGCACTGTAATAACTTTATTCTTCATTCCTTAATTTTTCTCCCTTTATGAAATGTGAAATCCATTTCCATGGGGTAATAAGTATACCAATATGAAACCTCATAGGATCATTAATAACGAAATTTTGGGAGTAAGAAACATAAAAAACGAATTGAGAAGCGTCTCCTTTTATTTTGTACACCCTATTCCTATTTCACTGACTGCCAAAACTTGAAATTACATTGCATGGTATAAGAGTTAGATTTTGTTTATTGCTATTAGCCATATTTTTATTCTTACGTGTGCTCTGGGTTCCACATCCATGCCTTCATGCTCGCTCCACTGGTTTTAAGGGATATCCGTCAAACCAGAAACGCGGTTGTAGGATTCCTGGACACCAAGTTTGAAGCTTAGAATTGAATTTTAGATAAAAACTTCATAACAGTTCTTTCGAAATATGCTATACAAAATAGTTCTAGACGGTTCTGGAGTGTTTTTGAGATAGTCAAGTTAATATGAAATGTTTTCTGGCAATTTTGAGAACCTTCTGGAGTTTTAGTTCAGTAGCAGTTATAAACGTGTAGCAAATGAACTGTATCCATTGCACCACCATATATAGCATCTGCTAAATGTTTCATAGGAAATAAATGTAGTTCAATATTAAATAATTATTAATATCTAGTTAGCAGCAGTTTCAATGTTATGACTTCATCGGTGAAGCACGCTCTTTAACAAGCAGCAGAGGGATCAATGTTGCTTTTAATTTAAATGATTTATCGTTTAATTGGGACCTATTATATTTATTGTTTAAATATAGGTACCCATTGATGCAGAAGTATCTTATAAGGACGCACTAGCGTGGGACATCATGCTGTATGCTGTATTGTAGGCATTCACAGAGACCCTAGAGACCTCTTGGTGGTCCTTCATCGTTGACCAGTCCAACTTGAATTCTGATAAATCATTTATAAAGGTTACTAATATACGTACGTTATTTTGTTATATTTGTTTCTAACTAAAACTTGTGAAAACAAAATCTGTAGTTATCAGATATATTCAAAACAGTCTCAGGTACTTTATCGAGTTGTGAATTTGGCCTTTGACCCAGATAGCTGATGATATAAGGAGTAACTTAGGCTACTTTTTTAGACTGACTTTGTTTCAAGGCGATCCCCGCGGTTGTTGTACCTCGGGTAGCATTGCGAGGATCAGCTAGTAGTACCTAATAAAATTCGCACTCCTGTAATTTACACCTTGTGGATATTATTTATATATACGAATATATTTAAGAATATAAATAAGATATTATGTGAATACAACATGCTATTTAGTACGGTTCAAAGTGGAGATTTACAAATTGAATAAAATCTTAATTGACATGTTAACTCAGTAATTAAATAACAATAACAAAATTAATATCAAATCATATCACAATAGACTACAAACCATATCTCTCTGTCCCACAAAAGGCAGATTAAAAACAATGAACTAATTACAAATAAGTTAAATTAAACCAAATCAAATAAATGAAATCGATCAAATAAACCAATCAAATCAACTAAATCAAATAAACCTCATAAACCAAATACATGTTATAAAATCAAATAAAAGCAAATTAACAATCAATCAAATAAAATTACAATTATATAAATCAAATCAAAAATCAAGTGAATTAAAAGGATCAAGTTAGAATTAGACAAAACGATATTAAATAAAATACGTAATTAAATATATATTCGTATTTCACAACAATAACTACAATTATCGTGTGCATGCTTAAGTCAATCCATATATACAAGTAATCTTTACAAAAACTTCGTAACTATATTTTACACGTCGCAAGATTAAAACTACAGAAAAGTATTATTTATTTATTCGTAAATCGTAGACCCTTTATAAATTGTGGGAACTTCTTGCATTTATACGTGCAAATTTTGGTTTAAAATAAAAAATAAAAAAAATTACTAGTTTTAAAAATGCCACATAGGTATAGCGGTTCGCATATGTTTCTGCCAATATAGAGGTCTTGGGTTCGATTCACAAGTCGAGCCAAAAGTGTTGATTGGTTTTTCTTACAATAAATTCTTAATAACAGCCCTGAGTATGGAAGTCTGGCGGTGTTTCCCGTCCGTAACTCGGAGAGTACGTTAAGATGTTGAACATCTATGTCCAACGTTATTGGGAAGTAAGTTCCCTCAAATATACTGAAAACTAGGTCAGTCGCTCCGTGGAAAAACTGATATTCAAGAAAAAAAGGCTAGGAAGATGAGGGAACAGTCAGTTTTAAGAAATGTAGTTATCTTTTTGGTAGGCACTCAAAGTGAAGTTTTGGTATTTTTATAAATACTTTGAATAATATCTAGATAATTCTACTCCCGCATTTTAAATGCCAGAATCTATCAATTTCAAGATAATAACTATAAAAAATGCTGTTTTAATGACACTGTGTAGAATAAAAGATATTAAATAATTTGCGAAGAAGATAATTATAAAATGCAGTATTGCAACAGGTGACATAACAAAGTACTGTTTGACTCTTTACAAAGGCGAAGTTTGATCTGAAATAGATTTCAATAATTCTTCAAAAAAGCTTTTAAAGCTATTGCAATATCTGTAAACGATAACTTACCGTATGCGATGACGCTGACATGCACATGTATTTGTGTGTGTAGCATCTTAGTAACAGCATTACTTTAATTGCGTTCAGGCAAATCCATCAACTAAACCTTTAGTCAGTTTCATAGTGATTTTAGTCATACAACTGATGGAGAGTAATAAAAGTGCAGGAAGACAATCACATTTCGAGGTTACATCAAACTGCTGCAAAAGTAAAAATCAACAATTATTTTCATTATAGAAAATTAGTATAAACATATACACTTTCCAGGATCATTCAGGATTTCAAAGATTAAAAACTTAGAAAAGACTTATTACTGCTTTATGATATTTTTTATTTACATAATATGTGTCTACTTCTTTTTTTAATTTTTATATTCTTAATTTAATTAGTAATAAATGTGGTTTCACACGAATCTTTATCTCTATCAAAATCGTGTTAAGTGTAATAGGTAAACACAGTATTAACAATAAATACCAATTTATATATAGATATATATAGTTGCTGTGTTATGCTCCCAATAAATTTGATAGTTAATTTTACTGACCGGTATGTGTTGGACGAGTGAGTTATGACAACATCGATGAACGAGTATATTGCAGTTTTATTTACGAGAACTAAAAACGTAAGACAAAAGTATTCATATTTTGTTTATGATTTAGTCACAGTTTGATTTTTATTAGTGGTTAAAGTACACGGATATAAACATAATAATTAAATGAAATAAAGTTTGGATAACTTGAAGAATACATAGTGTATCATATACGATCGTTGAAACTGGTGGAAATCTCGTCCTAACTAGTACGAATAATTGTAGTAATTAAAAAGTGGCGTTTGTAAGGGCGCATGGTGCGCACTGTATTTATAAAGAGTCGAGGCAGAGGCTTCGTGGGCTTTGGCCGGCGGAGCTGTGTGTCACGTCGCACGCGCCTTTATATAACTCGCGATTTTCCGCCTCGCGAAACTCTTGGCCGTATGAAATTATATTAAATTATTATTTTGAGTCCAGTCCAATTTAAATAATTAATAAATTTTTAGCATATTATATCTGTATTCGAATATACTGTAAAATATAATTAAAAGATAAGTGACTTTCTTGTGCTGTGGTAAATCTGTAGACAATTTTATCTTGTGATTTTGAAAGGACATTTCCTGCAGCGCTAATATTCTGAGGTAAGTAAATAAATTCAGTTTGTTATCTTGTTTAACTGTTTTAGTTTTGTGTATGAAAATGTTTCAAAGATGAGTTGTAGGCAGCTGGTTATTCAAAACAGACATTATTTTGAATCCCTGGTGTTTGTAAGAATACCTATTTGTATAGTTTCCTTTTTTTAAAGACATTCGGTAACTAAATTTGTGAATATGTTTGTGAAAATTATGTAGTGCGTAGAACGTACCTAATACCTTTATACTTAAGTGAATACAAAGACTATGATATACTATAAACAAAAAAAAATCAAAAACAATACTAAGCAATTTTTCATCGCTCTTTACATATGATATTACTTATACAAAACTGCAAATAAAATTAACGAGTGTCCATAAAATGAAAAGAAGCTAATAGTTTTAAATGTATGTATAATATTTACATATTAATGATGATGACGAAATGGCCTTCCGACTTCAATAACTGCATCAAATTGAAATAGGCTTTATGAAAAGCAACCTGCGTTCAAAAAAAAAAGGTTCACTCAGTCAAAAGTTCTGAGGTAATAACCGTAAAAAATACATTCGAGTAGAGAACCTCCTCCTATTTTGAGTTCGGTTAAAAACTATCGTGTATATTCTCCACAATACCGTGAATGATTTACAAAATTGAATCAACCGGACAGTTCTATCTTTCATTGTAAATACATAGTTTCATATTACACTACACATTACAACACTAGATATGATAGTAGCATTTACCTACAACTCCCACAAGGAGTACCCGATGACAATTGTTGTCTGTGTACCAAAATTATTCTTAGGCGTTAGGGGTTTAAAAAAGCCTCTATTCTCAATCCAGTATAAAGCAGTATTTTACCAGTACTTAAGGGATTTAGGCAGTTATAATGTTGCCAGCTCCAGTAACCAATAAAATTCGAATGGAGGGTAAAAGAAATGTGACTCTTTATTCTTTAGGGTTTTGTCAATAGGTTTTTAACGTGTAAATGTTCTTGAAATTCGTCACACTACGAATCGAGAGTTTATTTGTTACTTATCTATACTAATATTATAAAGAGGTTAATTTTCTAACTTTGCTTGAATGGTTGTAGGGAGTCAACCTTTGGAAGTACTGATCCGAATCTGACATTCTTTCTCTAACAGAAAGCGACACTATTCAAGAGTAACATATTTTATTATGATTGAACAAAAACTCAGTTAAATAATAGTATTAGTAAACGAAGTCGAAGAAAAGCGGTCGGTTAACGCCCATTGAAGTCGGCACGGGTCTAGCCGACACGGAAATATAAATTTCGAAAAATCTCATTCTGTGAATTGTCTGTCGCGTTCGAAACGTGGCGCATACGCATGGTATCCATTTAAATTATACTTTTCTCTACATTTGTACTTTATACATCTGAGATTTTACTCACTATAAAGTAAAGCTTAAAGGAGGAAAAAATTAATTCTCGAAAAATCTTCAAGCACACGTAATATCTTTCTATCTGCGACTTGGCCTAATTAAAAGTCATTATTGGCAGTATAATTTGATACGAATGATGTTCTAATGATTCACGTTTGTTAGATTTGTATTGAAAAAAGAAAACAGGTAATATATTTTCATTGGAGAGGTCTTTGCCTAGCAGTGGACTGCGATGACGATGATTTTGGTTTCTAATTTTTCTAAAAATCAAGAGGCTCTTCGCAAATACAGCAAATTCGCTACCTTTATACGACTTACAAAAAGTTTCTTACAAATAAATAATCCCTACATTTCAGACATCTAAAACACAACGCAATTTAGTCCCAGACTAAGTAGAGCTTGTATAATAGGGACAACTGTTATAAATACTTACATGCCTTTTTTGTAAATATATACATATTATACATAGAAAACACCCAACCTCCAAAACAAATATTTGCAGATCATACAAACACTTGGTCCGTCCCGGGAACCGAACCCGAGACCTCATGCACAGCAGTCGCGTACGCTACCACTCCGCCACCGAGGCAGTCTAGTGTTACAAATGATGTATATTACAAATAATCATATAATTGAAGTATGTAACTTAGGATTTATTTATTGCAATTTATAATACATCAATGTTTTTAATAGTCCACTACTGGAGAGGCTTATGCACTTCAAACAAACGGTGATAGTTTTCAAATATTATGTTTTTTTTTTAAATGTAGACCATCAAAAAGATCAATAACTACGGCTAGAATGTTTTGTGTAGAGTCTTTAAACTTACGAAGGAAACATAATAAATAATATAGGAATTTAGCCTCTGTAAATTCTTAGTCGTAATTCAGTGATGTACGTAATCATAAATTCTGTTCCAGCCTGGAATCCCAGGTCAAGACTGGCTTATTCTATATTTAAAGCTCTTTGTAGCTTTTACAGTAGAATTATATTCAACATATTCACTGCCACGGTGGCGCAGTGGTAGCGTATGCGACTGCTGTTCTTGAGGTCTCGGGTTCGATTCCTTAATCGGACCAAATGTTTGTATGATCTGCAAATATTATTTTCGGAGTTTGGGTGTTTTCTATGCAAAATATTTCTGTATTTACAAAAAACAGTATTTATGCATATTTATCAGTTGTCTTGTACCCATAGTACAAGCTCTCTGCTTAGTTTGGGACTACATGGCATTGTGTGTTAAAATGTCTGAAAAAATATGTCCGAAATATAATCATATCTGTATCTTAAAATAATATATTAAAGAATATATTATAACTCAAAGACTTTATTCCATTCTCCATCTTTAAAGTTATAGGTAAGATCTAAAAGGATTTCTAAGACAATGACATACGTTTATCTGACCATTCAGTATTATCAATGTCAGTGTAGTCATTTCATATAATAAACTTTTTCATGAAGTTTTTTTAAGCGGGATTAGAAAGTTTTTACAACATTAATAGAAAATGGTCCTGCTTACTACGCCTAACATCAAACCTATAATTTATCTTTAGAATGAATCATAACTTATTCATTGTCAAATAGGAGTACCTTTTATAATCGCAGTAGGCAAACAATTGATCAGCTTCTGCTAATCTTATAACTGATAAGATTATACCGATTGCACTACAAGTAGCTTAAGTGTAAGTTTGCGCAGAAGTGTTTAATAAACTTCATTAGTATTTTTCTTTATACATATAACAGACATTGTTTCACTTGTACGGAGAAACCACTTTTTGGTTTCATTATTTGAATTCGACAATAAAATATAATCATCAACAGGTTTTCACAGTCTACTGTAAGACATAGGCTTCTCCTTAAAAAGAAGGTATTGACCTCCTAAACCACGCTGGCCAGAGTGATTGGTATAGAGACTATAGAGTTAGTTTCGAGTTTGCTTCTCCTTGCAGCGACGTTGTTTTGCGTAGTTTACGACACCCATGGGATGAATAGCGGTGGAAATACTCCATATTCTTAATCCGTCACCACGCGGACAGGCAATAAAACGAATGAACTAAACGCTGACTAAAAGACACATAACAGTATTACTTAAACACATTTAACTAATACTTTTGTGTAAGTGCACACACTACAGGGTTCTCTGTATAAACATTTCACCTTTCTAAAATGTTAGACATTCCAAATTTGCTTCTTTTGCAAACGCGAACCCTTACCCGACGTGCACTAATATTTATGAATAACATATTTTCTTAAATAGTACGCCGCGTACTTACAATGATATAAAAACTAAGAGTGTGGAAAGAATCTTGTTTTTAACGTAAATCTACACCTCTTTATATTAACATAAAAATCATCAAGAAGTCAGTGTTCCCCAGGCAGTTTTAACCGCGCATGCATAAGTTCGCATAATAGGTGGGAAAAAATTCAAAATTAATAAAAATTCTGTGTCTGTTACTCATAAATATGCATACGAATCGGATTTTAGAAATATCTTACATAGAATTCTCGGGTCATTGAGCTGAAAATTGTTAGACAGTTTGAGAGCTCACTATAGAGTCTCAAACTGTCTAACAATTTTCAGGTTTTCTGAATGTGTGTTTTGGTGGGCCTGGGATGGGATAGGTAACACCATGCTAGATAGCTAGAAACCGAGCATAATTGAAAAGAGACGCAGACAAAGTTGCGTGGATCAGTTAGTAGTATTAGATTAATACAATTCAATCGTTGCAGCTATGTATCAGTGTAACTATTGTTGGTAAATACCATTTGAATGTTCAAAATTCCATTATTCATGTATTTGAATGTGTTTCACTATTCACAGAACAATCATCTTACTCATCTGACGTGTTTATAAGTGGTGACGTCCGTCGATATCTTTAATTATAGGTATTATTGTGTATTTAGTCATCGCTTGTTATGTTCCTGAGCAATTCTAAAGTTAAGTGTGCCTAAGTTCAGTTAGTCCTGAAGTGATTAGAGGGCCATTAAGAAAAATGATTGAATTATGAAATTGTTACAAATAAACTGTGTTTATTTCTTTTATAACTTATGTCACTTTTATTAATTCTCAAGACGGTGTGAATTCTTTTAAATGATTTATTTTTACAAATATTACCAAACATTGTCTGTGTATGTATTTATGTATATGAGTAGTATGAGTAGATATGTATTTATAATTGAATGTTAAATATTTTGCACTTAGTGTTTTTTTTTTGTAATTATTCACATTTAAATGGATCTGAGATTTGTGCACCTTACTACTAGTAGTAAGTAAGGTTAGTAGTAAGAGATCGCCATGAGCGATAAGACCGCCAATTGTTACATTTATATGTCGTAATTTTTTTTTCTATCTGTTAAGTGTGTACAATAAAGTTAAATAAAAAAAAAAGTATCTGTTAGTATTATATCATTTTGATCGTATTCGATAGACATGGGTCTAATTTTTAAGAACGACCACTTTGAGTTGGTTTATGAATGGCCAATTCCAGGTAAAAATATAGTTGAAGAAAGGCGTTTTTAGATAATAAAATTTACTGCATATTAAAAATATCGGCCAAGGTTCCGTGCTGCTGTTATTAATATCGAGCGAAAACGAGCAAAAAAATCACGTTTGTTGTATGGGAGCCCTTTTAAATATTTACTTTATTCTGTTGTTCAGTATTTGTTGCTATAGCGGCAATAGAAATACATTATCTCTGAAAATTTCAACTGTCTAAGTGTGACGGTTCATGAGATACAACCTGGTGACAGACGGATGGACAGACGGACCGCGAAGTCTTAGTAATAGGGGTCCTGGGTCCTGTTTTATCCTGTGGGTACGAAACCCTTAAAACATTATGTTTTAAACTATGAACATTTACTTAATGAAATATAATACCTATATCTATTAAGGAAAATTAATCGCTGAGCAGGAGCTACCCATATTATTTACCGCAGATTGCGCAAATGTTAGAGAGAGATAGAGAGATGTGCAATGAATTATGGTTGTACGTTATTGCTTATAATGAAGGCTGTAACAACAGGTACAGAAAGAGAAGGTCGATGCAACATACTGCAATATGGGTATTACTTTTTACCTGACTAGGGCGAAGATAAAAGGAAGGGAAATATTGGCAGTCTACGTATGTATGTACCAACGTAGCGCCTTAACGACTGAACTGATTTTAATTAAGGAGGTTTCAATATATTCGTAACAAGTGGCCGGCTAATAAAAGCTATATAAATTTTATGAAATGTTTTTACATATTTGTTAAAGTTTTTCTTGTCACGAACGGGCCTATTTCTCGACTATTGACATCACAACCTCATTGAAAACTTCTGATAATTTAATTATTTTTAGGATTTTCACCGAGGTAGTGAGGTTACAGACGAGAAAACCTCTGATTTTGGGGGGAGGAACTGTAATGGAGACAACAAACTTGTGACTTTTCAATTGTATGGTGTTTTTTTTATGTTTGGACCGGCCAAAATGACTCTTGTCTCAGACTTGTGTCAGAGTGGTCGTGACCATGCTCATTGTGAATGCATGCAATGGAACAGAGCAGCATGGTAGCCCACACTATGGCGGTCTAGTTTTTTTTGTATTGTGGAGAAACGGGTCATATATCCCTCCAACACAAAGGGAGGATCCTCCGGCCAGGCGAGGTGATCATGCCTGTCGGGCCACTGCTCAACGGTTGATGTTGGGAAGTTGTATATTTGTTAATCGGCGCGAGAACTTTTATTGCGCGATTCAGGATTGGCAGTTTCTTAGTTTCCTTAGTTACTTCGTAGTTCGAAGCATCTTCGGTAGATGTCGCTGTAAGGTGTCTCCGTTGTTGCGTTTGTGGGAGTCGCCACAGTATCACCTATATTTTCTTTCTTTACGAGCCAGTTTTAACAAAAAAGAAATGTCATCCACACTAAAATAATATTACAAATTCGAAAGTATCTTATTATCTATTCAAAAGTCTATGTGTTACACATTCACGGCTAAGCCGCTGCACCGATTTCAATGAAATTTGCCATGGGGATCCTTAGATTCTTGAGGAAGGATATAGTCTACTATTTGCCGCGATAACCGAAATACCCGTGGAGCCGTGGGCAACAGCTAGTACATTTTATATATAAAAGAGGAAAAGGACTGACTAAGATACCCAGAGATTAACGCACAGTCCAAACCGATGAACCTATAATCCTGAAATTTTGCATGTAGGTTCTTTATACAACGTAAGTGAGCACTAAGAAAGAAATTTTTAGAAATACATACATGTAAAATAGGAAATGGAAATATTTACACCTAAAATGTACCATGTAAAATGTCAAAATCAAATCAAAATTATAGTGACAGCCGTGCACTTATTGGACTAATTACGTTGACAAAGATTTAAGAAATCTGTTATAGGAATATATTAATATTGGATAATATGCTGCTATGCGACATTTTTGCTCTACTACACTTTAAGACTAGCTAATGAGGCAATGGTGCTATTTAACTTAATGTATAAGTACTTATTTAACATTTGTATGAAACCAGCAGATATCTTTTTAGTTTTTCAAATAATAATGTTTTGAGATAACAAGTTACGTCATTTTGTTTTAAATACAGAATTATGTACTTTATTTCAAACAACAGATTTTTTGTAAATAGGTGTATTTAGAAATAGATATGGTCATTTTTGTACGTAACAAGATACGTTTGGTTATGAAAAGATCCGATTTCTATAAGGGAAAATCGATCGCTGGGCTTCCCACATGATTTACCGCAAATTGCGCAGGTGTTGGGTATGTGCAAAAGTCATCGTATGTATTTAACGTCAGAAGTTCTTGTGACGTCATCCATAATAGAGCTGTAAAATGACGAGGATCGATGCCGATGCATCATACTCTACGGGTACTATTCGAAGAGTCGGACCGGACTATCTTCTGGCAAATTTAATAAATTTTTTTTTAAAAATTACTAAATTTGTAATTTATTTTAGTAACATTCAGCTTCCCATCGTTTAATTTTTAGCCCTGTACTGCCATTGGGCATTTTAAGCCCCCATTAGATACTGAGATAAACACACTGAGATAGTAATTTGAATAATGTATATGTTATTACAGTAATTGAAATATATGCTGATATATGTGACTGTAGCCACTACTGTGAATTTTTATATTCATGATGTATTTGACTTTTTCTTCTTTTATGGGATGAAACTAGCAAGTAAAGGATGAACTTACAGGTACATGACACTGTTCAATGTTACTTCGTCAGTTTCAGAGATCAAGCTACTATAAGTTAGTAGCTACTGCTGCTATTACTAAGCTAATTTGAAGGATTGTAGTAATCTGAAACAAGGTTAAAATTAAGTTGAATATATTTATTTTTCATTATCTTATCCATTACTATTACACTTAACGCTACTAAATAAAGGAGACTGTAAGGTTAACACAAGTTTTATTACATTATGTTTACTACAAAGTCAATTTAAATTAAAAAAGTTTAATCGATATACAGTACCGCACATTTTAGTAGTACTAGAACCACTTTGCCGTACCGTGCCATGCCTTACCGTAGTTTCATAATGTGCATAGTGCTAAATTCATACATATGTACGCTGTTTCATTCGTTACCATTCTATTACTTGATTAAATGGCGAAGAGTAGCCACACCCTATGACGTCATCCTTCATGAAGCTTAATTTACTAGACAATGTAACATCGATCCTTATCAGTTCGCATAGAATGAAAACGAAAACTCAACTTGAGTAGAATTTCTCATTCTTAATTGCAAAAAATATATATTTGCATATTACTCATTTGAATACATCACAGAACTAGTTTAGGCACTTCCGTGGTCATTTATACATGTATTTTACTTTTACTTTCTTTTAGATTATAGTGAATGGTTTCTAACTTTTTATTGATCAAGAACCACTTTGATTTCTTTTTCTTTGTAAGGACCACTATGAACAAAAAAAAAAATTAATTTGAAAAACAAACTTTCATCAAAATCTCATTGGTATCATGAATTAACAATATTATTAGGATATCTTAGAAAGCCAAGAAAGTAAAGTAAAAAAAAAAGATTTAAAATCTAAAATTTTGATGTAATAAGTACCTTAAGACGTATTCACCCATTAAGGCTTAAATTAAGCCTAACTTACTACGGTCAATAATCAAACCAGATCAATGCAAATAACATTAATCTGTGGATGTATTTACATAGGTATATAGCAGTAACAGGGTCAAGAAGTACGTGCGCGGAACAGAAAGTGGCCGGTATGTGCTCATTCTGTTAAATCACATTTCCTAACATATGCTGGAAATTTAGCTGCTGACCCGCCCATACATGCTAAACTTGCTAAACTTTAGTAGAACATACTGCGAGTAGGGGACTTTGGCTTAAATGTCGTAGTCGACGGTAGTTAATAAACCTATGTTCAGAAACGCTACAAGCTTCTGACATATATTTAAAGTTCGGTATTTTATTCACTCATCACTTACACTTCAAGATTATCAAAGACGGTTTCTTGAGCCAGGGCGCCAAAATTGAAAACACAACTGTGTTGAGTTACAATTAAAGCATTTCCAATTGTTAATCCACAGAACCAACGATCGCTTTCTGCGTCAAACGTTCAACAGGTTCATTCAAACGTTTAGAGCAACAGGTTTTATTTCTTTTACTGAGAGCGAAATAAGTATATAGATACATCGAATTACAACAGTAACAAAGTCAAAATTGAAACATTGAATTAGAAGTACTTTATTTAGTGGAATAAAACTTAGCTCAAAGAAAACGTAAATACTTAAAATTAAAAAAAGATTATTGACTGAAATGAATAATAACTTACAGAAGTGCAACTCACAGAAGTGCCTAAAGTGGTATCAGTTCATGCAAATAGCTGTTTTTGTTTCTTTTAGTTACCTGTGTATAGCCTTGGTAAAACAAACACGAAAGCCACGCGATTTTATTTGCTAATATTTTCACGTTTTAGCCACAAAAGGACGAGGAACGAAAACTGTTCTTAAAGGAAAGATCGGATTTAAACAATTAAATAATAATAATAATAATAATAATAAGGTTTTGTTTGTGCGATTATGGACGAAGTTATCATGACGAATAACTATCGGANGAGACAAATTAAAGGAGAAGAAGCTACAAGCATGGTTCAGTTAATACATAAATCCGTTTATGTGCAATTTTATGTCGCTCATCCATATACAAGCTCTGCAACGTTCTACTAGGCTACACTGTAGTTTGTGAACATTCGGCATGAAAATAATTATTCAGGTATAACAAAGGGTCGTAGGAGTGGACTGCTATTGTTGTCCTACATAGTTACATAGGACTCTTAAGGGAAGGAAATCTTGACACAAATTCTAAACCTACCCGTTTAGCCAATGTAATAGTAGTTATCGAAAACTTTTTTTGAAAGCAGATGTCCAGCAGTGAACTGCCTTATTATAAGTTTGTCAATTAATAGGAAACAATTTCCTATCAGTTTTAATTTCTTTTTGAGGTGAGTAGTTTTATAATAAATTAAATTAATTTTTGTAAGTAAATGTCTAACAGATATTTTTACACGTTCGACTTTACACTTAGAAGGCTACATTTCCAAAGACTCACTCTCGGAAGAATTGACGAAATGAACCGCTAAAATGCTTTAATTTTACTTATTTTATATTACCTAAAGTTGTACATAGTTGGATATGGATACATAAGATTTACACAGATTTGAAGATAATATAAACCATTTAACTACATAAATACATTCCTCACTATATATTCAACGTTTTTATCAGTTTATTGTATTAACTTTAATTTTATAAAGCGTCATCAAAAGATTTGGAGGTATTATGAAGGACGTACAGAAATATCTATTCATTCATAATGAGATGAGCAAAGTAGGTCGTCATATCTACTTCTTAATTCTCAAATTGTTTAAAGATATAAAATTGCTTGCCCTGTTTGATTCATTGTCAGTATGCTATTTGTCTGTTGTTATTGATGTTGTCCACCGCCGTATATGTGAAGTTTTGACAGTTGTTCCAGTTCTAAGGTAACTAAGAACGGTTCTAGGAAAGTTCGTCTTTATCAAAGTTGAACACGAACAGAATTAATCATTCGTGTGAAACTGTAGGCGGTATGTGGTTGTCATTTGTTTATAACAAAGATTGATGTCTTCTATTTTATGCCAACTGCATAAGCAAAGGCTTGATTATAATTTAGGAGACTTAGTTCTTTAATAAATCACATATTTTTTTTGTTAACTTACTCCACAACATTATCCATTAACCGTTAAATTGGTGATGGTTTATAACTTAGGATAAACTTTTTGATTTAATGGTTACGAACCATTAGATCACTAGGTCTGTCCTAAGTTATCAACAATCAGATTATAGAGTCAAATCATTTGATCGTGACTATGTATGTAATTCTTATCTATGCAAATAACTGGAATTGAAGTGTCCGTTTGTAATTTCAAAGTAACAGCTTTCACCAATGTATATGACAGAATATACGACTTAACCAAAAAAAATCATTTTCAATCTTTTAGTCTGTCAGTTTGTTATCTGTCTGTCTGCCTAATTATTGGAAAGGCTAGACCAATTTCGATGGAGCTTTCATTAGCAGATAACGGATGATATAAGGAGAAACTAGGGGTACTTTTATAGACTAGCTTCGTCTGCAGCGTTACCTGCGGTTGTTGTTGTAAAGATATATTATAATAATTATATTGTAATAACATCCGCAGATAATAGCGCGGGGCTCAGCTAGACTGTAATATGTATATATAGTCTATTCGCTTAGATACGGTCGCTTTGATCGCACCGCCGTCGCACGTGCGGCTTTTGTTCAAAGCAAAGCCGCCATGAAAAAAAAGGGCTACCTGCAGCGTACTAGTAAGTATGATTTAACAGTTTAAGCCGAAGCTGTGTAGTGAATACTTTTACCTATAATTTTGTTAACTCTTTTAACGCATCAACTGAAAATGATTTAATAAAGGCTAGGAAGATGAGGCAAGCATCTAACGTGTATAAATTAATATATTCGTATTTCACAATAATAACCACAATTGCGTGCGGGTGTACCGACACTCTCGTCGACGTCGACACTAATAGGGGCATCTAAACGAATGGACTATATTTAGTATTAACAGTAAGTAGGCACAAGTTCTACCAGGTTAAGGATTAAACGTCCGTAAACTGGGGTTTCAAAGTGTGCAAACAATAAAAGACTAATACGTAGTATAAAAGTCGGGATCCGTTAATCTTGAATACTTATGTAAAAAAAATTAATTTGGTATAAATTTCAAGAAATAAATGAACTAACTATCTACAATTTAATACAATTATTGCATCATGTATAGATAACTGACATATGTAACAGTCGAAATTCACATTTAAATTGACGTTTTAAAGTTCGGTTTAGAAGCTTGTAGTCTGTTAGAAAAGTGCCATACAATAAAAACTTACAGCCGCAATAATCCCAAGACTAAATACTGAAAACACTTAAAAATGAAACAAGATTATAATGCTACGAACAAAGTAAAATTAAATAAACAGTGCTCTATAAACTCAAACTTACGAAATAAGTACGTGCTAATAAATATACGATTTATTTCTGTATTTTCCAATATAATTTATTACCTAGTGTATATTTTCCTTTCATTACTGATCTTACTCGAAGAAGGCCAAAATTTACAATAACAGCGAGTTTTAGTAAAAAAAGGATCTAAAAGTAATTATACATCTTCATCGTTTATTGGTTTACATAGGCCTATTATAGCGTTCGGAAGAAGATGTTGGCTTACTGGCCAGATGGTTTGGCATAACGTTTGTTTCAAGACTTTGACTACACGTATGGCCTAGCACTAAAAAAAGCACTTTGTGTGATCTACAAATTGTTGTTCTAAGTCTGGGTGTTCTTTGTGTCCGTTATATGTATGTCTGTAAAGAACCCCGTCACACAGGATTTATTCCTAGTGCTCTTTCTCTTTCTATAGCTGAACCTGCATAGTTTATTCATCAGTTTGCTCTACGTCACTCCACAGTCAGTCAGTCGGTGATGAAATTACTTATTCTTAATCCGTCACTACATGGATAAAGATGTTAAGTTTAAATTAAAACTAAAAGAGGTTAATCAAGTGTTAATTAAAAATAAGAAAAGCTCACTTTTCTCAATAATTCTCAAGAAACCTACGCGAAGCTACTGCAATAATGTGGGTGATAACAATACCGACGTAACAGAAATATGATGTTAGTTTGTATTAAGCTATTCACCATTACTCGTAAGTGTAAACTATTTTTGGAAAACACAAAGCGTTATTAAGGCAGTTATCACGAAATAACAGTAATAGTATTAACTCTAAATACTTTGTTAGGTAATTCATACGATCTCTATATTAATTACTCAAAGGGGCTTTAATATAGGTTTACTTGTTTTAGGTCGATTGCATTGTAATAAGGAATTTATTACATTACGTGCTCAATTTCCTAACAAAAGAATGTTTCATCTAAATGGGAGATTCCAATATTGGCTGTATATTTCTCTAGGATTACTAAATTCCTAGGATAAAGGCACTAATTCTGCTTTAAGATAGCTGATCTCTACGCAACCAATGAATATGGCTATGTGTGATGTCTATGCTTATATCCACCGGTGCATTAGCTCCGATTATAAGAACTCCTCCTTAAATGGCCTATGGGCTTTTGAGCATTGTTGTGGGATCATGTTTCAAACAATTAATAATAATAATATTTTTACTAACCATAAAGATACAGTTTAACAATTGTGGTTTAACAAAACTAAATCTTAAGCTAGAAAATTAATTGGATATCTGTGGGTAATTATTGAAGAGTAATATGTTTTCCCAGTAAAATACACTAATGATGACAAATCTCTTTTTCAATGTCACTCAAAAACTTAACGTGTTTCGACAGGGGAAAAAACCGAATTCTCCGAACTCCTTTAATAAGGAAAATGTTTCAAAGCCTCTATCTGTTACCCACTTCGACACTAATTTTCAAGGCAATTGCAAGGCACGGTTTACTGATAAAGTTATTTAAAATATAAAGTAGTTCCTGAGGATATCCGAGCCTGAGTGTTAGGCTGTACTTGTATACCAACTCATATATCTAAAGCCGATTGTAACAATGCATTTTGATCGAAACAGTGTAACTGTGACTGAGTTGCTGATGATGAGTTCGTGAATTAATAATGTAACCTTGACCTTGACGTGAAAATGAATGTTTATTATTATGAAAATTATTTCCGTCGACACCATTTCCGTTACATTGTACTTCTAACGTGTTTATGTGTACACAGTTTACATAAACTATGTCCCTATAAAATTGATAAATTGCAAGTAATAATATACCATTACAATTTCAGTTGTTAAAATTTAAATTTTCATATAAAATTTGACGGAGAACTTCGATGGAGATTTTAGAACTTCAAGACAAAAACTCGATGGTACTGGATTTATTATTTTATAGGTGTATGAAAGAACATAGGGCAGGGAACAAATTTTTATTTCTTGTTCTACATTGTTCTTCGTATGTTCGTGAAATCAGTGTATGACAAAACAATACATACTTATGTATCCTAAAAATAATAAGCTGAAACGCTCATCTACAATAATTATGACGAGTAATAATAATTTCTATATAAGTTTATAATAATTTGTATCGTGAAATATGTATGTAATAACATATAATGATGACATTAATTAGACTATTCTCATCGCTGTAAACAAAGTAAATATAATCTAACGTAATAATAAAATTTATGGTAAATCTAGTTCTCTGCTTCAGTGAATAATAATACTATACTCTATTGCCCGCAGCTCCACCTGCGTGTATATTTGTTATCGTCCTGAAAAATAACCTATATCCTGCCTCAGGAATCAAAGTATTTTCATGCCAAATTTCATTGAAATCAGTGCAGCGGTATAGCTGTGAAAACAAAAACTTGTAGGATTAATAAAATCATTCGGACCTCTTAATGCGTAGGTGACTCAGCTGGTATCTGCGTGATTGTTGTCCCAATATGTGATTTAATATATTTGAACTATTATGTTATTTAGGAGGTGTGAGAAAACACATTTTTTTGAACTTGTGGCTGTTTTAGATGTCTAAAGTACAATGAGCTTGTTTAATATGATGTAAGTATTTGTATTGGAATTATTACTCGCCAAATTCGTATTCAAGGGAATAGCTAAAATGTGAGTTGCTAACTTGCAGGGTTGGAATCAATATAGACTCATTTGAAATAATAATATAATTCTCATTTTAACAGATTAAATGTCTCTTTTTCTATAAAAAGCCACAAAAGCATATAGTTTAGTAGCCCTTTTTAAAAAAATATACAAAGGAAGGAGCTTGAAATGTGGCACAGTTCTAATTCATATGAAGGACAAGGGCGGAAAGTTAAAAAAAGAAATGAATTATGGTCGAATTTCGACCACATATCTACCACTAGTAGAAGACAATATCAAACAAATGACTTTGGTATGTTAAAGTCTTAGTAGTTGAGTCATCATCATCATCATCGGCCTACTGTAGTCCACTATCGTACCCACAGGTCTCTACAATGAGTGAGTAAAATTGTTTAAAGAAACAAAATGTTTGTAGTTTCTTCGCACTTAATGATCATTTTGCTAATTTATATCATTTCCATTAGCACAACATAATAAAACCTGTGAAGATTATAATTACTGATGTTCATGAGACTGGTTTGTGTGTAATCATTTTTTGACTCATTCCAACTAGGTGAATTCTCTCTGAACTGGTTTTAATTATTTACGATTTTAGACACGGATTTATAAAGACATGCATACCACCAAATGATTGTGAAAATTACTTTAATATTTATATATTCTAAAATACATGTATAAACTTAGCATATCTCAAGTAACGATAGCATGAAAACCACTCAATTGGTTTCATCACTATGCATTTTGTTTTTGCGCTAATAAACACCGGTATTTGGTTTGTAATACGAAGTTCCTTTCTTAAGTTTCCATTGATTGTATTTCATTTAGTAACAAAAAGTTATTAAAAATCTGAGATATATGTATTAATAATATATAATAAACTTATGTTCAGTGTTTATTGTGTATCGTATGTTCAAAAGCTTGAGTTTGGACCCGTTGTGGTGTGACTTGCGTAATGTGGAGTTCCCTTCTGTCCGTATTTCCCCAAGAACCGGCTTAAACCAGCGTTTATTGGTCCAAATTGAGGGCAAAAACCTTCGGCAGCAGACGTACAAAAATAACCGTATATATATGCTTACCTTTTTGCGAACATGTTACACACACTACTAATGCAAAAGAGCTTCGGAAACGGTTTTTTTATATAGACAGTGTGAGTTAATGTTATTTGTTTGAAACTGACTTGATCTTATTTAATTGGTTAGCTTGACTTAAATAATAACGTAAAATAATATTTTATTCATAATAATAAATCAATTTGAGCAAGTATCCAGGTAGGTATATTATTTTATTATACATTAGCAGATTTAAAAACTAAAGTGTACAAGAAAAACTTTGAAAATTATTATTCGACTACGTTAAAACCTTTGATAAAGTTATACAGCTCGGTCATTGTTGCGAATCAGTTAATACCTCATTTATTAAAATTTATTTCAGTTGTTTAGGCATTTACAGTATAACATACAAACATACATAGACTGCCAAAAGTATTATACTTCTTTTAGGCTTATTTTAATTTTTAAAATAATATATTTATACGATACAGGTCATAAATTACTTCATTCGGTCTTCATGAATTTAAAAAATGTCACACATTTAATTTTCCAATTTGCTGGAAATACTCGTAGACAATAAGAAGCATTTGACAAAACATCATATAATCACCGTAAACTTTAATATAATCGTCACTTCAAATTCACTTGCATGAATATGGTATTTCTGTCAGCGGTGACAGAAGCACTAATTATTATGTTTTAAATATTAAACTACTTTTATCTTCTATAAATAAAAGAGGTGATATTTAGTACTGTACTTCTACGTGTACTCTAAAAAAATATGTAATTGGTAGAACTGTACTAGGGTACCTAATTGTATTCCAGGGTATGTGTTAAAGTTGTGAAAGATTTTGCTAAAGAAGCACTTCAGAAAATATTCCAAAATCGTAACAAATAATGATATTTTGAAATAAATGTTTAAAAATAAACACCGTTATTTTTTTTAATATGTTTATTCCCACCACAGTAAAACATTGCTCTATTCGTTAAAATTAATACTAAGGCAAAGAAGTTGTTAAGGGCCGAGTGGAACCTAATGCACTAAGTCAAAACCTGTATTTCAGTACTCCAGGATTCATACCAGGCATAGAAATAGTTATTTGTAAATAACGTATTTTTTGTTTCAGATATCACGAGCCAAAAATTATGTGGTTGAGAATAACAACGAAGAACTTTTACCATTCTGATAAACTACGCGAAGAGGAATCCTACAGAGGTGCTTTCCGGTAGTCTACCAATAGAATATAAAATGGCTGAAAACAGGTAAGGAATACTTTAAACCAAAAGATTGGTTAGTAAATGGTGATAGTGTTCCCGGAGCTAAGAAAGATAATATATTAAGAAAAACCCCCAGAAATCTAATGAGGTTACAGAGAGTAAAACATCCGCTGCTAAACCAAACATTTCTTCGTTAAATCATTTTATTTCTGTGGGTATTTACCCTTACTTACTTATACTTCATTATTACTTACGACAACCTTAAAAGCAATAATTAATAATTTTAAATTATTATATATTTTTTTTAATGTTTACTTTTCGCTATCTTGTAATAATAACTATCTAGATTAAAAAAGTTATTTTCCTGTAGTGTTCCGTGTTTGTTGTTAGGTTCACAATTTCGTCGGCTGACGTTGAGTCGAAGAAAAATGGCATTCACATGGGTACCAGTATTATCTCACGTCCTTTGCGGTCGTCAGCTGAAACCGCTGAAAGAGGAGGAGCTGTGCCAACACCTAATGCTCAGTCAGATACATGGTTACACGACGCAGGGTGGAGAAGAAAACGATCGCTCGCCCAGCTGACGAGAGAAGCCCTACCAAGGTTGGAAAATTACAGAAACTCTAAAAGAGCATTGAAAAGGCCAAGTCTTGGGGAGCTGCACGGAGATCACTTAATAACAGAAGAGGTACCTAACTACATGTTACAATTAAATTCTGAACTATTGTTATCACAAGTTTTTTCTTTAATTATTTTGTCTTAGAATTTTTTTTATATCTTATCTAATTTTTCTGTGAAGTTCAGAAGTAGATGCTTCTTAATTATTTTTGTAGATGTTGTGCCTAATTCTTGAAACGTTTCGAAACAATTTTGGGTGAGTATTGTAATTCTGTTTGAACTTTCTGTTTTTCTTTAATTATTATGGCCTGTAATTTTTTTAAACATTTGTGTATAAATTGTAATAATTTAACACTTATAAATTTATTTACAATAGCTAGTAAATATCATATGATGAAATCTTAGGCTGTTTGATATAAATATTTTAAGACTAATTTGTTCCAAAAATATATTAACACGTGCCAGTATAGAACAGGTTTTTACTCTACGTTAGGCGCATGTTTACAAATACTTATTATTGTCATTTTAATGTGATCACCCTCGTCAGAATTGATTTCCCGTAATCAAAGTGTCGTTACTGACATTCATAATGATCGTGGTTTGAGTCATTTTCGTGTATTTATACAGTTTAAGACGCCAAACGTTATTTAAAAATCAAATACTTACCTCGTTAGTTATAATTATGACATAGTAAATCATTTAAAATAATAACTAAACAAAAATAAATCCTTCTGCACAGTTGAATAGATATGTATGTTAAAATTTCCCAATCACTCCCCCTATCCCCGTCCCTATCCCCAAAAGCCGGCAACGCACTTGTGACACCTCTGGTGTTACGGGTATCCATGGGCGACGATAATCGTTTACCATCAGGCGATACGTCTGCTAGTTTGCCCGTGATACCATAAACGAATAAATAATTAAAATACATTTCTAGACTCTCAGAGCTAACTTTCAAGGCCAAGTGCGCGTCGGGCTCGCGTAGGAAGGGTTTCGTTTCATTATCTATAACATTTCAAGCGTCTAACTGTTGCTGCTATCAATATCGAGCAAATACGAGCAAAAGATCACGTTTGTTTCATGGGAGCCTCTTTAAATATTTATTTTATAATATTTTTAAGTCTTTGTTGTTACATCGGCAACAGAAATACATCATGTCTGAAAATTTCAACTGTTTAACTATCACAGTTCATGAGATACAGCCTGGTGACAGACGGACGGAAGGACAGCAAAGTCCTAGTAATAGGGTCCCATTTTACTCTTGGGGTACGGAAGCGAAACATTAGTAAATAGAAAATTAGGTTGATAGGTTAAATCATTGACACAATTTAATCGGCACCGACCTGTCGGACGCCCAATTCGACGCCCTTCTCGGACTTCCGAGAAGGGCGTTCAACGGTCGATGCCGTGATGCGCCCGAGGGCCGTGACCGAGGAGGCGGTGAGCTGTGGCGGCGTGGTGTTGGCGGTGTCGTTAGACATTGCCAACGCCTTTAATAGCCTGCCATTCAGCTGCATCAGGGAAGCACTCCGCTCCGGTACGACTGGGTCCTTAGAGAGCATCTCCCCCCTGGGCTGGACGTAATTTCTTACGCCGATGACACATTAGTCACAGCTCGGGGGTAAACTTCCAGGAGACGGCGTGCCTGGCCACCAGGGTAGTCTCTTTGGTGGTCGGGCGCATCGAGGCGCTGGGCTTGCGGGTGGCCCTGGACAAGACGGAGGCCCTGCTCTTCCATGGGCCCTGTCGTGGCCGCCCCCCGGCGCCTCCAAAGTGGTCAACTCAGTCCTCGTAGCGGTTCGGGCCCAGATGAAGTATCTGGGCCTGATCCTCGACGGTCGGTGGCTCTTCGACGAGCACTTCCGACAGCTGCGAGGAATTCATCTCGCAGAAGGAGGCGGCGGAGAAGGCCCGGGAGGATGACCTTTACTCGGACCCGATCCGCCGCCGGNACGAGCACTTCCGACAGCTGCGAGGAATTCATCTCGCAGAAGGAGGCGGCGGAGAAGGCCCGGGAGGATGACCTTTACTCGGACCCGATCCGCCGCCGGCGAACCGGGCGGCGGAGGCGCGCCTGCCAGCGCCTCATGCCGCCCTGAGTGTAGCCGCGGATACACGGGACGGGTTTTCCTTCCCATCCGCTTCACAGGCCAGCCGCGAGGGGGTGACGTTACGCGTGTGCCGTACGTCGCCTAATTTGAGAGTTTAACATCAGAAGACGGTGCCCGCTTCAGTGCGGGCAGGCGCTGGGAGGGGTCCGGATGGCGTAAGAAAGCGGTTCCCGGATCTCTCCCGTCTCACGCACAGAGTGGCACACCGTGTGGTTTTAGTCGGTTCGATTCCGACAAACCGCCCCGCCGCAAACCCCGGTGGGGTGAAGGCCCGAGGGGGTTTCCACACGTTAAAAAAAAATAGACACAGTTTGCAATCGTTAATCAAATTACAAAATCGATTTTAAGAGGTATTATACGCAAAAATAAACGGAAACTACAAAAAAAATGCATGCCTGATATTTATGCTGAAATAAACTACTTTATCATTTTGACAGTCGATTATTTTTCATGTTAATTGTAGTATACTCATAAAAAAGGGCCGTTTGTTGTGTTCAACATAGATCATACATATAAATAAATACGTTAAGTATTTTAGTGATTCTAAAATTTTGTCTAGCTGGGTATTACTTATTCTGGTTCCAGGTATTCCTTCACTGTTTAATTTGTACTAGCGCTTGTGTTCCTGCCTGTTTTTGCAAGAGATACATGAGGGTATCTCAGATCAGATTACTATAATGATACACTCCGTTACTAACGATCATAATAACATTCAATTTTACATTATTGTAAAGCTTATTACTTCCCGAGCTTATTTAAGCTTATTACAAGTGCTAAGAAAATAGATTTAAATGCACAGGTTAGAATGTTACTACTAAGAGTACGGAGGATGATAGATAGAAACCCTTTATTTGTACACCGTATGCATACAGAATTGAAGAGAATACATAAAAATGTCGGATGTGCGATACATATTAAAATCGCTTATATTTTTGTGTAAATGTAAACCCTATACCTGTGCAGTAAAGCGACATCAAATGCCCATGTTTTAAGCATATACATATGCATGTTTACATGTTTGTCATGTGCATATAAGGGGACTTACTAAACATGTCTTTATATGTAAACATGGTATTATACATATACTCATTAGCACACATCTTCAAGATCATCTATTTTATCTTTATTATTTGCGCATTCAATAGCTTGTTATTTTACCTATTAAGGTACATAAAATATTTATCTGTTTACTTTATTACATGGTGTAACTAAACTACAAAATTACTAGAGAGTCACAAGCAAGATTTTTAATATAATCTAGATCAGTTACTGTTCACACGTATGACTTGCCATATGGCAACTCTAAGTCAATTTCTACAAGATGTCTTTCCGAACCTTCTATAGGATTTTGTGAATAATAATACAGTACAAAATAACTTAAACAGTAAAAAAAGAAATTTATAAGAAACACGATTTGAGCTAGGAAATCCCTGTTGCGTGGAAACATTTCATACGATGACGTCTGTAAATTTAATGGCAGTATTATACGAGTTACCATATTTAAAAAAAGTATTGATTTTATTCAAGGTTGATTCATCTCCTTGTCAATTAAATAGAAATTAGAATTTTCATACAAATAATGATTAAAATCAGATCGCAACATAGAGTATACATAATATTACATATTGCATGCTGAAATAATATCATATGTCCTTTAGCAGATTGACAACAAACAGCGTATGCAGTTTATTTATGTGATGAATCAACAAAGTGCAGCTAACTGAAAACAGCTGACATCTATCACTGTCTCGCGTCATTCACCGGGCCACTGTCATGATAATTACTAGCATTACATTAACAATGCAAGATTAGTATCTTGTGTCTGAATACTGAAAACATTAGACCAATATAGTGTACGCTGTAGATAGTAGCTGAGATGACTTTTTAGATTGTCAGAGTAAAAATGTTTCACTAATATTTATTTGACATTATTTGGATATTATCACTGACTACAAATCCATTCTAATACTATAAATTCGAATGTAACGCTGTTTGTATGCGTGTTGGTTACGCTTTCACGCCTAAACCGCTTCACCGATTTTAATGAAATTTGGCATGGAGATATGTACTTTGATTCTTGAGAAAGGTCATAGGCTTCTCTCTACCGTGATAGCCGATATACACGCGGGCGAAAGCTAGTTAGCTGTAAAATTAACGCTTTTTTATTATTTGTTTTAAAATATTATTATGGTTATCATCTGAGCTTCTCAACAGGGTAAGCCTTCCATAAGTAGCTCTACCAACCCAACTAGCCAAACTGGCATACTAGGCTAAAATCTTCTTACCAAGGAGAGGTTATGTTCAATTGCGGACCACTAAAAGCTGTGGATAATAATGATGGTTCCATTACTGACTGAGGTTTCTGATAACCGACATCTCTGTTAACTTGGTGCCCGCTTATCTTCAGGTAAACCTAGTCTTTTGACATGTTAGTTTTTAATATTTGACTTCATGTGTGTAGGACGAGAGAGAACAACACGCCTCCAGAGATACAAAGTCACCTAGTCCAGCTCATGGAATCAAATTAGGATGGATTCAGGTAAATGTTTAATTGTACGATCTTTTAACCTTCTTTTTAAGGAGAGTCCTTTGTATAACAGCAGATTGTTTAAGGCTGTTAATATGATGTATGATCTGGTTGAGTTTCGGGTTAATTGAGTTTGAGTAAGGTAGAGATTGTTACTGCCTTCTTTTTTGAAATAAATAATGACAAAAACAATATTACAACTGTTAGTATAGGTCCATGTGAAACAAGTATCGAAGTGGTTTAAATGAGGTGCTTCTGATATTTTCTGTTTTTGGAAAAAAGCGTGTCTAAGAAACGAATAAGTTGATTTTTAAATCGAAATTATGTATTTACTCTTTCTCAATGCTCGAATTGTTTCAAATAATCTTTGAACGGGAACGAAGCATTTCAGAAAAGTCACATAAATATAAATTTCAAAAGTGCAAGGTGCAAGGCGGATTTGAAAGATTCTCTCAACAATCTAGTAAAAAGAAGGAGGAAAAGGAGTGTTTAGTTAGTTTCGTTTAGTAAACAAATTATGACAAAATTAGAGACACGTGCTGTTATAAATTTCCTAAATCAAGAAGGAAATACGCCATAGTAGAGTAAACGGATGCATGAGACTTTGTAGCAAAATCGAGTAAACATTCTAGGCGCGCCTTTAAAATTTTTGAAAATGATTAAATATAGTCATCATCAAAGCAAGTAATGTGTGGTCTATAGGCACAAATAAATGAATAAGACGCTTCGATAATTATTTTCTAAACTGATAACAGATAGTAGAGTCAGCTGGAAGATTGTTTAAATAAATTAAGTCGGTTATAATTGTTTCAAATCTATTTAGATTTGAAACAATTATAACTGATTTTTAATTGAAAGGAGACTGTTTCAATTTATCTGACACAATGAACTGTGCAGAAAGTTGGTCATCAAAATGAAGTCTACTCTGAAAGTCTATTGCTTTCCGCCAAAACTTGTCGACATTACTTCGTCGTTAGGTCAAATTTTGTATCTAACAAATTATTTGTATAAGACAACAAGATAATTTAACAAAATCAAGTGTTCATTCTTCCTGATAAAACTAGATGTAAAACAGTTATTTTGAATAACAGATGCAAGTATATCTGAATGTGTAACCCTTGTCTAATTGTTTTCCTTTAATGTTCTTCATCTTTCAGGGAGTGCTGATACCATGTCTACTAAACATTTGGGGGGTGATGCTCTTCCTACGGCTGTCGTGGGTGGTGTCTCAAGCTGGAATTGGCATGTCACTCATCATAATTTTGATATCGGCCGTGGTTTGTGTCGTCACCACGCTTTCCATGAGTGCTATTTGTACAAATGGAGAAGTCAAAGGAGGTAAATTATTTATAAATACCTACTTATATTATAAATTTTATGGTCCTGCCGAAATGACTTTACTCTGCTTGGTGGAAAGCAGAAGCAGAATCCAAGAGTGGTGGTCACCATGCTCATTGCGAATGTAGACAATACAACAATACACACACACCAAGACGGCGGGTAAGGTACGGCCTAGTGATGCTTCTGCATCATTGGGCATAAATCATTGCATCATAAATGCTATGAATTCCAATCTTCCATCACGCAGAGTAGAATCACTTTGACAAGCCCATTAAAAAAATAATTAAAATAATGTCTGTGCCTGTTTTGACATGGAGATGTTTTGATAAGGAAGAATGGACATGGGTTACTTTCTTCATTGATTTTAATTCAGTTTTCACGTAATCCAATTTTTTTCTGAAATGAAAGTAGTAGTAGTATGTTATATTAAATTATTACACGAACGGTCGTGGATTCTGATGATTCAGACATGAATTTACCTCGAAAACTAATTAAACAGATAAGGATTTACCTTGCACAGACAACATAAGAAGAACTGTTATCATTATTGTAATATAATGTCTTAACCAAATGTTTGCATGTCAACGTGTCAGGAAAATGATTGCCGTGGGTTCTAAGTATGTTTCTATTGTTTGTATTTGTTGGGATTTTTTGTTTTCTTTTTAATACAAGGAACGGTGAATACGTCAACCGTTTGCTAATTCATAAGTTTTTTCTTGGATTTTAAAACTTTTTGGTTAAGACATGAATATAACATATTTTGCAGAATTAAAAAAAAAAGTTTCTTTTATTCTTGTAATCTTATTTTGTGTATATAAACACTATGACACATTTGAAGAAGGGTAAAATTAGAAAAGTTTCATCCTATTTGAAATGGCACTTCCTAAATGGTTCTATCTGTCTGTCTATCCTAAGTTTTGATTATGGGATTATGGAATTTCTTTAATTATGCCAACGATCGCATATTGTGGTATACATTTATAGCGGAGTTTAGACGTTCTAAAATAAAAATAACATTTGAGTTAATTGTACTTTATTAAAAGATATTTATTTTAATTTATGCACATTGTATTTAATCCTTCTGTTGTTATCTCCTTGAAATTTTGTTTTATTGTTGTTACATGAAACTGAGAAATAATTTATCACTACATATTATAAAACAAAGTCCCGTCTATCGGTCTGTCTGTTCGTGATAAATTCAATAACTACTGCACGAATTTTTAAGTGGTTTTTTCTTATATATAAAGTGATTCTTGAGGAAGGTTTTCCCCGGAACACATACGAAGCCGTGGTGGTTTGCTAGTAGATACACATGTGGCCTATTTAGAACATTCGAATAAAATCGTGATATAGGCAGATTGAGTTTGTTGATAGTGTAATTATTAACCAAATTATAGTTTTTGACTACGCTATTACTTAGATGAATTCTTAATTAATGTACCACAAAAAAATATACCTAAACGTGGCAACGTTCCAATTATTTTTAATAGTGGAAAATTACGTCTGCAATTTACGAAATTGCTTTATGTTACCCTTATCTGATTTACTTAGATATTGTAACTAGGTAGATGTATAGTTAGGCAGAGTAGTTAGAAATATTTAAAAAAATATTACTGTGCCATTTTAATTGTCATTTAAGATCTCATCAGGCAGAAAAGGGTCAGGTAGACATATTTAATACTCCCGTTTTGCCAATCATAATTTTGATCTATTTTTATTCGACTACGGCGAAACCAAAAAGAGGGGTATAAAGTAAGTAATATTTTTAATACAAGATAATATAATATGTTCTTTATTTCTCTCAAGAAAGGTATATACAATACAATACATGATAAAACAAGCCTCTTTGTGTGAGACTGGAGTCCATACTAGGACTAGCCCTGTGTGATAGACCTTCAGGTCCAATCCCGAACGTAAATAATTTTACATAGAAACAGTAAACAAAGCCAGTTACTTACACAAAAGAAGAGTGCTGTATGTATTTTTGTACATGTGTGCCTGTATGAGAGTGTCCTTGTGTGTTTGTGATGTGCGTGTGCTTATGTGTGTGCGTGAGTGAATATATGTGTGTCTGTGTATAGGTGGATGTGAGTATTTGGTGTTGTGTGCTTATGATATTTAATTAAGAAGGTATAACCAACAGCTGTTCTGCAAATTTTAAAATCTAAGGATTGTAGCCACTTGGATAATACCACCTTGCATTGATATCTAGTTGTACCCCCTGTATATGGATAAAATACGATTAATTTTGTTGTTTAGGCAGGATCCAGGAAATTTGTAGTGTCTTTGTGGAAAAGTAGTTCTAAATCTTCCACTTCAGCACACTGCATACTTACATCTTTTATTCATAGTAATATTAGGTCCATATTGAAGATGTGAGTGCTTTTGAAGCAAGGCATTCAAACTTAAAAGCTGGCGGACGGATAAAAACCCGAGTTTTGGTCGTCTATGTACGTGTGTAAATGCTGTGAGTGACAGCCCGTTAGATTTTACGTATTAAATATGGAAGAAATAGTAGTAACCTTAAAGTAAACAAGATTATCAGGACACTGGATAAAACAACGTTACTGAAGATGCAACAATCGACTCATAGACACTACCAAAATGACTTCGTGGCAAGTTGACAATAATATATTCACAAAATTTAATTTTTAATTTAAAAAACGACTTCAAGAACTGGACCAAATTGAAATGGGACCACACGGGAAGCACCAGCTTTGAAATAAAAAAAATAATCATCAAAATCGGTTCACCCAGTTGAAGGTTATGCGGTAGCAAACATAAAAAAGTCGAAATGTGAACCTCCTCCTTTTTTGAAGTCGGTTAAAAAGAAGGTAAAGTAAACAAGACTGTGTAGTCGAGTAGCACGCTTGTGACTCGAACTGGTTGTTGCGGGGAAGTCGGGGACCTCTAAGAAGTAGGGTCCATAAAAAGTGTTAATATCCAGATTTAATACCTGGATTCAGAACATAATTATGCTATTATAGTATAAAAATTATTCTACTTAATTATAGGATCTCATATTAAATGTACTCATGTAGCAAAGAGAAAATGATCGTTACTTTGAGATTGTCATTTATTTCCGATCCTGTACCTATTTGTAACATACGCAATTTCATACAATTCATACAAATAAACAAAATGATACAAACATACAATTATTGATTCTGTTCAATAAGAATAAAAATAATTTATGCCATAAAATGACATTGGTTTGTATGTATTTATTATTGTTCATGTTAGATGTTGAGTTTTCGTTCCTTTATTACAATAGCAATTCCCGGTTATAATGTTTTAGAACCTACATAAAAATTCAAGAAATATTTTTACTCAATTCAAAGATCTTCTTTCCATTAAACAAACGTACAATCAAAAACATACTTCGACTTTAATATCTTCGCTTGTATGATTAAACCAAAGTGCTTACTCACATGTGAATGATGGGACAGGCCATTAATGACTTCTTTGCGAAATTAACTGAATTCAGTCTAGGCCACTCTGGTTCTTGACCAGAGCGAACTGGCCAATACTAGTTTTTAATTATCTTATTTAATTGTTATTGTTCTTTCTTGTTATTACTTGTAAGTGGTACATCGGTTCTCTCTATGTGTTTATCAAATTATATTCCATCATGTCTGTCTATTCTCTAACTCTGGGCAAATAATTCGAATTTCGAATGGACTCAAAGTATTTTAATAGAATAGATTTTTACTAAATGGCATTAAAAATAAAGAAATTGAGACAGAAGTTTCTCGTTATGAAATCACCAGCATTTCTTTATCCTTGTAGTCTGTGGCGGACACAACCACAGCACGATAAAGCGATTATGTTGGACTTTAAGATATCGTGTTTTTCTACAGAAGACCTATTGACTCCGGTGATTATGCTCAACAAATCGAAGTCATTATTTATGGTGTCCCAATCATCTTGATATTTTCTTCAGTTTTAATTCTGTATGCTTTGTCGATCAAAGTGATACAGAAGTATTAGAACCAGTAGTGTGAAAGGGCAATACGACATAAGGGGTAGCTCGACGGGACTGATATTACGACGTCACAAAGTATGGTCACCGACGACCTTTTTAACTGTCCCGTTTAAGTTTTTGCCTTCTCCTTTTTAGTTATACTTAAAATATACATTATACATTTAGGAACTTTCATTTTAAAATCGTATAGGTACTTTACCACAAATAATTATCACTTTGCATATTTTCGCAGCACCTGTTATAACGATATATTAGGCCACCGCATCCTTGTCAAACAAGTCGATGCAAGTAAATCAAGGTTGGTTTCGCAAAGATACGATTTTTTTCGTAGGGTTATTGTAGGACTTTCGTATTAAAATATTGCTAGCTTTTGTGTAGGCTATGCTCGCTATTATGTCAGTTATCGCGGTAATTAGTAGCATACGTTCTTCTTCAAGGATCAAGAGATCTATTATTGCAAATTTCATTCTAATTAAAGTGAAAGCGTAGCAGACAGACAGAGTTACTTTCGAATTTATAATTTAAATATATGAATATCATTACCTCTCGAAGCGCAGTAATATTATTATAAATATAAAAAAAACAAAATTTTTCCTGTTAGTTCAGTAAATTTTGTCAACACTAATAACATTGCAACCAATTGCAATAGGTATAAGATATAGTTTCGTAAACCTTACGTGAGTAAAGTGCTACCTCTACTCTTTCATTTTAATTTCTAAAAAGGTTATTTTTTATTATTTAAACAGCTCTTAAGGACTCTTAAAATTACTTTACGCTATGTAGCACAAACTTTCGGAGATATGAAATCACAATGACATCTTATAAATAATAATTGCAGTCAATCTTTCCAATTATCCTCACAGAGTCCACTACATTGTACGATTGTACACTGTTGCATTTAGTCAAATATTATATATTAATCTATTTACTGTTATTGCAGGTGGTATTTATTACATAATCTCAAGGTCTTTGGGTCCTGAATTTGGTGCGTCTGTTGGAATAATTTTCGCATTCGCTAACGCAGTGGCTGCTAGTATGAACACTATAGGCTTTTGCGACTCCATGAACGATTTACTAAAGTCCCACGATTTGAAGATCATTGACAACGGGGTGAATGACGTCAGAATCATAGGAGCTGTGGCATTGCTGGTTATGTGCATTGTTTGCGCTGTTGGCATGGACTGGGAGAGTAAAGCACAAGTAAGTGATTTATTTATCCAATAACTTAAATACAGGACACTACATACCAGCGACGCTTGTACAGCATTGTCATTTATAACGTAAATACGCGCGTCTGTGGTTTTCACGCTTCTTTACACGCAGGTTTAACGCAAACGAGCTCTGTCATCTTATTACCACCCATAGATCAAACCAATGTAACTCAAGAGCAAAATTCCCTTTACATCTTTTAATTTCCTCTGCCCCAACAAGTTACAGGATTGCGCTTCTGGTAACCTCACTCGCTCAATTAAAACGCAAACACAAGTTCCCTAAAAGATGTCCAAATAACCTGATTTTCTAATAACAATAATATTTGGTGTCTAACCTCGACAAGCCATTTTCGCATCATGACTTGATAAAAACACGAATAGTAAATCATTCACATTTTTAGTGAATGATTTATATGTGTTGATTTAGGTCAAATAGTTTCAATAACATCGATTCAGCCACTGAGCTGAATCATGCATGTTTTGCCCTGATCATCAAATCATTAAGATACTTAAGTATTAGGTCAATGTCGTATATAGCGTTTAGGCCAGGAGCCTGTGTCTATTTTTATCATTAAGTATCAGGAAATTTTTCGTGAGTAGCTTCATTTTGATGAGACGCCAACTTTCACTAATGTATGGTTTGAGTCACCTACTTTCGATATGTATCAATAACGAGGTCATCAAAAATGATTATTAACTAGATGATTTTTTACTGTTGCTTAGATTTGTGGTTTTCATGGTCACACTATCCTACAAATGCTACTGTTAGTGGTGTAAGTCTATATTTATTGTTAAGAAATGAAGGAAGTGTATTTCATTAAATTAAACTTTAAGAATTTAGCAAAATATTCTTGGTTTTCTAACACCCTTGTAGCTTTCATTATCTGTTTTAAATCACTCGAGGTAAATAAATATTTTTAAGTATTAGTGATCAAGTCAAACTTGAATTAATGTTGAGTTATATTTATTAGTTAGTTAGTTAGTTAGATAGTATGAAATATAAAGCCGTAGGTAATTTATAATTTAACTTACATGGAATGCATGCAGCGGCATCGGTCATCAAACGGTTGAATATCGGTGTTCATATTAACCCCAATAAAACGTGGCAAATAAACCGAGCAGTATTTGCGCTGGCTAAACCAATCGATAAATGTCAGGTCAGGAAAATTAATGAAATATGGCAATTGCGGTTCTTGTGGTAGTAGTAAGCAAACAACAATATACAATAGTAACACCGTTCAGTTTGTTAAACACAAATGTTTGTAGAGATTTATGCAGAGTACATATACAATAGTAAGGTAGTAGCTGACGCTGATTTCAACACGAACGGGCCGGCTCGACAGGGGCGGTACTACCCTTGCACAGAAGTTCAACGTAAAATGACAACATTCGTGCTGTCGTGTTTCGTTGGTGAGTACGAGATCGAAGGCCCAATGATGCAGAAGCGTCACTAGGCCGCTATAGTGTGGGTCACCATGCTGCATTGTTGCATTATATGCATTCGCAATGAATATGGTGACCACCACTTTTGCATTCTGCTTATGCTTTCTATCAGGCAGAGTAGAGTCACTTTGGTAGGCCAATACATAAAAAAAAGGAAATAAGGTTAACTAGATCGCTCAACCGCTTCATTCAATTAATCAGACTATCACAGTTCACCATTTAATCGTAAAACACACGGATGTCCGCATTCGGCATCAGAACCATCCCAGAACCATTTTAATGCATTAATTAATTACCAAAAAAGAGCTTCACTTGGGTTGACCTTCTCGACATCGGTCATCTTCTATATTCTTCGAGGATTTACTTATGTGAACCTCTTGATTCTAAACTTATAAAGCATGTTTATATTCATTGATTTTTTTTCGAGCATCTACACACACACAACGCAATCTAGTCCCAAGCTGAGCAGAGCTTGTATAGATACATTTAGATACAGATAACTGGTATAAATATATGGATAGATAGATAGATAGAAAACTCTTAAGTTGCACACTATAATATACTATATATACTTTTTTTTGTAAATATTTACATGTGATATAAAGAGAATAACAATAATAAATATTTCGGACATCTAACAAACAACGCCATCTATAGTCCCAAGCTAAACAGGGCTTGTGCTATAGATACTAGACAACTGACGAAAAAACATAAAAATGTTTTTTTAATATATACATATTATACATGGAAAACACCCAAACTCTCAAATAAATATTTGCAGATTATACAAACCTTTAGATGAGACCCGGGAAACGAACCCGAGACCTCAAACACGACATTCGCATACGCTATCACTGCGCCACCGAGGTTGTTAAATTTTATAGTCATACTTTTCTTCAGTTTAGTTATTTCATATTTAGACTTCCATTGTTACTATAATACTCGTAACGACTGTTGTAGTATTCAGCAAGCGACCTCTTTCCTTGAACCTTTACTATAATTCTTCTTCTTTTGATGACATATCATAGCATAGCAATCAGCCGGATCAGCTATTTCTGCCAATGTCAAGTATTTCAAGTCTTTAATTCTAAGTCTTCGAGTCTTCAAGTCTTCGTCATGATGGAATTAATGATAAAAAATCATAAAAATTGTGGATGACATGAAACGGGGACCGTCTTTCGCAAAAACAAAAACCGATCTCCAACCTATACTATAATATAAACAAAACGTAATGAATGACATATTTCGTAAAGACAGTACCGGAATGGTGTCCACTAAACAATTGACAATGCACAAACTATTTCTCAATTCAATTATTCTTCCTTTCAGTATTAAAACTTTAATAAATGGCTGGCTTATATTTAATTATCGTATATTGTTCCTTTAAAAATTATTATACCTTTCCATTATCTATTTTAATTACGGATAAACAGCACTAATTGCTCCTTTGTTTTGCTTGTATTCTCCTTTTCAACAATAATATGTTATAAAAGTGTTATTACACGTGCCTCTAATGTTTTAAGAGTGTACATTTTCTTGGTTCGTCCGTGTAGTGACGTATGTGGAATATGTGGGTCTCACCTTTATTCCTGCTGTGGGTGTAAGGCAAGAGCCGACTAAGGGGGCGAACTCTGCAAGGCAGGGCAATGAAATGAGAAGTAAACTGAAGCAGACCCTTTACCCACCCGCTCGGGAGACTTCAACGTATTCTAGTAAAATCACATTTCTAAAGAGATTCCTTTGTCCAATAGTGAGCTAGTAAAAGCTGATTAATGGTGATGATAATTTTCTAGGTTTCGTAAATTATTCAAAGTATCTCAGATATTTCAACATGAATATTTAAATTGTAGGGCCGCATTTAAATAAATAGCTCAATTAACTTAAACATAGTTCTTTAATTTTTTTAAGTGACGTACCTAAATGTGCTTTACACCCAAGATGAGTTGTTTGTGTTGGACTGAAAATAGTTTTTTTAATGAGCATTTGTCTATTTGTTTTTTTCGGAAAGTTAATGACTGTGCTAGCAATTTCCATATATGTTACCGAAAATCTGTGTAAATCTAGTATTCTATATAATATCTAGGCAATGTCAATACCTGGGGTATCCAGGCAATGTATGAAATATTATGAAATTTGGTCTGTATTTATTAATTTCTAAAAGATTCCATTGGAGATCGGTGTGGATAAAAAATCCAAATAAATTCCTCAACGGTTTAAGTAGGGGATCCAAATGGAAGAAAAAATCCAAATTATTCCCTGGTGAATAAAATCGGAAATAAAATCCAAGAGGATCTTATAGGAGATCAGTGTGGATGAAAATTCGACAGTGAAATTACGACCGTAGGAGAACCACGCTTCGGCATGCATGGGTCGGCTCGACCGGAGGATACCACGGCCTCACGGAAAACCGGTGTGAACAGCGCCTGCGCTGTGTTTCACTGAGTGAGTGAGGATACCGGAGGCCCATAATCCAACCCTTCCCCTAATCCCCCTTCCCATCCCCCAAGGGCGGCAACGCACTTGTGACGCCCCTGGTGTTGCGGGCGTCCATGGGCGGCGGTAATCGTTTACCATCAGGCGATACGTCTGCTCGTTTATCACCTATAACATAAAAAAAAATCCCAAATGAATTCCCGAGGGGATCTAAGAATTCTAGTGGAAGGAAATATTTTTTGTAACGTTAATCGGCATGGAAAATTCTTTTATTTCTGCCACTCGTATCTCGCTACTGGACGGTACAATTTTTGCAGCATATTTTTCAACATATTAGTAAACGTTAGTTATGTGGCAGTTATGCGATGCTACATGTAGATAAAATTTGATGGCATTAGTTTTCATTGTAAAAGCTTCAGCATTTATAGTAGTCGTCGTAAATTATGGTTCACGCAATTAATAACATCCTGCGGGGCGTGAGGTTTGCTTACTGTTAGATTGCTAGTTTTTTTTACAATCGCCGTCTCTACTTTATAATTATTTTCTCTGTTTATTTTTCACAAACGAAAATAATAATAATAATAGTAGATTTGTAACATCCTTATCTATAACATCCACCTACTCAATTTAACGTTCCATGCTTGGCTTAGGCCCGCATAACACCCGGATGGAAGAAAGCGGTTCCCGGATTTCTCCCGTCTCAGGCGCAGAGTGGCACACCGTGTGGTTTTAGTCGGTTCGATCCGACACACCACCTCGCCGCAAACCCCGGTAGGGTGAAGGCCCGAGGGGGTTTCCAAACGTAAAAAAAAAGGCCCGCATAACACGTATATTACCCCTCAAAAAAGGGAAATAAACGAAAATTCAAAATAATAATAGTAATTCATTATTAAGACAGTAATTCTGTCGATTGTTCCTCTGTATTTATGAACTGTTACGAAGAAGAACTGTTCCATAATATATTGACTAAAATATATATATATTTAGGAACCGGTGCTTTCAGTGTTGCGATAATTTTTAAAGCACAGCGTCCTATACATATATTTATTACAAAAACCTATTATTACTACACTTTTTTAACATACTTAAAAATAAAAAAGTTATTAAAATAATTGTGCTTGTAACAAGCCGTTACACATATGCTATCATCTCTTATTCGATCCGTAGCTGACCTTGCCATCTGTCTGTTTTTCACATTCATATCAATGAAAACTACACACTGACATATCTATTAGGATAACATAAATATGTTCCCTAATAGGCAACCACAAGGTAGAATCATAAATAGCTACAGTATGTATGTGTATATACATAGAAGCTTGTTTGTTTCATATGTAGGTCAACATTGGCACGTTCGACCTATTTACAGACAGGTTACTTACTACTTACTTACTATTGTAGCTGCTGAACATTGCAATATGAATGATAAATTAATTTATTTCTGTAAGTCTAAACAGACATTTTACACGTCAGACTTTGCAGCGAAAAGGCGCCGGCATTTCCTAAAACTCTTCGGAAAGAAACGCCAAAACAAACCACAGAGGTGTTTTAGGTAAGGTCCGGGTTAGCCTTTGAAGAAAGGAGAAGATATTGCAATAGTCAGTGGCTACCAAAAAGTAAAGCGGTGATTTCATTAGGTAAGGTAGCCTTTGAAGAGAGGAGAAGATATTACAATAGTCAGTGGCTACCAAAAAGTAAAGCGGTGATTTCATTAGGTAAGGTAGCCTTTGAAGAGAGGAGAAGCTACTGCAATAGTCAGTGGCTACCAAAAAGTAAAGCGGTGATTTCATTAGGTAAGGTAGCCTTTGAAGAGAGGAGAAGATATTGCAATAGTCAGTGGCTACCAAAAAAAAAGCGGTGATTTCATTAGGTTACAAAGGTCTTTGAAGAGAGGAGAAGATATTGCAATAGTCAGTGGCTACCAAAAAGTAAAGCAGTGATTTCATTAGGTTACAAAGGTCTTTGAAGAGAGGAGAAGATATTGCAATAGTCAGTGGCTACCAAAAAGTAAAGCAGTGATTTCATTAGGTTACAAAGGTCTTTGAAGAGAGGAGAAGATATTGCAATAGTCAGTGGCTACCAAAAAGTAAAGCAGTGATTTCATTAGGTTACAAAGGTCTTTGAAGAGAGGAGAAGATATTGCAATAGTCAGTGGCTACCAAAAAAAAGCGGTGATTTCATTAGATTACAAAGGTCTTTGAAGAGAGGAGAAGATATTGCAATAGTCAGTGGCTACCAAAAAGTAAAGCGGTGATTTCATTAGGTAAGGTAGCCTTTGCAGAAAGGAGAAGATATTGCAATAGTCAGTGGCTACCAAAAAGTAAAGCGGTGACATTTTTTTTAAGTTTTGCCTTTATGTATTTTTCGATTTGAATGAACAGTAGGGTGTATTATTGAATTAACAGTGGGGAGCCAGCAAAAGCTTAAAGACTGATGATAAGGCGTTTCTCTGTCGACAAACCAAAAAGTCGAACTACATAGTTTTTAGTTTCATTTTTGTATGCGTCACTTGTTCTTGGACGACCTGCTTTTAGTAACCCATGATAGGTATCTCCTTCATTTCAATTCTCATATTCCATTAAGCGTATTGAAAGATAAACTCATATAAGAATTATCGATGAAATAACATTCAGTTACATAATTCTATACTTTTAAATATACTTTTCGTAAGGCGAATGTAGTCTTTATTAAACGTACCTATCAATTCTACAATAGACCGCAAATTAAACGACCAGGTTGCGTCTTATATTTGATTCGGTGCGTCGTAGATTCGTGTTATTGTTTACTTTGTTCAAAAAATTTCTTTGAACCGGTCCTTTCCTTTTCACTGTAATTGAACAACAGGCTTTTAAGTGTGGATGTAAATATTTTTATTCTATGTATTTACTCCAATACGGCAGACTACCATAGTGTAGATCACCATGCATAATAGTTGCATTCTCAATGAGTATAGTGACCACTACCCTCAAATTTTACTTATGCTTTCCATTATACACAGTAGTGTCACTTCGAAGGCAAATATGAAAAAAAGAAGCTGTCATTAGTAGAAAGGGAGGTTGATTTTAGACAATCGATACATCTACATACTTGTACATTTTTTTTTAATAAATTATATTTAAAGATGAGAATATGTATCAATATTTTGGATGTATTTTATTCGAAGGAATCTTACTTTATGATTTTAAAACAAAAAAAAACCTTTTAATTCCAAATATGGTCGCTGCCTGACTATTTATTCTCAATCTAAAGCTTTTTCTTTGAACTTTAGTGCTTACTTTTAAGATTTAATTTACAATGACACTATTTAGGTACTCCCAATTCTTAAGAAACCCTAAGATATAATTAAGATTTATACACTAACCTTTAACATAACACGTCGTATGAAACACGTGGGTGCATTATTCTTTGTTATCCAAACTGATTTTAGTTCATGGAAACTACATTACTGATACATTGAGTAATTCAAATCGAATCCAAAGTCCAGGTCAGAAATAGCCGTAAACAGGCGTGGGCTCTTTTAACAATATTTCAGACAACTATGTACAAGTACAGAGGTGTAACATTGTTTATTATGTTTTAGAGACTGCTGACAGAGGTTAAAATATTTTGTGTTATTAGCCTTGTAACGCAGTATTCATACATCCCATTAAAAATTTAAAGAATTTTCGTGTAACACTGAAAAACATATAATATTAACATCGCAATTTCACCAACCAAGTTGGACATAACTTGGCTTCTGTTGTCATGGCTTCGATAGAGGAATTGTATAATAATAATCAAATTAAAAATCGGCCATCTGCTCCCAACACTATTTCTAAATATTTAATAGATGAATTACAGCTAGACACAGAAAAATAATCGTGTTCTTCACTAAGGTTTGTACCGGGTATGAATCGAACCCACGACCTACGGGTTAGCAATCAGGATCACTAACTACTAGACCAACAGTCCCGTGTATGACCTAAACATCCCTCAGTTACTAGGCCTCGTGGATATTGTATTTTTAAATACAGCCTTTCTAGCATTTATTATTATTCCCAAGATTATTTTGGGGTCGGCTACTAATTTACCCAGTTTTGGCAGAATATCAGTGTTTTCACGAAGCGACTGGTAGCGGAACCTCCACAACCCTGAGGCGAACTGAATTCAAATAACCCAATAATGCTTTCGCACAATCTGGGAATCGAAACCGAGACCTCTTAATTGGTAGTCGCATACGCTAACCGCCAGACCAACGAAGAAGTACACATTACATATATTTTGAAATGTGTTTAAATTTTTCTCTTGGCAAATAGAAAACTACACCTTAGAGTTTCTTTAATGTACGTTTATGAATTGAAATAAGTAGTCGATTTTATGAGTCCGCGTTCATTGTGTGTTCATGATTTTGAATACGGGTATAAGAAATTACACGGAAACTAGTAGTGTGTAATGGTGCTAGAATATTCTACGAAAATAGTACTTAATATAAAACTATAACTGTTTCCGTAATACAGATGATCACAAGAATATTTTATTTGAAATGCGATAAACATAGTTTGTTTATATTTCGCAATATTGGAATATGAACATTCAGAATTTTTTTGGCAGGCAGATGATCGTGTCTGTTTACTTAGGTGTAGTAAATATACCAACTATGATTTTTTCATGTAGTTTACATTTAGAGCACTATCATCTATCATTTCTTCAAGTCAGCGATACCTCAATCACTTAAGACCAATGTATACAATCAGTGCGTCCTACCGGTAATGACATACGAAGCCGAGATGTGGACACTTACCATCGGGCCGGTCCACAAGTTTAAAATAGCTCAGCGTGCGATGGAGCGTGCCATGCTGGGTGGCTCTCTGTACGAAAAAATTCGTAATGAGGTTATTCGACAGAGAACTGGAGTAGCCGACATAGCACGAAGAATCAGCACGCTGAAGTGCAAGTTGGCTGGTCATGTCTTTAGATGAACCGATGGTCGCTGGAGTCAGAATGTGTTAAAGTGGAGATCGCGATTAGGCAAACGTAGTGGTCGCCCGGCACGACGGGCCGATGATTTGATGAAAATGGCTGGTGGCAGATGGATGCGGACTGCCCAAGACCGGAATGGTTGGCGTTGGTTTTTATCCATATTGCACATCAATTAAATTCAAAAAGAAGTAAAATGTTCATAAAACATATATTTTAGCAAGTAGTTTGCAAGCGATCATCACTAAATTCACTGTATTTGATTTGAAAGTTGATGCAAAAGTCAATTTATCTTAATAAGTTGTTTAACGAAACTATAGCTTCTCCAATATATTAATTTGCTTTACTCATGGCTCAACTTTATGCTTGCGGTGATGCGAAAGTAGAAAAGAAGAAGAACCCTTTTCAATGATCAATTTGAAAGTACCTTTTTTTACGTGTGGAAACCCCCTCAGACCTTCACCCCACCAAGGTTTGCGGTGAGGCGGTGTGTCGGAGTCGAACTGACTAAACCACACGGTTTGCCACTTTGCGCCTGAGACGGGTGGGAACCGGGAATCGCTTTCTTACGCCATCCGGACCCCTCCCAGAGTTTGAAAGTACCTAAACCAACATTTTTAATATTTTAACCGACTCCAAAAAATTAAAGAAATGATTCATGTTACTTATTTAAACTATTATACATTTTTATTTTAGAAGACACGAGTACTGTTCTTTGATTTTATTTAAATTTGACAATATTATCAACCTTCGGCATGAAAATTAAGAAATGAAAAACAGTTTATTACAGATTATCATGCCGTACAAGGTATTGAAGTAGGTGTCTTTAAATACTTCACCATCTTCCTAGCCTGTATTATTCCCAAGATTATTTGGAGTCGGTCCTTAGATACCTGTATATACCAATATTTTTATCAATTACAGTAAAATAAACTGGAGCTTAAAACCGAAATTGGGTCTGTAAAATTTATTAATCTCTGATTTTATAGTTTAGGATATTTAATAAATAATTCTTTACAGAATTTCTTGATTGCAATCATCGTCGGAGCTATGGTCGACTTTGTGGTTGGTACAATCATGGGGCCACGTAGTCATCAAGAAATAGCTGAAGGCTTCGTTGGTCTAAGTAGTGAGTATTCGAGCTGATAACAAATCACTTAAAATAGGTGATAGGGTGAAATAGTTGGGTAGTTCATACAAAGTTCTCTTACTGTTATGTAAATTAATTTAAGTTTCTTGAAGTTATAACTAATTGTGTAATTTATGTGTGAATTTTGATTAATTACATGGCAGTCGTGTCATCAATAGCATAAGTAATAAATAAGGCAGAAAAGAACAAATACCTGTAAATAAAATTAATTATAAAAATATCTACTAGGTTCTTTCTTCCTTCTTCAAATATGTTACATAAAATGTATGGTACTGAAAGAATTTCTTAATAAGATACTAATGTTTTTATTCCAGCTACGACATTTACTTCGAACTTCAAACCAGATTACCGTTTTAGCGAAGGGTTAAACCAGGACTTCTTCAGTGTGTTTGCAATATTTTTTCCGTCTGTAACTGGCATTCAGGCGGGAGCTAATATTTCAGGAGATCTTAAAGTAAGAGACATTTTGTTGTATTTATTAAGTTGCAAATATTTAACACATGATCTATAAAAGAAATAGCCCAAATTAGTAACTTTAGTGCAACCACAGATTAATAAATTGTTGATGCTTTCCTTTCTTTAAAATTGGAAGTACTTTTAAATTAAAAAAAATATCTGCTGTGTGTCACTAAGTGTATAGCTTTGGGATTGAAGAAATTATACGTTAGTTATTTAGAAATGATGCTGCGTATTTGAAATATATAAATAAAAGGTATATTACTACAGTAAGTTACTTAAAATTGAGACTCTACAACATTTGCAGTTTTTTAAGTTTCTATAAAGCACTTATAAAACTCAAGCTAGCGGAAAGCTAAAATTGAAATTGTTCTCCCTAGTTCATTTGTTCGAATAGATTGCTCGCTTTTGACGTAAAACGTGTAATTAATTGATGGGAGTGGCGTATCCTTGAACTACTTTAATTTTCTTCCCTTCGACACTACAATATAGTGATAACATAAGATGTATAAGGCCATTGCACGCTTCGTAGGATTTGTAAAATATGAATAATCAAAATGGTAATTGTACTTATATGCATATGACGACAGAAAGATGATCCGACTGATTTGACTATCGAAGATGAAAAATTTTGTATTATTTTTCATTTTTTATATGGTTTATTAAACAGAATATAAACAACGTGCAAGTGCGTCATGGGGCAATCAATCATCTCATTTAGGAGGCGGTTAGCTCAGTCCTTGATATCTATTAGCCTACGTTACTATTAGTCTGACGTCAAAGGTGCTCACTAAGGGAGTGAAATGCTTGTCGTCACTGTGGTATACATGCGTCAAGGACCCAGTGGGATTCGAATGTCGTGGGGCAAGGCGGTGGCTTACCCCTGTGTAGAGCCTAGTATGGGTCCTTCTTAGAGTAGGCTGCCTGCGACCAGCGGTCAAAGTGGTTTTTAGTGGAAACACACATAACCAGGAGCGCTCCTGAGTCCCAGAAGAGTCAGAGATCCGAAGGAATTTTCTACCCTGTCAACAAAAAAAGGGAAGTGAAATTCATGCGAGGGCATTGAATAGGCAAGAAACTACTTTTCTTACTCGAAGAGAACCAACTAGTTGCTATTTGAAGTTGATTTTAAAATCGATTCTACCGCTTTTCTCATGATTTAAAGCTTATTGACGTACTTTTCCAACGGGTTATGTGTACACACAATCATATTGACGTGTAGTTCATAGCTCCTTTGTTTGCTAACAAGGCGAGGTAACTTTTCATATCTATTTATATGCGTTCTTATTCTCTCTGTAAATTTACTGTACAAAGACAATGGAGGCATCAACAGCATAGGTATTCAGTGTCAAAACAAATGGAGATTTATCAAGATACAACGATATAAATACATAACTCGCTTATAAGTATATTTTGTGTCACAAATCAAATGAAATGAGCCCAAAAAGGTGTCAAATTGTTTAACCCAAGGATGTTTTCGGTATTTGGTTACTGGGAATGGTCGTCAGTTGTCCATTCATTAAAATCAATTGAAGTTGTATTTACTCTGAGTCACTGCTATTCCTGTAATCATTAAACGAACTGAAGATGCAATAAAATCTATATCGTATTGTGGGAGGGAAGTAATTGATAACAACTGCTGTTAAAAATATTTGTCATTGTAGTCGTAAAACCTTAAAAATGTAATTAGCCTATTTTCGTTACCAAACATTGACTGATGTAGAACTTTGTTTTATGGTTGGACATTAGGTAGGTAGGTATATCAAAGAGCGTGAATTTTTTTTTAATTGCATTAATATTAAATATCTAAATATATAGATGGGTAGATATTTTAAATTAAAGATATTCAACAAAATTACAAAAGCATTGATAGTAAATATTGAAAAACACTATATTACTACAAAATATTATTTGAATTCATTGTAAGTACAATAGTTACGTTTATCTTTTAATTTAGTCATATTAATAGTAAGCACGAGAATAATGTACACAGTACATGAATAGTAAATGAATTGTTGTGGCAAGTAGTATGTATAAGATCGACTGGACACTCGAGATATTACTTACGCATATTATTTCCATTGAAGAGCAACTACCAATTTCTTCCAAAAATAAATTTCAGGGCCAAGCTATAACATTATATTGTTCTAGGATCCAGCATCGGCCATTCCTAAAGGAACTCTCCTAGCTCTGCTAATATCAATGGTGAGCTACGCTCTCATGGTGTTGTTTGCGGGTAGCGGAGCTCTCAGGGATGCATCTGGAAACCTCACGGATTTACTGATTGTCAATGGCACCGTTCTCGACTACAGTGGACTTGGGAGTTGTGTGATAAATGATACCTGCAAATATGGACTACATAATAGCTATTCGGTAAGATATTTTATAAGAACTGTAATAAGATATGTTATTAAACAAGGTGTTACGGAAATGCTATCAGATTCACAAAATAAGACAAGTGCAGAATAACATAGCCAGCCATACGTACATACACAATTTTAAAAGATAAATATATATTTTTACTACAACAGTTGTGTTTTGTTAATATTTACAGATGGTTGGAAAGGAATCAGCCCCCTTAGCAAAGTTACAAGCATTTCTCGTCGATTCTCTTTCTACAATCGCTAACACCTTTAATCTCTTATATAATTGGCTAATATTTTTTAACCACATGATGAAACGTTAAGACACGTCATTCAAATACACTTGATAGTTTTCTATTAACGTTTACGTTTGTGCAATGTAACTTAGCTATACGTATGGCCTTAACCCTCTCTTGAGATGAGAATCGAGCCCAGCAGTAGGACATTACAAGTTGGTGAAGATGATGATGAACTTAGCTAGGGTGGAGCATATGTGTAATTACTGTAAAACTTGTTCGATATATCTGTGTATGGGTATACGTTCTACTTGTTTAACAGCTTTTAAAGATGTCGCTCGGTATTCAAGTGGACACAAACTTAATTTTCTCTATTTGATATATTTTTTTTTTATCATATCTGCAGGTTATGCAGTTAATGTCAGCATGGGGCCCATTTATTTATGGTGGCTGCTGGGCGGCAACCCTATCTACGGCTTTGACGAATTTATTATCCGTGCCACGGTTGATCCAGGCTTTGGGTACGGACAGGATTTATCCCGGATTAATTTTCTTCTCCAAGCCATACGGCAAGCATGGCGAACCTTATCGAGGATATGTTCTTACGTTCCTGGTTTCTTTGCTGTTTTTACTTATTGGTAAGTTTTATTTATTTATATATTTTGCTACCACTTTGAATATTTTTCACACTTGCATTTAGCATTCAATTTTAAAAAAATTAAAGAAACAATCATTGTGTGTTAGATGTCCGAAATAATTATTTAATGTTATTATTTTATCCGTTTAAAAGTAATGACCATTTCAATATTCAGTTTTATGAATACCAGTTTCTTTTTCCTAAGTATTTTAAATTTTCTATCGCAGCGGACCTGAATACAATAGCACCACTGATATCGAACTTCTATTTGGCTTCGTATGCTCTGATCAACTTCTGCACATTCCACGCTGCGCTGGTTCGTCCACTCGGTTGGCGACCTACATTCAGGGTGAGCCATTATTATTAAAATATTATTATTATTCTATGATGAGCCTGACAAAGTGACTATACTCTGTCTGATGAAACGCATGAGCAGAATTCAAGGGTGGTGGCCACCAAATCCAGTCAAAGAAACAATGCAGCATGGTGACCCACGTTATGGCCCGCCAGTCTCTCACCCACCCACGAAATATATTATTACAAATGCTGTTGCTGGAGCCGGCCCAGTTCTGCTGAAATTATCTTAGTGCTACTGCCTTTCAGAGACTCGAGTTTTCTGTTGAAAACATCATCGTATCCTTATCGATGTTTTAGAAATGAAAGTGTAAGCTATGCCTTTTATAAATCGAGATGGTGCTGAATAAAAATGATTCCGACATCAAATATTGTCATTGTAATCACTAATGGATATAATCGGTCCAATATATAAATATAGAAATGACCGACATGACTTTTATTTTATTAAGAAGAGTTCATCAATTGACGTATCTATTTCTATGCCTAGTGATTTGATGTGGAATATTTTTATTGCCTGTAATGATCTATTTAAAATACTACACTTAACATTTGACCTAAAATGTATAGTTTAACAATTTTTTACGTGTACATATCAGATTGGCCAACTGACTAATGATTACTACGGAATTTACTTTAAGAAAATAGTGACGTATAGATCCATCCTCACCCCCTGACCAATAAGCTTCTAAGAAATTGTCGTTTCGTACGAAAGCGTATAGCCTGTTTGGTCAGGGTGCGAGGCTTAACCAATTCGTCACGATTGCGTCACTATTATCACATAATGGATTTTACAGTACTACAACTTGTGGCTCTCGCTGATCGGATTCCTGAGCTGCGTAGCAATCATGTTGCTTATCAGCTGGGTGATGTCTCTTGTCACTTTTGCCATCTTCTTCACCCTCTACCTCATCGTGCACTACAGAGAACCTGGTTAGTATATGATTTCAATTAGATATTAATAAAATCTCTTTTATAACTTTGTTTATCGTTGCATGTGAAGCATACAATATGAAATACAGACTAAAAAGACTGGATCATTATCATCATCATCATCATCAGCCTATTGCTGGACTGCTGGACGGAGGCCTATTCCATTGCACGATTGATTGATTTTGGGCTTCTGGGTGTACATATTTACTTGATGATATTTACTAAAGTTTATTTTGAAAATTTTTAAAGTACATATCCATGTTTATTTGTTATCCGAAAATTCTAAAAATTTAAATAAAAAAATCTTAATTTCTTGTATAGTAAAATAAATATTGTTTCCTTTGATTATTGGTAAGATATCTATCTTTAGAATACAGTATTCAGTGTCAAATATTGTGATGTTAATTCACAGTTTATTGTTCAGTGCGATATTGACGAGCATATTTTATATAAAAATAGTGGTTTTGTAATTTACACCTAATTGGCAATATGAAGAACCAGAATAGCCAATGTTGATTTGAATCTAAATCGGTATTGAACTCAGAGTGATTGCATCATTTTCTCATAATCCTGTTCATAGCACTCATTTGATTCATATCGCAAACGTTTGTTTGTTTATAGTCCAACTTCCTAAAGTTATTATAATCTGAATACTTTAGATATTGGCACGAATATATTCTATTAATATCACTTACAGGAAAACCATTCAATTATATGATTTAAATTAATTTTGCCTAAGGCTGTTACTGTCTTTTGTTCTCTTACAAAAACCACACTATTACAATAATCAGAATCTAAAATGAAATAGACCGTTAATTGATCTCATTTGAAGTGATACTAAAAAAACATTTTGGTAATTCATCGTTTGTTCGCTTGAATCACCTAGAAGGAGTAATCCCCGTTTTGCAACATTTTTATAAGATGCTTAGCTCTTATTGATCATAGACCGATGTTGTATTATCAAACACTAAAATAACTTAAAGAATTAAATAATAAATATATGTAAAGCGGTCTTTGGGGGTGGCCTTCGTTCAGAGTAGACGGCGATTGGTTGATAAATTGTATATACATAAAACATAACATTAGATGTAGAATAAAGCCAAGGATGTGTTCGAAGATCATGGCTTGATGATCAGATACAGGTTGACACATGTTCGCCTTCACCTCAACTTGGACCCTAACCGAAATATGCTCGTTCCCGATGACGGAAGTGGTGGATTAATGGCCGTAATAATTTATCAAATTTTTATCATAATCATTCCATAATCATAGATCGTATATACTCGTAATATCACCAGAACAATGATGTAGAAATAGACATCGACTCAATGTCTATTTGTCAAGTTGTGAAGTGTGAAGTTTACTTCAGAAGGTCCATAGCCTTTAAATATGTTTTTTTTATAAACAACTTTTTGATAAAGGTAATGCTACAATAAATATTGATAAATAACAACAGTATATTTTACTGTATTTGTATAGGAGGCCTATACTCGCATGTGTTACTGTTGTGGATGATGATGATGTGGATATAGATTATGTAAAGAAGCTTTATATTTATGATCACCTTTAAAACTTCTTACAATTTATTAGTTTTATATATTGAGTCTAAATTGAGATATAACTCCTAATTTGGAAAATATGTACGTAAACTAACTATTATCATCACCCGTCTATCGCCGTCCTCAGCTGAATGAAGAGCTATTTAACTAACAAATTATTTTTTCAGATGTAAATTGGGGTAGCAGCACTCAAGCTCAAATCTACAAGAATGCGTTGTCCAGTGCTTACAATCTAGCTCGTACAGGAGAACACGTGAAAAATTATTGGCCTCAAATGTTGGTGTTGGCCGGCCGACCTCAAACTAGACCTGCGCTTGTAGATCTCGGCAGTCTCATCACCAAGTCTGGTGCATTGATGATTATTGGAGATATATCACCGGTTAGTTAAAACACTTCTGAATATACAGTAACAAATTATCACTTTCTCGTTTAAGAAGTTATGTCGGTAGTTTAGTTAGGTGGTAGTTGAATGTGCTTCAAATCTTTGTGAAGCCTGAAACGTTTTTTATCTTGTAGGAGAGGCTATCCTACAAAGAACGTGCAATTCGTGCTCGCGCGGATGATGACTGGCTCCGCGAGCGCAAGGTGCGAGCGTTTTGTGCGCGCGTGCACGGCTTCGGGCGCGAGGAAGGCGCGCGTGCGCTCATGCAAGCCGTGGGGGTCGGCAGGTTGGCTCCCAACGTGTTACTCATGGGCTACAAGCAAGACTGGCCAGATGCTTCTGCTCAAGAGCTAGTAGCATACTTCAATATTCTACAGTGAGTATACCTCCCTCTCTTCTTATGTTTTGTATAGGTACATTTTTTCAGTGTTAGTTAGTTCCTTAAAACCGTAGGTTCACAATTTTGAAAAAAAATAAGTACGAACATAAAATTACTAAAACATTTCTGTACTTCCCTTCCTACGGCTGCTGAGACTGAAACAGAAAAATCCAGAGACTTTAAGATAAGCCTAATTAAACCTAATTAACTTAAGTGCTTCAACGTTTCTTCTAGCTCTGCATTTGAAAGTCGTCTAGCAGTTGCCATAATCCGCGTCCAGGGCGGCTTAGACTACGGTGTACTCAGTTCAGAGACGGCACCCGTCAGTTCCCTAACGGGAACATCGAGTGGCAGTGCCGATGAGCTCAGAGTTAGACGAGATCCACTAATTATGCATGCTGATTCTGATTTGGATATTAGCAGAGGACCAGGATCGAGGAATAACCTCTCTAGTAAGTTTATCAACTGTTTGTATTCTCACAAAGAAATATCATTATAACATACATTTCATTAGTACCCCAGTATTTTTTTTAATTGTATGCAATTATGATTATGTAAGATATTAATAGTTCAAGACAAGGAAAATCAGAGTCAAAATAATTAAATATTGTGTATCTATATCACTTTTGTTGATTGTATAATCTGCAAATATTTGTTTCGGAGTTTGGGTGTTTTCTTTGTATAATATGTATTGTTATGTGTTAGGGATCGATCGAATTGACAAATAAGCCTTCTGAAAAGTAAAAGAGACTTTATTAAAAATAAAACTCGTATATCACAGTATAACTTAGAATAATAGTCCTAAATTGTCGTCGAAGTAGCTGGGTTAATCACCGATACCACTCAAATATTTATCGCACTGAAGCTCAAATTGAACTGCTTCCCGCGAGACATATTTTTATGTTATATGTCGTTATTACCATCACATTCGAGAGAGGTCGATGACAGATTCCAAGAATGCGCCGGCAAACGTATTTGAATAAACCGTGCGTCAATCAATCTATATTCGACGCTATGTATATCGGTGTAAAGTTCATTGGTCTGTGTCTCAAAAAAGCAAAGAGAACTTTCGCGATCTTTAGTAGAGTCAAGTCTAGTTCTCAAATGATCTTTCTTCGTAACAGTATGCATTTACAAAACAAAAGTATATATGTATTTATATCAGCTGTTTAGTACCCATAGTACAAGCTCTGCTTAGTTTGGAACTAGATGTCGTATTTAATGTCCGAAAATGTATTATTGTTATTACTTTTGTTGATTAAGAATGCATAAAGACGATGTGTTTGATTTGCGATTTTTTCCAGGTTTGTTGACGTCATCACGATCGTTTACGATCTCAGAATGTAATACAAAGGAGAAAAAGAAGAAAGATAAGAAGTCAAATGATATGCATAGGCAGATCGTATACAAAACATCTACAGGACTCGAGTTATCGAAAGATCAGCTTATACAGATGAGCATTTTCCAGAAGAAGCAGGTAATTACGCGATCTGAAATATTTTTTTTGTTTTTGACATTATTAGTTATAATATATAGCTTGACTGCCTCAGTGGTGCAGTGGTAGCGTATGTGACAGAATGTAATGAGGTTTCGGGTTTAATTGCTGAATGTTTGTATGATCTGCATATACTTATTTCATAGTCTGGGTACATAATTATTATTAATATTATTATATAGTTGCAGTTTATACATTTATTTGCATAACGTTCGAATGTTCAACGTTTAGTTTCCTATAAGCTGGTTTTTATAGTAGGAGAGTTTTTTAATAGGAAAAACGACTCTTTAAACATATAACCACGAGAATCGTAAGCACAACAATGCGTAACAGCGGATCTATAAACCATTTGTTGAAAATCTAATTTCTATTTAAACAAATACTTTATAACATCAGAATCTTAGTAATTTATTGGTTGCTGAACAGGAGGCAGGAACATTGGACGTATGGTGGTTGTACGATGATGGTGGTCTCACAATCTTGCTGCCCTACATTATCTCACAGCGCTCTGCCTGGTCCAACTGCAAGCTCCGGATTTTTGCACTCGCCAATCGACGACACGAGATGGAACTAGAAGAAAGAAAGTAAGAGAATTTTTATAATACGAAATCTATCTTAAACTTAAAAAGGTACCTATTACGTTTTTCATCATCATCAACAACCTATAATGTCCCCACCCATTTATCCACCCAGAGGTTTAATGCCATACGTCCCCACGCTGGCCGAGTGCGGGTTGGGGACTGGCAACACAACGTTGTGGCTACGTAATCTTGCCGTTGGATGTTTTCAAGCCGCCCAAAGGCCTCCAACTAAGCTTCACGGCTGTTATCCTATGATAACAACCGGGACCGATTGCTTAACGTGACCTTCGAATCAATGAGACGCTCATGGTATCATGCCAACAGCGTTCACCCATCCGGATACTGACCACGCCGTCGTTGCTTACCCTCGGTGTTCGTTTCTAATCACCGAGTGCAACTGGGATATGAGCGTCTTCTGCTACGTTTTTGACATTTAATCAAGTTATCAAGTATCTAGTTAATTTACAAAAACCTGAAGAGAAATATGGAGTCATAGAAAAGATCTGACAGTCTTTTATCTATAATCACTGGCTTGTAAGACATTTTTAAAATTTCTATTTTGCAGTATGGCTAATTTATTGGCGAAGTTCAGGATAGACTACTCATCTCTGACCATGGTGCAAGATATCACGGAGACCCCACAGCCTGAAACGACTAAATTATTTGAAGACATCACCAAAAAGTTCACTACTGAAAGTGCTGACGAAGGTAACTTGTACATGTGTATATGATAAAGGCAGTAAAAAGCTTTGAAAATAATGACGCAATTGGTTCAAAATATTAAGTCCACAAAAACAAAATTATTTATATAAAATCAATTATGTTTTTAGTGAAATATATAATTGTATTGTACAGAATGCCGTATCGATGAAACCGAATTGCTGACATTGGCTGGAAAGACCAATCGTCAGTTGCGCCTGCGTGAACTTTTACTTGCCAACTCCAAAGATTCAAGATTGGTGGTCATGTCCCTGCCCATGCCAAGAAAGGTTTGTGTTTTGATATGTAAATAAATTTGACTTTTTTGCCAATACGGACATATTTAAAGTCAAAATACAATTATTTCGCTACTTAGCTTACTTCTTTTAAATTCAGCATATATTTTTATCTTTTCCGTTAAAAATTCGGTTATAACACTTAAGTCTACACTAATAAGTTCTTCTTTTGATGAGATGGCAACCAGCCGGATCAGCTATTTCTGCCAATGTCAAGTATTTAAAGTCTTCAAGTCTAAGTCTTCAAGTCATGATGAAATAACAAAACCGTCTTTCGAAATAACAAAAAACCAAACCTTCTAGGTCTACACTATTTCACACTCACTCAATTTGTCACATCTGACAGACTTGTCAGTAAGCGAGCAGCAATGAATAGATATCAACAAAATCTATGCTATGGAAGATCGTTTTTTGTTTTTGCGAAAGAAGGTCCCCATTTCATGTCATCCAAATTTTTTATATTTTTTATCATTAATTCCATCACGATGAAGACTTGAAGACTTAGAATTGAAGACTTTAAATACTTGACATTGACAGAAATAGCTGATCCGGCTGGTTGCCATCTCATCAAGAGAAGAAGAAGAAGAATCTATGCTATGTCTCGGAATAAGGAGTAACTAAAAATGTCTTGTTTCCAGGGTTCGGTGTCAGCACCTCTGTACATGGCGTGGCTGGAAGTACTGTCTCGAGACTTGCCTCCCATGTTGTTCGTTCGCGGCAACCACACCTCCGTTCTTACCTTTTATTCATAAACCGTTGACACAGTATTTGACCGATATCCCAATGCACTAAATGTATTATGAAATGCATTTAATTGAAACTCATATATATGTTACTTTGTTCTAACGACAAACATTGTATTTTGCTATTGTCCTCTGTATAATTTACATACAGTAATAATGTTGAGTTCATTAGTGCCAAGGCAATCGGTTATATATTCTAACAATGTATTAGAAAAATAAGGGGACACTCATGACGAACTTATTTTAATTGTTTACTATAAGATAAAATTTTTGTATATTTTTATGTAGTGGAATATCCCAGTTATCCCAGTGAGTCACAGAGCACACTTTCATTACACTCATTATAAATAGCAGTATTTTGCTGCACTATAAAATAAATATCATTATAATTCAATCTTAGAATGCCAAATCATTCTCTATCTCACATCTATCAACATTATTTAGGCAATGCAGACTTACTATACCGGCAGAATTCCAGCTGTTGTTTTTTTTTTTAAATAATATCGATTACTTGTTCAATCACATTCATTAAATTGAATGTACGTCAGATCGAATCTCTAAATATGAAGGTTCCAAATACAAAAATGTTATTTCTGTTCTTTTATAAAAAAATAACAAAGGTTTTTGCATAAAGGCTGAAATAAAGTGATAGTAATCAGCTCTTTTCCAATTTTGCCGTGACATTTAACGTTAACACTATGAAACAACCCCTTATATTTAGTAAAATACTTTAATGTGTTAATTTGGCACACAAGTATTTTGATACCGGTGGGTGTTACTGTGTTTACAGTCGGCCTATAACTAAATCTAATCCTTTTAGTTTCAATCAATGGTCTGCCCACCTAGCCAAGTTGCCTTCTACAAACGAAAACGTCAATAGAAAAGTAACAAATGTATGGAAATGACGTCTCTCAACGCCATCACGTGGCCAAAACAAAATATTAGCCAATAATACAAAAAAAAATAGAGGCGTTAGCTATTGTAGAAAGACAATCGACGCGAAACACTTGCGACTTGGCTAAGGGGGCTAGTGCCAATGCCTTTCATCTGTACTTACATATATCATGCACATTGGTATTTACATTTTTTAGATTAACCGAACTAGGAAATGAGAATAATGATAAAAATAAGATTTAATTAGTAGTTATTACGTTCGTTAATTAAAGTTATTAAATAGTTAAGTGTATCTACTTATAATTGTAAAAGGATGCAGCATTTTTATTTAGTACTAAGAATCGTATGTCTTTATAATAATAGATGATGTGTGTTTATGTAAGCAGACATAATAATTTAAATTAGGTACATAAAATAACCGATAAGTAGAGACAAATTTACTTCAATTATTTCTAAGGATGAGTTTTTGTTCTAAATTCGAAAATGGCGTTTAGGTACTACGTCAGTAAAAAAACATTTGACAAAAAATCTATTTCTTAAAAATTTACCTACTGACAAATAATTATTTGCTCCGCTACTAGTAGCAAAAGCTACGAAGACTTTATTTGGTAACGTGCAAACTTTTGTAACATGCCCGATAAACAATGGCAAATTTTGTCGTTGTTATTGAAAAACAACGAATTAAATTTTTACCACCTTACAGGAGAGCTCCTTAAAGTTTACAAATTAAGTTTTACTATACAATTGAAGGAAGTTTTTCAATGTTCTTCAAATTTCGAAATGTTAAAATACTACTGGACACAAATTAATTGGTGAAAAACGAAAATCGTCCAAAAATCAGTTTCGCGGTTTTTTCTACCACTAAGACGATTTTATTATTAAACACAGATAGTATATCTGATACTACTACAGTAGGTATATGATTAAAACAAGAAAAAAATAAATTTATTGCTGACAAGTATTCATCATCATCATCATCATCAGCAACTTATCAATTAAATTATTAACAACTATCGCAGTCCACTGTTGGATATAGGCTTCTCCAATTGCACGCCACTTCAGGTGGCCTGTGGACGTCCTACACTACGTTCGCCGAGACGCGGTCGCCACTCAAGAACTCGTTTACCCCAACGGTTATCGGTTCTTCGGCAAATGTGGCCAGCCCACTGCCACTTCAGCTTGCTAATCCTGTGGGCTACGTCGATGACCCTGGTTCTTTGTCGCATCACCTCGTTCCTGATGCGATCCCTTAGAGAAACGCGGAGCATAGCTCTCTCCATAGTACGCTGAGCGACTTTAAACTTATGGACTAGTCGTACCGTAAATATCCACGTTTCGGCTCCGTATGTCATTACGGGTAGGACGGACGCATTGGAGACTTTCGTCTTTAGGCACTGTGGGATCGACGATGAGAAGACCCGACGAAGCTTCCCAACCCAGCTGGATTCTTCTGTTCACCTCGTCCTCAAAGTTGCTTCTACCTAACTGCAAAGTCTGCCCAAGATATACATAGTTTTGAACAACTTCGAGAACGGCGCCGTGTACCGCAACCGGTTCCGGTAGTACATGTTCATTGAACATGATCTTGGTCTTGTCCAAGTTCATCCGTAGGCCGATGTGCTCAGAAGAGTCAGCCAGGTCGTTCAGCATCTGTTGTAGGTCCTACAGCGTTTCTGCCATGATGTCGTCTGCAAATCGAAAGTGAGAGATGTATTCGCCATTGATGTTGATGCCGCGCCCTTTCCAGGGCAGCGTCTTAAACAAGTCCTCCATTGCATTAGTGAACAATTTCGGGGATATAACGTCCCTTTGCCTCACTCCTCGATGCAATGGTATGGGTCTTGTATGCTGACAAGTATTAATATGGATAAATATCGTAACTTTACGTATACATTATGAACAACATATACCAAAGCTAGAAATGGTATTATTATTTTTATTTAAATAGTTGAAGTACTGTAAGTTAGAAATTGTCCGAAGATAACAGACAGCAGTTTCAGTTACCCTGGGTGTACCTCATTACCCATTTAATCTAAAAATTAGTATTTTAATGATTAATTTAATTATAATATTAATTTAATGTAGCAATATTTATTTAGTAAAATATATGTACTAAGCTGTCACATGTCAAGATTGGTAATGTGTGTTTAAATAGTATAATACGATTTACTGCTTGAAATAGCATTCTTTACAATCTCCATAATAAAGACAATGCACTTTTTTTGTAATAAATTCAATTTTCTACTCTACAATATGGCGTTTTTATATTTATTACATCTATTACTCATTTTCCGAAATCTCTGATATTTTCCTCAAAGAACGATCCACTATTTGTTGGGTTAACTTAACAACGACAGTACCTAACAAAGGCAAAAAAAAAAAACTCCGTGTCCGTCACATTCACCACATTTTCTATGGTATAAAAGAACCGACGCGCCATTTTTTTTTATAAATGATAACCTTCCATCGTTCATGGACTACCGGCTGTAATAATTGCAATGCCGGCTGTTGAGTACCCTACCAAGATTTGAATGGATGAACCTTCAATAACATTAGCTCCTAATTAAAAAAGCTTTACACCGGTTATCTGTCTATACGTGAAGAAGTATGGCTCTCACACTGCATCTAAGCGTGGATAAATATTTTCGGACTTTTTAACACACAACGCCATCTAGTATACTTTTTTTTTGTAAATACATACATATTATACACAGAAAACACCCAAACTCCGAAACCAATATTTGCAGATCATACAAACATTTGGTCCGACTTAGGAATCGAACCCGAGACCTCATGCACAACAGACGCGTACGTTACCACTGCGCCACCGAGGCAGTTAAACCAAACAAATTATAATAAACATAGTTAATTTGTCCAGAATATTTTATATTACTATCATTAAATTGTTGAATATAATTAAAAAAATAAAACTCGAGCTTGCAAGATCTTAGTATATTCCTCAAGCAGTAATGTCGTCGACAAGCAATTACTAATGAGAACCTTTTTTACGAGTTTTTGTTATTGGTTTGTTATTTATTTAAATGCATCGTTGGACTGAGACTTTATTAAATATTGTTACGTAAGGTTGAAACTAAATTATTATAACTTGATTGTAGTTAGATACATACTTCACCTAGCTCCTCAAGGTTAATTTAGAAGGAAAACGCAGAAATATACCTTGACCCCATTTTCTTATTTCCTACGTAAAAACCTCTATGTATATAAAGAGAACAAAAACTATAAAAAATCTTCTCTATGCTTTGATATATGTATGGTTTATACTTCAGCTACTTCAGGTAGACGATTCTTCGACAGTTTACATATTAAAGTGAAATTTATGTTGAACATTTAAATATCAGCTATGTAATGTGTATCTATCAATATTATAAATATTTCCCATATAGCTTTGCTGATCAGTCTATTGAAAAATAATTGAAATATAAAATTGTTTTATTTACGAAATGGCAAAACTGCTCAAATGCTTTGAAGTATTGAAGTCCCGCTTACAAAAACTAAATTCACGAAAAAATGTTGATCATGATCAATCAGGTAAATTTAAAGTAAAAAGTTCTATTTTATAGAATTGAATTATTTTTAGATATATATATTAATCGTTACTTTTTTTCACAATAAAAGAATTAAAAGAAAACAAAATGAGATAATTTCCTAGACAAAAGGTTTTCTTTTCTAAACATTAGACTAATCACACACTGTTGCGTTATGCCAGCGCGTAGATAATTCCTTTCCTAATTGGTTTAATTTTAAGATAGGTACCTCAACATATTAGCGATTTTGGCGTTTTTCTAAACGGAGCTTATGTATTCTTTGAGGTACGTAAGTGATAAGAAAATAAATAAATACAATGTCAATGCTCGTAACTACATTTTCCATTTAACATGTTTGAATATAATATTGAGAGCATTTTAAGGCGTCGGTTCCGGTTGTCATGAACACCTATGATAATCGTTATTGGGAAGTCTTACCGTGGGAGAGCCACGCTTCGGCATGAATGGGCCGGCTCGACCGGAGTGATACCACGGCCTCACAGAAAACCGGTGTGAAACAGCGCTTACGCTGTGTTTCATCGAGTGAGTGAGGATACCGGAGGCCCATACCCCAATCCAACGCCCCCTATCCCCCTCACCATCCCCCTTCCCCCCAGGCCGCCATAGTCTGGGCTGCATTGTTCTTTTTCGCATTGAGGATGGTGACCACCACTCTTGGATTCTGCTGATGCTTTCCATCAGGCAGGGCAGATTTTGGCGGCTNTTCTGCTGATGCTTTCCATCAGGCAGGGCAGATTTTGGCGGCTCAAATATAAAAAAAAAAAAAGTCGGTGCCCTCAAATTTACTGACAACTAGTTCGACCTTCGAATTCAATTCAACCTCGGGGTTACGAAGGTTCGATGCCAGTCGTTCCGTGGAAAAAACGAATATTCTGGTAAAACCGGTTGAACCAGTAGCCGATCCCAATAAATCTTTTGAATAATAAAGGCTAAAGATGACGTGTTTGAATATAATTTCTTTTAAGAAATACATTTTTACAGGGCTAAACACTGTGATGCCTGAGAATAGAAACACGGTAAGGAACTGAAAAACAACCCCATACAGAAGTAAATTAGCAGTTATAGATGAAGTCAAGTTTACTGAGTTAAAGTACTTAATTTTGTAATTGTTAATTATTAAAATATTATTCTGTTCAATATCGAGATTTGGATTTGTAACAATTATTTAAAAAGTGCGCCATTACAAATTTCCTTAACGCTACTAAAAGTCCATCCGGCTCATATTTAATGAACATACCAATAACTGCTTCAATTTTCAGGTTTTACTCAATATATAAGAAATTTTGATAAACTTATAAAGCTAAATATATGACTTTGACAGCAGGAAAGATTGGACCAGAACCTGACCTTGATACCACCACCCAACGTATTTTTGGAACCTACTCCAGATTTGGACAGATACGGAGGTATTAAGTTAGGATGGGTGCAGGTAAGTAAGCATGTAAGCAAGTAGGTATTACATACATAGAGGTGTATACTTACACCAACTTATAGAAGAGGGCTAAAAAGTATTTTAGTCCATATCTATGACAACCTTTAAATTAATAAGCTTTTAATTCCTTCCTTCATCAGTTTTCAGTAATTCTATCTGTGTATATTAGGCACTCCTCCGTGAAGTGACGGATCAAGAATTCGAAGTATAGCCGCTCCTATTTCTTTCATGTGTTACGTAAAAGATGACTAGGGTACCACACCACACAAGACAACATCACTGCATGGAGAAACAAAACCTTTTTTTTTACGTGGTGGAATTACGTGCTGTCGCCCTGCCCACTCGAGGATGACGGGCTGGAGCGCCTCCACGGTGGCGAAGCCAGCACGTGGAGCTTCCAGCCGCGACGACCACCGAACATAGTGGCTCGACGGGCGGCTTCACGCCACTCGCGTACCTCTTCGGCGGGGGGGCGCATGCCACTCTCCGCCCGGAATTCAGCCACCCGTCGATAAACTTCGGCGATTACTTCCGCCTCCAAATCCCACGGGGATGTACAGGCCAAATGGAGAAACAAAACTTAGTACAACCCTTTTTTTTTTTTTTTACGTGGTGGAATGCCTTTACGCACTTCGCTCCCCCCCGCGGTGACGGGGGGTTCGCTTTGTATGGGACTCCTGACTGACTCCAGCCAGACTACCCACTAAACCACCACGGTGTGCCACTCTGCGCCTGAGACGGAAGAGATCCGGGAACCGCTTTCTTACGCCATCCGGACCCCTCCCAGCGCCTGCCCGCACTGAAGCGGGCTCCGTCGTCTGATGGTAAACTCTCAATTAAGGCGACGTACGGCACACGCGTAACGTCGCCCCCTCGCAGGTGGCCTGTGAAGTGGATGGGGGGGAAAACCCGTCCCGCCCATCCGCGGCCACACTCAGGGCGGCATGATGCGCTGGCAGGCGCGCCTCCTCCGCCCGGTTCGCCGGCGGCGGATCGGGTCCGAGTAAAGGTCATCCTCCCGGGCCTTCTCCGCCGCCTCCTTCTGCGAGATGACTTCCTCGCAGAAGGTCGCGACCGCGGTAAAACTGCTCTCGCCGCCGGCCATGGAGCGTACGACGGCCGGCAGCGAGAGATCTCCTCCGATGACTGCAGTGAGGGCCCGACGCTGCGGCACCCAAGCGGGGCACACCGCCAGCGTGTGCTGGGCCGAGTCCTCACTGCAGTCGCAGTGGTGGCAGGTGGGACTCAATTCCCTCCGCGCGACCGAGTGCAGGTACTTCCCGAAGCAACCGTGCCCGGAAAGCAACTGCGTCAGCCGGAAGGAAAGGGTCCCGTGCTGCCGCCCTGCCCACTTGAGGATGATGGGCTGGAGCGCCTCCACGGTGGCGAAGCTAGCACGTGGAGCCTCCAGCCGCGACTTAGACCAACCCTGTACCAACCAGTCTGGCCAAAATCTCCATTCTGACTAGAGGCCTATGTGTACTAAACGTTGTTGATGATAATGATGATTTATATTTCAAATAAATCTTAAACTTGGAAACATTCGGTGTCGTTCCATAAGTTGGCATATCCAGAAGCTGGCAATATTTATAATAGAAATAAGACTTTAATAAAAGTTCAAAAATAACTAAGGTTATATTAATTAAAAGTATTGTCAAATAAATTAATGTTATGTTATTTTTTTATTTAGGGTGTACTCATACCATGCCTACTAAACATCTGGGGTGTGATGTTATTTCTGCGGATTGCATGGATCGTAGCACAAGCAGGCATTGGCTTCACCATCCTAATCATTTTCATCTCGGGGACAGTTTGCGTAATCACTACACTGTCACTGAGCGCTATTTGTACTAATGGCCAACTACAAGGAGGTAATATAATACTAGCCTTTTGTAAGTGATTCAAATCTTGAGAACTTCTCGATCAATCAGCGAACCTACATCCTTTTTTCCATATGGCTTAAGAACTAAGACTCCATCTGGAAAGTATTTAGCTTTTCAGGAGATGTAAAAAGTCCTTGTGGTGACAGATTAAGAATACGGAATGTCACCACCCCTCCTCATCTTATTGGTATCGTAAGAGGTGATTAAGGGAGAAAGGAAGGCAAGATAGCATCACATCACATCAAAGAGAAAGAAAACTTACAACAAACCCTATACCAATTCGTCTGGTCAGCGTGGCTACGACTTCTTTTCTAAAGACAGACCTATATCCAGCAGTAGACCGTTAAAGACTATTGATGATTCATGGTGATGACTGAAAAAGTAATACCTAAAAGAAAAAAAATGTTATATATGTATATCATCATAATCATCATCAACAACCTATGATGTCCCACTGCCGTCTCGGGTTTCCTCTTAGGAAAGGGTTAAGGCCGAAAAATGTTTCGCGACTCTTTTTTCCACTTAGAACTGCCTTGATTTGACAGTAATCCACCCTACAATTATTGTCTTTGAATTACAAACTATTTTATTACAAAATAATTTATTTATTATAAAGATAAAACATATTTTTACTGTGACAAAAAGTCATACAGAACACAGAAAAAGTTACAAAATGTGAATTGTGTTAAAGTAGAAAATATTTACTGGACAATGTTTTTATGTTTTCAGGCGGGATATATTTTCTTGTATCAAGATCATTAGGAGCAGAACTAGGTGCGTCGGTGGGTTTAATATTTGCATTTGCCAACTCCGTCGCGGCCAGTATGAACACCATTGGTTTCTGCGAATCTTTTAATGAGTTGCTGAAGTCCCACGGTGTTAAAATTATTGACAATGCGGAGAACGACACTCGAATTATAGGTTCTATTACTCTTTTGCTGATGTGTATGATTTGCGCTATTGGTATGGATTGGGAAACTAAAACGCAGGTAAGCGTTTAAATAAAAAAAGTTATTTGTAACTTTATGAAACGATAAAGAGCGTTTAGATTATGATGAACTACAAATCTCTGTAATAGAAATTACTAAAAGCTTAGGATTTTCATCAGTCTGAATATTTTTGATAAAATAGTATTTTTGCACGTTAACAGAAATTGATTTATATACACTCAGGTATATATTTGTTTTCCAGAATTTTCTGATTGTTACCATAATTGCTGCTATTTTCAATTACATTATTGGAGCTTCAATGGGGCCTGGAACCGTTAAAGAAAAAGTGCAGGGCTTTGTGGGTATAAATAGTAAGTAAAACTTTATTAAAAACGTAATAATAGTGGCTCTCAGTGTTAGTGGGAAGTTAGTAGTAGGTAGTAGGGCGGTAGATGCAAAACGACCGTAGAAGGAAAGGAAGTACAAAGAATACTAAGAGGGCTACTAGATTAGATTAGACTAGCGGAAATCGCCTGGAACGTCATTATAATAAAAAAATACACCCAATATAATACACAAAAATACAAATACCAAACATACAGATAAAAATCTGCAACAATGAAGAATTTGGAAGCGTTTAAGCTATAAAGTAATATAAGTTGATATTTATGAAAGTTTTTATAAAATCCGTTGTCACTAAAAGCGTTTTTGCAGAAGACACAGCGATACAAAACTGGGGTCCCGATTTCCGGAAAGCTGAAGGTGAAGATCATCACTTCATCACTATTTTCGCGATATACTTTCCATCAATGACTGGTGTGCAGTCTGGAGCTAACATTTGTGGAGATCTAAGGGTATTGATGTTTCATAAATATGAATTTACTGAACCTACCAACAGCAGCCTTACTTTTAAGAATTTAAATGGGACTCCGCTGGTAAAGCCAAAGATCATGTTTAATAATTGCTAACTATGTAGTAGTAAGTGATTCAATCATCATCATTAACCTATCGTAGTCCACTTTTGGACATAGGCCTCTCCAATAGTCTCTCTAGAAAGAATCTCGTCGCAGACGCGACGTCACCATTTGTTAACCATTGTCAATTATAGCTCTTAAAAACACTAAAGTGATCATCGATCATATCCGACAGAGTGACCTTTATACATAAGTGACGGAACTCGCTCTCGTTCAACTTAACATGGACATTGCTGTATTTTGAAGTTTTATTTTTGTTAATTAACTGAAATATTAATCTCGCTCTAAATATGAAAATAAATACGATTTTAATACTTTGTTCAGGACGAAAACAAACATAACTATGTCGCGATGAAAGTGGAACAAATTCTAGTAGTACCTACTAGAATTATATATAATGTTGTCTTTCACCAAACTAGATGGCGCTGTGCCACCTTTCTGAATCGCGATATAGTTACGTTACCGGGCTCAATGTAAAAGTTATCCCGAATGTATTTATAAGAGACACCTAATAAATAGCTTGTCAGATCAGCAGAACAGTTCACAGTGGTATTATTTGCGGTCAAGTAATCCCCTAGTGTTCACAACACGTTGAGTGCTATTGCGGCGCTTAACATACTTTATGAACCCCATTTCATCAGATAAATATATAATTTTGTTATTGGTTACTGTCATCATGCCTATTGCACGCCACTAGAGGTTATTATAATTATAACACACAGAAAATAAAATACATACCTAATTATTATTCGTTCTGTGATGCACAATTTTTTAGCTTAAAATAAATTTTAAATTTCGACGTGAGGGATACATTCAAACAAATAAAATAAGTCGTTTACATTTAGGAAATACTAGCTTCAGAATATTTCATCCCTAATTATTTTTAATTTACATTTCATTCTATGGTATATGGGCGTTTACATTGTACGCGGCACCCATAAATCGCCCTTTTTGTATTTGATTCACATGTGTCGCTCATCCACTTTAGTTAGCTAACTATCCCAGCCAACTTACACCAAAAAGTTTTATAAGCGAGATAACTCCTGCTTATAAACATCTTTTTTTAATCGCGTTTCTATACTTAGTGTTATTCAAAAACATAATATGATTGTATTATTAAATTAATAGTTATTTTGTTCTGTGAATCTGTCTGTGTTTCAGAATCCTGCTGTCGCAATTCCTAAGGGTACCTTGCTTGCTCTAGCTATATCCATTACCAGCTATCTGATCATGGCAGTCCTGTCAGGAACGGGCGCTCTTCGCGATGCTTCTGGTGAGATAGCACACGTTGGGAACACTACACTCTTAGCCAGTTGCAAGCCAAACTGCAAGTACGGACTACATAATAGCTATAAAGTAAGTGGTACATTTGGCAGAGTATTTAGGTCTGTATTATTTCCCTATGATATTACATATTTTTTTGGACTGTAGATAATGCACCTGATGTCATTATGGGGTCCACTTATCTACGCAGGCTGTTGGGCGGCGACGCTATCAACAGCTTTGACGAATCTCTTGTCAGTTCCAAGACTGGTGCAGGCGCTGGGCACGGACCGCATCTATCCTGGACTCATCTTCTTCTCCAAACAGTACGGCAAACACGGTGAACCTTACCGAGGATATGTTCTGGTGTTCATAATTTCACTTCTCTTTTTACTTATTGGTAAAGTTAATTTTAATACAAATAAATTCATATCCAGTAGGACTAAAAATAAGAATATTAAAGCTTACCACACACTTTAAAAGTAAAAATATAAATAAGCTCAGTATTCGAATCAAAAGATTGTATTATATGCCTACTATTTATATAAAATTTATTATTATCAAGACTTCGGCAACGACGACAATTTAAAAAGTACGTTAATAATGTTAAGGCCAAAATGCATTTGACAACTAGTTCAGTAACATAATTTACAGATATAGTAGCTTAATCCTTCAGATTTCCAACTACGATATATGTCCATCTGTAGCCACTCCTACTTGAATTTCACACTTCACTACTTGTTGAAGATCACCCTTCATTTCATATGACAAATAATTATTATAAAAACTTCACAGCGGATCTAAATACAATAGCTCCATTGATTACGAACTTCTATCTGGCGTCGTATGCATTAATTAACTTTTGCACATTTCATGCGGCATTCGTCAAACCGATTAATTGGCGGCCTGGATTTCGTGTAAGTAAATTATTGTGTTTTCCGAACTATTAACAAGGTTAATTTACTGATTGAGTTACATTATATTTTTTTTAGGTACTTTACTTTAGTCTTTATCGTTTCTTTTCTCCAAATTAATTAATTTTATAACTTTATTTTATAATCGCAGTACTATACACATGCCGTGAAGCGGTATAATTGCCTTATGAATCAATATAACTTGTCAATATGTCATGTTCATTAAAAAGCTGTTGAGTTTCTTAAATTCAATTGTTTAAGTGAATACAGTTTGACTAAATTCACCCAAACAATGTTTGGTATTCCGTATCTTCACGTCTCCAAAACTGTTACTTGTTACCTGCTGGCCTGACTGGTCGGAAAAGACTTTGTTTTAAGTTTTCCATCTCTTTGCAGTGTCATCGTCCTTCGTAATTTGGTCCCTTGTCCATCTCTTACGGCACCCATAGGATAAATAGGGGTAGTGATGCTTATTCTTAATCCACACCACACAGTGTTTAATACTAACTAATACAACTTGTTTAAGGCTAAAAAATATTTTATTAGCTGGCTTAAATTTCACGATTTTATTTACATACTAGCTGAGTGGTGTTACCAGTGGTACAACAACAACAGCAGGCAACGCCGCGGAGCAAAGCTGGTTGTACCAACTCAGAAACCTTTGTGTGGGCTCATTCACAACACTTTGCTGAAGATCATGACATGATCAAATGCATAGTTTACGATTCTATAAAGGACACAGATAAACATTCTTTTTAATGTATATAGATAGATTATCGTCAAAGTAATTTTTATTTGCTTTCTGTCGTTTTTTTTTTCAGTACTATAATTTATGGTTATCCTTTGCGGGTTTCATCATGTGTCTTATAATAATGATGATAATCAGTTGGGTGATGGCACTTATAACCACATTTATCTTCTTGGCTCTTTATTTATTAGTGTTATATAGGCATCCAGGTAATATTCATTTTTAGCATCAGTTCAGAATATATTTCGGAGTCGAAATCTACAAAAAATTATATAATTTCAGAGACGGACTGGACGGGCAGCACTGATGCTCAGAATTATCAAGTGACCGTAACAAATATATTAGAAATGTCTAGACGCAAGACCAATACTAAATCATTCAACCCACAACTTCTAATATTAACCGGGCCGGCCCAAGAAAGGGAATGGTTACTAGACATGGGCAAGATTATCACTTCAGTAGGATCGTTTAGTATTGTGGCTGAAATTGAACAGGTAATCGCCCAATTAGGAAGTGTGTAAACTGTGAGTAGTTCAACTCAGTCAAATAATAGTACAATGTTCGTACTTATTCGCGCGTAAAATTATCGCACTTTATGAACTATCCGTACCATGATTTTGGTTAATGTGACAACTATTTTTAGGAAAGAGTCAATGCAGCCGAACGATATGCAAAAATCAATTTTGGTCAGAATTGGTTGCAGCTACGCGACGCGAGAGGGCTTTACGTATTTTTGGATGGCTTTAGTTTAGAAGAGGGACTTCGAGCCCTTCTCCTGTGCTCAGGCCTTGGCAGTCTCGTGCCAAATATTGTTCTTATAGGTTTTATGTATGGATGGCGCGTCTGTCCACACTCACAACTGACATCACATTTTCGCTGTATTAGGTAAGTTCCGTACCTACTAAACAAAAACCTTTGAGATTAACAGATGCTAAATCCATCATCATCCCCACAGGAATCATCATAAGAATCTTATTACTGTAAAATATAGCATGCCTGCCACTGAAAGAATTTCTGCAAAACATCATTAAAATTAACAAACACCTTTTCCAGCCTAGCATTTGAGCTCGGTTTGGCAGTAACGGTCTTAAGGGTATCAGGTACTTATCGTCCACCTAAGCGTCGAAAGCTTAATTCTAAAGAGCCCAAAGTAGATTCAAAGTCCAACGACATCGATGAACAGCCTCAAATACAACAGATTATGGCTGATAACTCTGATATCGATATATCTATTAAAAAGGAAGGTAAGGCTAAATGTATGTTTAATTTTCTAAACGAGCTACCAGATAAAAAATGGCGACCGCCGCCCAAAGATACCTGCAAATCAAAAGTTACAACACTTGTGATTTCTCATTCAGGGTTTGAGTCTCTATTAGTTTTGCTGGATGTGTAAAACACAATAAAAGAATTTCTCGGCACAGGTTTTGTACTACTTTTTAATCACTCCGATCGAACTGACAAATACACAACAACATCGATCTCTCAATTGCAAACTGGTTTACGAATAACAAGCGCTCTGATGCATTTGTTTAGACCTCAGTTATTGTAATATTAACATTTTGCAGATGGCCAGGACAGGGCCACGGAAACGTTACAATTGCCCCCCGGCTCGTTTAATCTACCAACAGATTCAGAACAGTCTTCCGGAACTTATAACATATATGGCGCCTATAGGCCATTAACTTTTCACCAGGTAAATCGTTGATTTTAATAATTCACATCACGTTAACAGCTTTGCTTTAGCCACTCCTTTGAAAGGAACTTTTGACCCTCTGACCATCTGGGTTGGTATTATTTTAAGTTTACCTTCTTTTAATAGTGATGTCATACTGTTTAGTTTGTTCCCTTAGTCGCCTTTTACGACAACCATTGCATGTATAGGGGTGGTGACACTCTATATACTTAATTCGTCACCATACAGAAAACATACTCATATACATAGGACTCATAGGAGACGCAGACGAGGATGCGTGGATCAACTAGAATGAATAAAAACTAGATAGAGAACATGACAGTGCTAATGTAAGTTTGTATTACAGGGAAGCACTTTGGATGTGTGGTGGTTATACAATGATGGAGGCATAAACATTTTACTGCCCTATATCATAGCTAACCGCGGCTGTAAATATAAAATGACGCTCCGAATATTTGTACTTCCCAATCCTGGTGTGAAAACTATTGACTCATATAATAGGTATGTTTAAATTGTTTAATAATCATAGCTTACCTTTATGCTTATTTATTACAAATAATATTAAATGTTTAGTTTTAAAATATGACATTGGTTGTAGTTTTTGTTTCAAAACTAAGTACTTAAATCAAGCAAAGTATTACTCAAGAAAACTCTTTACGTTGTGTTTATTATTTGATTATACAATATATTCTCGATGCTTGTAACAAATTAATGTTAAAGTTGCAACTTTTGGATTTGGTTAGGCAAAACAAAGATCGTTTTGAAAAATTTGTTTGAACTTTTGACCAGTTGAACTTGTTTGGGCTCAAGTAAAGGGCTAAGGGGCAGTAAATAACAAAAGTTATTTTATAAAATTAATGAAGTTCGAACTCTTGTTACAAGGAGTAGTTAAAGTGGATAGACAAAAATGGTTGTCATGTGTCAATCTTGTGATAACCAAGATCGGAACAAAAATGTACGGAGTCGACAATCATGTAGAAAATATGTTAGAGAAGTTTATTATTGACCTACCTACAGAAAGTTAATCAGAAGGAAGTGATGACGATATTTTTTTAAGATTACAAGATTTGCATAAAAAGTATTTGATTTATGTGTTCTAGTGCATAATATTTATATACTATTACAAATTTTTTTATTGTTATTTATTTATAAAAATATCACATAACGCGTCCCGATAGATTTGTTACGAATATACTAAGTATGCAAAATTTAAATCATAAAATAATAATAGAATTTTGCTCTACAATAAATTTTAGAAGTATTCAATATGAAGGGCCTTAACAATTTCAAAACAAGAACAAAGGAGTTGCCCCCTCCCCCACCAATAACCCATCTTACTTACTGTCAATATCGGAAATGTGCGAGAGATATATTCAGTACTCGTTTGTTAAAAAAACAGACTGGTGTATTAAATGAATAGCAATGCATTGAAAAATATAATTTTGGTCATAGTAAATGTTTATACAATATCTATACTATTGTTACGAAGAAAGATTATTCGCAAAAGCTCGAGAAAATCCTCGTTGATCTCTTAAGACACGGAATATTGTACCTTACACCGATATTAATAACGTCGAAAATCGATTGATTTTTATTTCCAGCAATCTCGCCGGCGAGCACGTCCTTGGTACGGTGAATGATCCCGTATGTACGAGACGTTTCCCGAATGCGCTAGTAATAGTACTAATGGGTATAAATACGAAATCTCGTAGGCTGGAGTTCAGTTCAGTTTCAGCTACAATGCGATAAATATTGAAGTGATATCAGTGATTAACCTAGCGACCATTAGGGATTGTTATTAGGAGTGATATTGTGATTTTAGAGTGTTTTCTTATATTGAAGTCTCCTTTACATGTCAGAAGATTTATTTCTCAATTCCATCTAATCCTTACACGTAACACAATAGTGTTACGTGTAAGGATTACGTGAGACTATTGCTGTATAATAATACAACAATAGGCTCACGTAGTTTTCGAATTCTTACGTCGGATATCGTCATAAGGCTTTTCCCAATGCAACCAGCGCAGCAAAGACATTTCTTAGTTCTTTATGCATTCGCGCTTGACTCAGATGTCTTAACGTGTTTTTGTCAGTCCGTCTAACAATCTGCAGCTTATTCTTCTTTCTTTATCCACACAAACACTTGTGTAGACGATTGATTTGCAATGTTTTGTCCAACAGCGTTAAGAATCTTTTCCAAAAGTTTCGTATCGAATATTCACACTTGACGGTTATAGAAGACATGAATGTATCGCCACAGGCCTCTACCTGGGATATGTTTAATTCCCTCATAGAAAATCATAAGACTGTAAAGGCTTTTAGTATGCAAGGTACGAGTTTTTCTTAAGACATGATAAAATCGTGTTATTTGCTAAAGCGATTGTTAGTACGACAGTACTTACAAGTTCTGAATTGAAATTGTACCTACTTATTGGAACGGACATCTATTTCTAACAGAGCTAGTGCCCTTATTACTGAATAAATAATTTCTGTCGGGTTTTAGAACTATTTGCGCATGCCCAAGGCATTGCATGAAGACCCATTTCGGTATTGTTCCCGTAAAATATATTGTACATTTTTGTAATCAACTTTTTATCTGTAAACCAATTCTATTGAAAGAGTGCTTTGGATGATACAATCATGATTGATTTGGTGATTCTCAAGTCGGAAGAGGTTGTTCAAGTCATCGGGTGCGGTAGTTATTTTTGTCCACCATTAAAAGTGAAGCGAGTTGTGTGCAAAGGATTGCGTTGCAGCCGCAATGCCACACCACTGTTTCCTTGAAAAAATTAATTAATTCTTTCTCTTCATCTATAGATAATCCAGTTCTAATATCAAATGATGTATTGAATAAAGTATTAAGAAAAACAACTAAACATCTACGAATAAGAGAACTGGTACTTCAACATTCGTTTGCTGCTGATCTCATCGTAATGACTTTACCACATCCGAGACAGGTAATTTTTAAATTAACCTCAATTTTTTTTATGGAATAGTGTGCAAACGAGCAGGCGTATCGCCTGATGGTAAGCTATTACTGCCGTCCATGGACACCCGTAACACCAGAGGCGTCACAAGTGCGTTGCCGGGCTGAGGGGGTTGGGGTATAGGCCTCCGGTATCCTCACTCTCTCAGTGAAACATAGCGCAAGCACTGTTTCACGCCGGTTTTCTGTGAGGCCGTGGTATCATCTGGTCGAGCCGGCCCATTCGTGCCGAAGCGTGACTCTTCCGCGGTTGGATGGGACCTTTCCTCAATTTTGTTATAATTTAAATATATGTAAATTTTTATATGTAAATGTATTATCTTTTTAATTTTAAATTATTTGTATAATTAATTAATAAAAAATACCACATTTGCTAACATTTAGAGTAAGAAACTACCTACAGTTGTATTTAAGAACGGTTTTTTCGCAAGTGTTTGATTGTGTAACATAAAGAAAATCAAAATGAAAATAAATCAAACTTTGTAGACGTTGTATAGAAATATAGGTTTTGTGTTAGAATCTCTTAACATATACCTCTAAATAACATATAATATGCCAACATGATTTTCCAACACAACCTGTGTTGAAATGAAGTTGAAAAAGTGTCTGATAATAAAAGAGTATCGCAGGGAATACGTCAAGGGTGCGCTCTGGGGCCTTATGGTACTTTTCTTACGAGCTAGTTTCCAAACGTTATATAATATATCGCTGACGTAAACTCTATTTATAAATATCTACTATTTTCCTTTATGTACGTGGACCTTTTCCTTAACGAATTGTTTCTTCACAGGATACAGTGCCTGCGGCATTGTACATGGCTTGGCTAGACATAATTAGTCATGGCATGCCACCAACGCTGTTTGTTCGTGGGAATCCCCGGACTACAGTACTCAGTGCCTAGTCATATAACGATAACAAGATAATATTAAGTGAAACGTTCTTATTTTGGTGACATTAAGAGCTAAAGAAAGGAATCCACTTTACAGTTAAATCGAATTTATCAGATTGCAATCAAACTTTTTCTGCATTCGTGATTATGGTACGGTTGTATAAGGTTTACCTAAATCTTATCAAATCGGTCAACCCAAATAATATCTGGACTTTAATTTTATAGTCTTTAACATTGTTATTTGAAATACAGTAAATAAAGCGCATGTAGCCGTTTCAGCCGTGGGAGAGCCACGCTTCGGCATGAATGGGCCGGCGCAACCGGAGTGATACCACGGCCTCACATAAAACCGGAGTGAAAAAGCTCTTGCGCTGTGTTTCACCGAGTGAGTGAGGATACCGTACCTTCCTCCATCCCTATCCTCCTCCCCATTCTCCATAGGCCGGCACACCACTTGTGACGCCTCTGATGTTGCACAAAAAAAATGTAGACCTGAGGTAACGCTACAAAGCTGAAAATAAAGCGAGTTGCAAAACAAAATTTTGATTGCATATTCTTAAATGGTTAAGTACGGTTTTAACTGGTTAAGTTACGATCTCACTTAAGAATATAACATATTTTTAAGTGTTTAAGTTTCCCCCAACTATAGAACACTTAAAATTCAATGTTGCACAATGCTGTATTTATTTGTAATTTGTGAATCTAAATTCTTACAGTTATTAGTATTATGCAAGCTGAATGCAGTAAAATAAAATATGGTTTAAACGATTTAACTTATATTAATAGATTTTGGCAAACTTTAGATATTATTTACTAATGGAGGGTTTGAAACAACCATTATACTCTCAAGAAAAGTTAAAATATATATTTATATAAGTTTTCTAGTAACCATAGTTAGCTAGCAAGCTCAGCTTAGTTGAGTCAGGGTGACCGCGTTCAGTGTTGGGAATAGCCCGCATTTATCTATTACTTCACTTTACGCGATGGTTTGCGTGGGTATCAAACTACAATAAAATCATTCAAATAAATATATTACAAGATTTTTATTTCACACATATTTTCACAATGGTTTTTATTAATATTTAGAACAAAATATAATTGAAATATTTACATATACAAGAATTAACAGTTGTTCCAGATTAACAATTTACTTATTATTAAATAATATAAGAGACACATGTTTGGACAATGTTATCATTTAGTCCCCAGAGTGGCGTTAGGTTCGTACAAAATGCACGATATTTACACTAATTGCGCAAAATGGTATAACATTTCATTTATATTTAATAGATGCGGCTGTTATAAGCAAAATTTAACATGACACTCTTGATTGATAATAAATTTTATAAAATTCGAAATAACAACAATGGAGCAAGCCACTGCTTTTATGAAACCAAAGAGGGGTGTGTTCTAAAAGTACCTTTTACGATGTAAATAGTGCGTTTTTTAAACTATAGATAGTCGGCATGAATCGCTACTAATGGTTTCGGATACGTTAATATCAGAAATATGAAATAATACTCACAGGTGTGTATTTTCCATAAAATATAACCTCTTTACTACTTAAATATTACAACATGCTCCTTTTTAGTAATAGCTTATAACAATCCAATTCGTTAATAGTCGAATAATTTGTTTATAAATGATTTTTTTGCTATTAAGTTATCGGCAGACATGTTTACTTTACGATTAAACATATAAACGTCCTCTGTGAGTATTATTTCATTTTCACGATCAGATTAGAATAGTCAGTTATTTGGCAAGAGATGTGCAAGAGATTCAGATGCCGGAGAGAAAACTAATTCTCTTTATTACTTCGATATGTAAATTACGTAACGGGACGGCGATTTAAAATATATATTTTGTAATTTCATAGATATGTTGCTATTTTTTTTTTTGAAAAGTAATAATATACATATTAGTGACTTGTCATAATTAAACTACTTTTCCTCTTATGTTTAGAAAACTTTGAGGAAAAAGATTTTTAATGATTTATAAGAATCACGATAATTTATGTATGTGGATGTAACCGGTCGCTGATTATTCAGAATATATTAATATTACTCAGTCTATGTAAAATCTATAATATAATAATTAATTAAGATAATTTGTAAGGACGCGATGTCTAGATGCCTCAGAATATTATTACAAAATTCATACAATGGCCCTTATAAGCAATAGCGCCATAGATAAAACACAGACATAGATGAATGATAGATTTTATAATTAATCGAGAACCAGCACCTGTAATTATTTTAAATCCTATGTAACGTGAAAACCTCACGAAAACACAGCGGTACAACAGTTTACGTGTCAATAATTTAGTGAAATAAAAACATGTGTACATTAATTATTACACAAGTTACAGACAAAATCTTCACACAGCCATAACTCCTTACATTATATTTTATAAATAAATAATAAAAACCTAAATAATGATGGAAATAGTATTTTTGGTTATAAACATTTATAATATGGAAATAAATAATCAAATTGGGAGGCTTCTTTTCCAATACCTGTTTTACTAGTCAGTTCTTATCCTTTGCTACAGGAACCTTTTTATATGTATACTTTACTTAAACTATGAGCCGACTGCATGCTGTTAATACAGATATGTTACACAAGAGATGAAATCTGTCTAGTCAAAGTTATACACCATTCCTTTTGGGCCTTGGAAGTCTTAGAAAGATATTATAATACATGTTCCTCCGCACAATCGAGATTAGAGGGCAAGGAAGACCTCTGAGATAGTATTCACAAAAATATTTTACACATTCATATATAGTTCAATAAATAACAACACACAGACGAAGTACTGCCTAAATCAAGTTTAGGGGATGAATTGAAACAAAAGTTAAGTGTACTTCTTTGTCTATACTAGCGCCATCTTGTGTTCTATTCGGCTACTTTCGTGTACAGTCAATCCTTGCCATGTATCCTAACATGCTAATCATTAGAATAACTGTACAATAACTGTAGGTTTTCGGACTTAGAGGAACGTATACATAGGTAGATAAATTGTTATATATCCTACGAAAGTGACATAACAAAACTATTTTAGTTCAGTCGAGGAGTTTACATTTCTGATCCGTTCTAAACTTCGTTCATCTAAGTTATCTACCTCTTTTTACTCTACATATCATTGTACAGTCATTAAGGTCGCACGCTTCTGCTTATATATTATAAATAAAATATATCAATCAGTCAATAATCAGGGTAGGCGCTACTTACAATTTGCATCAAAAACATTTCTTGCTGTACATGTCACGTAATTATGCCATTAGCGATCCATCAGGCGGCGGGACAAGTCACTCGTCACTGTGTCCCACTGCAACTATTCTAATGAACACATCTCTCTTTTGTGCAGTGGTATGGCGGCGGCTGAAGGGTTATTTACTATTTCACTGAGTCCGTTCGGTCAGTTCGGTCAATCGGACTTAAAAGAGTGCATATGACACGGAGACCGGTGACGATTAGCTATATAAACACTGTTTGTTAATGCAGTCACTTGGCTGAGAGTCCCTCTACACTGTAGCACTCGCGACTCGAGGTCGGATCGGCTCACAGCAAGGAGCAGGACGGGCGAGACAGTCTTCATTCGGACTCATCTTCATTATCGTCGTCGAATCCCGACAAGTCAGCAGAGTCGAGGTACCCATGCATTACCTACAATAAGTAACAAATAATGACATTATTATTGTCTAATGGTTTTCTTTTAGATGTTTTGCAATCTGTCCAATTGATTTCGTGTTAAAGGACGGAAGTTTGCAACACATATTTGGGGAAGAGTGCTTTGTTAAAAAACTTGCCCAGAAACATGTTATTTTAGGTGTAAATACGAAATTTTTGTTGTATTATAATATTATAATGCCATATAGTTGCATTGAGAAAAAGTATTTTAATTGACAAATTTTAATGAATACATGGCTAGAATAGGGCTGATGACTTGGCATCATGCATATATACAGAATTATCAAAGAAGTATTTGCTACACCTCATTTTAGTTATAACTTTAAACGTGTGGTGAGATCTCCACGATCGTTAGTGTAAGTACGTATGGTATGGTGGTATGGTACGTACCGCGTACTCGAGCAGCGCGAGGTGGCAGAACACGTACTGGTCGGGCATCTGTATGGAGTGCGCGCGCTGCGCTCGGATGTAAGTATGTATGGTACGTACCGCGTACTCGAGCAGCGCGAGGTGGCAGAACACGTACTGGTCGGGCATCTGTATGGAGTGCGCGCGCTGCGCTCGGATGCGCTCGACGGTGCCGCGCACGTCCAGCGCGCCCTCCGCACTCAGCCGCGCCGCGCAGATGTCCAGCGTCAGGAACGTGCCTGGTACATACACCACTTATGTATTCTTTATTCAGAAATATTCCTTTTTCTGGATGATCAATTTATCAATATACTAGTCTCTAGCGAGCATGATTGAAAAGAGACGACTAAACAAATGACTGACGAACGAAGTGACATAGGTCAGACTGATATGGCAAAACAACGTTTGCGGGGTCGGCTAGTCAGCAATTAAAACAGTTTGTCGTTATGTTTTTTCTATACGTTTAGATATCCAGCGTCAGCATCGTCTTTACACATTCTAATAGAAATCCCAAAACATCACAAAAGTTTAAAGTAAATAAAATTATTCGTCTCAATGTCTCTTTCAAGACAAGAGAATAAACAGGATACAGAAATAAATCAATATTTTATCGGCTATAAATTTAAACTGAAATCACAGACTATCAGTTTTCTTGTCGGATTGAAATAAATAAATAATAATAAAATAATAAATATTTCCGACATCTAACACACAACGCCATCTAGTCCCAAACTAAGCAGAACTTGTATTATGGGTACTAGACAACTGATATAATACTTATATACTTTTTTTTTGTAAATACGTACATATCATACATAGAAAACACCCAAACTCCGAAACAAATATTTGCAGATCATACAAACATTTGATCCAACCCGGGAATCGAACCCGAGACCTCTTGCACAGCAGTCGCATTCGCTACCACTGCGCCACAGAGGCAGTCTAAACCAGAGAAATCCAGTCTCACCTGTTCTTCCGATGCCGGCGGAACAGTGTACAACAATCGGCGGTCCTCTACTGTGTCCCGCCCACGCATCTCCCAAACTGAAAATGTAAATTGGAATACATTAATATTATTTAACATTGTATCCAAAAATATCCTCGTTTTATGACTGCTTAGGTGCACTATATCTAGCTTAGCAGTCACACTAGACCGAATAAAACATATCTAATAAAACTGATCAGTCAATATGATCATGGTGTCTCAGATGTTCGAAAACGTAATCAAGAGATGGGTAGATCAGTGATGGAATCAATAGGTAAAAACAATAGAAATTACTAGATTTGGTAGGTAAAAATAATAAAATTCAAGTAGGCAAAAAGTTTATCCATCGTCTGAAAACAGCTTTTTGGCAACGATGCATACACAACAACCCATAATGTCCCACTGCTGGGCTTGGGTCTCCTCTTAGGAGAGGGTTAAGGCCATACATCCCCACGCTGGCCAAGTGCGGGTTGGGGACTGGCAAGAATACGTTGTGGCTACGTAAATCTTGCCGTTGGATGTTTTTAGGCCGCCCGAAGGCCTCCAACTAAGCTTCACGACTGTTATCGTATGATAACAACCGGGACCGACTGCTTAACGTGACCTCCGAATCACGGAGACGCTCATAGTAACATGCCACCAGCGGTCACCCATCCAGGTACTGACCGCGCCATGCATGCACCGATGCATGAATGATATGAATAATCACCGTTTACTGTGATTTATAAATCAACTGTATTGCATATTTTTCTTTGTAATTTCCGTGTGTGTGCGTGCATGTGTGCGTGTGTGTGTGCGTGCGTGTGCGCGTGTGCGTGCGGCACGTACTCTTGCAGCGCGAGGTGCTGCGCGCGGCGCACGAGCAGCAGGAAGCGCAGCACGGGCTGCGCCGAGCCGCCGCCCGGCACGCCGTAGTCCGGCCAGCGCGTGTACTGCCCGTGCCACACGCGCCGGGACTGCTCGCGCTACACACCACAAAACATACAACCATCAATAATAACACACACAGAACTTAAAACACGTTTGTATATATTAGAAATAATATACACACAATCATGACCCACTTTGCCGATAAATCGTTTGAATCCGTCAAAACAAGAAATAGTTACCTCCTTAATAGTGCATGCCGCACTCAGGGCGTTTTAAATACCAAGCAAGCTACCTCAATACTGGTCGGAGATCTATACAATTTTTACCTTTGTCATCACTTTAAGGAAGTAAGCTGATACGGTGGGTCATTGTCTAAGTATGTTGTTTATAACCTATATTGTTAAACTTAGTTCTACCACTTGTCGATAGATAGCGTTGATCTCGTGTTCTGAATCACGCTATTAAAATATACCAACATGTATTTATAAGGATAATATTATAAAATTGTCACAGTCTGAGTTTTCTGAGTTTGGTATTATTTTATTCGTGATACTTTTGTGAAGTGTACATGACTTAAATTTGTCGATAGTACATAATATATTAATATATACAGGGGGAATCCGGGAACTGCTGTTTGATTTTTTTATGTACGCAAACATGGTGGTGCGTCTGAATCGGGAGTTATTAAAACTTCAGGGTACCACTCCGTTGCCAAACCTGCCACGCGTAAAAAAAGGTTCCCATCAGAAAAAACTTAAACGATTGAAAGTTATTTGTAAACTTGTTAGACATAAATAAACCTCATTTTTTAGGAGATACCTATATATAGCAGGAGACTGTCAAATGTTAACGATTAAATTAAACACAGTTATCACTGCAAACTGTACTCACCCTCAAATCAGTCAATAATAAATGTGTAATAGTGTAATCATCTTCATGTTCTACGGATTCAGTGGTGACGGCGAAGTCTCCGTGTACGGCTCGGGAGCCCTGCGTTATGGGCCAGTACTGGCCGCACTTGACGCGGCCGCGCTCCACCGCTCTGGTTGTCATTACAATTACTAAGGTCCCTTGCTCCCATACCATGCGCCAGAAGTCACCAAACGTCTTCGGCAAGGGTCCTGAAAGTAAAAGTTTCTTTTCTGTACTTTCTAATTTGGCTTTTAAGCACAAGAATCAACATGAGACTAACCTAGAGCGATAACATTACATCAACAATATAACTTAAAACATAGGTATATAACACAGAAATATTTAGTTTTGTTAAATTGTCATAATATATATACAATTACCTATTTTCAAATTAGTTTGAGAGTATATCTCTTAAATAATTTCGAAATAGTTAATTGTTAGGAGTGATTACATTTTACTTTGAATTTTAATAATGACATTACTTGCAGCAAACTATTTGGTATTAACGCGTCAATAGTATATTCCTTCTCACATCCCCCTCCCCATCCACCAAGGCCGATAAGGCACTTGTGACGCCTCTGGTGTTACGGGTGTCCCAGGGCGGCGGTTATCGCTTACCATCAGGCGATACGTCTGCTCGTTTGCCCCTTATTCCATAAAAAAACATGTATAGTACAATAGAGAAAACTTGATAATTCCATAGATTTATTATATTAGTTAATATATGTACACACTATGAATTCCGAAAATATCTAACCGATTTCCAGTTTTTTTTAATGTGTGATTTTCTAGAGTGCCTAAGACATGATAGTTAACATCACGCTTAGACCAGTAGGAGCCGAGCATTATTGTAAAGAAACGGAGACGAAGTTGCGTAGATAATGAATATACTATGGATAATTGAAAGCACTAAAAATACTTTCGTCAGCCGTCCTTCCCGGTAGCTATTTCCATAATCGATACAAGCAACGCAGCTTTATTATTAACAATACAGAGAAAGAGCATTTGCGTCATAAATGTATACCGTTTGCAATTCCAGGTAAGCTCGGGAACCGTGCCAAATGTCAACGTAAGACTGTAAGGTCATGAGACCATTAAATTCGGCGTAATCGCTCTTGTTATTCACGATAGGGTTTGAATGATGTCATTATACAAAATGCCAGTGCATCATAAACATACATGAAAGGTCTACGTGAGATTAAAATACCCTTCGAAAGATAATGAACAATGAGTGTACTGTAATAAAAACTGAGGTCGTTAATAAAAGTAACTGTTTACTTCCAATGTTTACCGTATGAAAATAATGTATGTACGTTCATACCTTGCGTACAAATATAAGCATTCTTCTGTTTGTATCCATCAACGTAGTTTGCGTTGATATAATCTGTAGTGGGATCATCAGGGTCTGTCTGCGATAGGAGTACACGGGAGTGGTCGTAACACAGCACATCCGTGTAACGATTTTTGGCTAAATTACTCGGCAATCTGGAAATGGAACAATTTACAAGTTACAATGTCACTTTAACGAGGTAAGGTTAGGGCGAGTACGGGTTGGGTCCGGATGGCGTAAGCAAGGGGTTCCCGGATCCCTACCGTCTCAGGCGCAGAATGGCACACCGTGTGGTTTTAGTCGGTTCGATTCCGACACACCGCCCTACCGGAAAGGGGAGGGGAGTTTCCACAAGTAAAAAAAAAAGGGGCGAGTACTGTTTAGCAACTTTCTAGATAAAGAGGGGCTTGTGAATAAGAACAGAGTAGGTTAACAAATTGCAAAGTTAAGCAATCTTAGCTAGGGTCAGTCTATGGATGGATAACCATTCTTAACATATGAAGAAGAAGTTCAGCCGTATCGTAGCAGACTTAAAGCCGATCCTAACATAGATTAGGAAAAAAGGCTCGGAGATGGAAACAATATCAATTAGGTTTTCAATTCCTATGAGATGAGGGGAGGACTTAATATTCTGCAAAACAGTTTGCAGAGCTTTAGATATGTTGGCACTTACTTTGCATGGTGGAACGTCCCGTGCGGTGGACGCGCTCGGATCTCCTCATACTCAGTTACAAGCCCGCGCCTGCCCAGCGAGCGAACACGAGCTAGGAGTGCAGCTGCCGTCTCACCTCCTCCCGCCCCGCCACCGCCGCACTCCTCATCAGACAGTCCTGGCGATACTTCTCCTGATGACCAAGTGCCGCGAGCTACCAAACAAATAAAAAAATTAAACATTCCGTAATATCTTGTAATCAATACGCACGACTACTATACTTACTAGGGATTACAATAAAAAACATAAAAGTAATAATAACGGCTAATTTTAAAGCCACTTTGCAGACTATCTTTACAAACATTGTGTACGCCAAACGTAATATACAATGAACGGATGTGTGAGATTACTTTCGCGGCAATTTACGTCGTGTTTGGTTTTTGAAAAGTTAAAATCGACTACGATCCTAGCATACCCACCTGAGAGAATAGTAAGTTGAATTGCTTTTTAACAAGAACCATTTTTTAACTTTTTGTCGATATTATTTTATATGGTAAATAAAATTGTCTTGGATTCAACTGCTTCATTTGGAAAAGAAAAAATTACAAGACGCTCTATATCTATTTACGGTCGAAACTTGTTAGTAAAGAAATAAAAAAAAAAATGATTTTTATAAAAATCTAAAATACGTATACTGTATGCCAAATGAACTAAGTGATATTGTTCCACATATCAGTCATATGAGATCTCGATAAACTGTACTGATACCACGAGAATTGTTTTCAATAAACAAAAAAGATAAGATGGTTTTTGTTAAATATTTGAGATTTTTTTTCATTTAAGACATTTAACCTTGAAAAAATAAAATTATTTACAATATTTAATAATGACTATAAATGTGAATGTTAGTTTCTTTGTTACGGTTTCACGCGAAAACTACTTAGCCGATCAACATGAAACATTGTACACATATTCTTGGAAGTATAAGAAGTAACATAGGATACTTTATAATATAATAATAATATAATATAATACGAGCGAAGCCGCGGGCGAAAGCAATTATTTAATAATGTAGAAATCATAAAGCTGCGCACACTTGTAAAACTTTACTCGTATACTATTTAACGAGGTTATCGTTACACGTTATTATCCTTTGAACAATGTGAACTATATCTATTTTGACTTTATTTACACAGTAAACATTATACGTACTTATTGTTTCATGCTTCTCAAAACAAAACTTGTTAAAACCCATATATTGGCAATATAAAGTAAATATATACGACAGACTACACATATTGACACGCTTCGAACTAAACAATCTTATCTTTATTTTATCTATTTTGTCTATGCCCTTACATTAATAACACCAATCATATTTTCCATAAAAAGTAGATTACTGAACGACTTAGCAATGACAATGAATGGAATTCGAGATCATACGTTTACTAGTACAACGTCACAATCTGTGACTAAGCTGGACTAAACAAATTTTATCAGTTTCAATATGCGACTTGTATTGCGCTATCTCCTTTTTTAAAATATTTCATTTGTTTTAATGTCTTCTTGATTTTATACTCTCCGTGTTGTGACGGATCGACGGAACACGAAATATCGCCACCCCGATTCATCCCGTGGGCGACGTAAGAGGCGACCAAGAGAGCACGTAGGTAATACCAACCCGTCTGGTTGTATGTATGTGTGTTACATTATTAAAGTCTTACTAAAGAAAAAACAATGTCTAGCTGTGGATTGTTAAGGGTTGTTGATATGACGTAACGATATGATTTTACCAATAGGTGTACAAATGCGTTTGAGATTGCGAAACAAATCTTACAGTTTGTACAGCTAGTCAAACTATAATTTTAACTTAGGCAATGCAATAAGATAGTAATGTACGTAATCTAACTTACTACAAGAAAAAATGAATACATAATGTAGAAACGAGGAACATTTATACTCCATGTTGACTAGTTATTTCGTATTGCAATTTCTTTTAACGACCATCGCTTGAACGTTTTCGTGCGAAGTGACTGATTGTAGTGATCATAAATAATTCATATTCATGTTTGTTAGTGTTAAGCATACAGAAAACTACTGTATAAAAGAAATACTATTAGTTGAATCATAGATGTAACTGTATTACGTAAGTATTTTACTATTTAATATATAATAAAAAGAAACACAAACAGGCAGAAACCTGCCTATAAGATTGAGTCACTAAGTCTAAGTATGACATCGCATGGTAGGGCTAAGCTATCCTTTATTACCAATTACATGTTATATTTTTTAATATTTTCTAATATATCAACAATAAAATTAAATGATAATGATTTGTCAACAGCTTCGTATGAAGTCACGCATACGTCATAGTTACTCCATACAAAAATGTGCCACGTCTCACGTCGTTTGACGATTTCACCTGAGAATCATCAACTTAGTAAATAAAATGTAGATTATATCAAAGTCAAACAAAAAAGGTAAGAAGTTAGGTATATTTTTGTTCTAACGAATATTTCATCAAAATGCTTTGAGTGCGCGAATGAAAAATATCCATTTAGTAATACGTGAAGAGAATAGTTGTACGCAGTTTTGAGAAAATGTTGTAAAAAAGGGAACGCGAAAATGGGAATGCCCACTTAAAGCTATGTGTTCAAAAGGAATGCAACACCTAAAATAATGCAATATCTAAACAAAACTAAATGCTTAATTTTTAACTTATGTAATACTAGTTGTTGTCTGCGGTTCAGCCCGCGTGTGTGTAGGTTATAGCGGCTAAAAGTCTGTCTGTGAAATATATATAAAATAGAAAATAAAATATATATTTAAAAATAAAGAAAACTAAGACCACCGACTTCTGGTACAGGGACCAAAAAACCGGTGGTTTAGGCTCCAAAGACAGGATATCTCTCACACTCACTCACTCACTACACGTGCCGTGTCAAGAAGGACTGCTTTCTATATCTGACCCATGATCCAGCCTTCTAACGTGAGCCTCTTAAAGTCGAGGCTCTTGGCTACGATTAGGCCGTGAGTAGATACGACTATCGAACAATGATCAGCCAATCCACATTCCACAAATCGACGATCTCGTTAGATAAATCCAAATATTTCATGTTTTTCTTTTTCGAGATTCTCGTCATGAGGAGCGGCGATATCGACAATTATTGCGCGGCGCTGTAATCGATCTATCACCACAATATCAGGATTATTAGCAACAATAGTCCTGTCTGTGATAATAGATCGATCCCAATATAACGTAGCACGACCATTCTCAAGAACTGGGTCGGGCACCTACCTGTAGTATGGCACCTCTGAACTTACAACTTTGTATTTAAATGCAAGTTGTAGATGTACAATCCTGTATGAGTTATTGTTATTGTTATCTTCGTCGTACACACTTAATATAACGAAAAATTAATTTCAAATAAGTAGAGATAATAGTCGGGTATTACAATTTTTCTTTTTATAAAAATGGGCTGTGAAAATGCATAATATTCTAGGTTTATTCTTTATACCATAAAGGCTTATAAAGTAATTTGATAGATAAAATTTCCATTTTAAATTAAATAAATTTAAAATAATAATTATTTAGTGCATTTTAATTATACCCAAAGGGAAGATAATTTCGGTGCATCACTGTACAAAAAGATATCAGTTGGAGCACGGGACCCTATATAGTCACCATGCTTCACCCAGGTGGATATCCTAGGCAGCACTATCCCACCACATATTACTTACGTATTTTCCTTATGTGACGCCGAACTTATATGGATTTTAGTTCGCTTTTTAGCAAGCAACAGAATTAAAAATTGTAGGTCTAGCATAGCATAGTTATAAAGTAGCTGTATGTGTATTACAGTTCTACAGGAAGATTCAGGTAAACGTTGCACGCGACATTATTTCGTTGTGTAACTTTTAGAATCTCCTGATATTTTTAAAGATATGTATTAAAGTTTCTACAGAAAAACCATAGCTTACAGAAACAGCGTCTAGCACAGCAAGAAATTTGACCCATTAGGTACTTCCAAACTACGATATAAACATGTCAATTATTATGTCTTTGCTTCAACTAAATTGTAACCGACATTATTAAATTCTGAAAACATACCTCTTATTTTGTTAGATGAATTCATTTCGATTTCATAAGACTATTGGATTTATTTCGTAATATTTGGCTATGAAAATAATAAATATAACATTATAGAAAATCTGTCAAAATGACACAACAATTTTTTTTTCGTTTTTTTTTAATGTTTTAGAAAAGTTTATGTACTCACTGCTTATGTCTATTTCATCTTCGTCTCCTGAGTTTATATGCCTGCTTTTCATATCGCCATTGTAACCGTGTGTATGTCTGAAAAAGAAAAATATGTGTTGTCTATTACCTTTCTTATTACACTTAAAATACATTATAACTGTTTGCTACTGAAGTAGCCTTACTATAAGTTGACAATTTCCTTTTATTATGTACTTTAGTTGTGGTTAAAATATATATGAGTCAAAGGAAATCTACGTAAGTACGTACGCCTAGGAAATATACTCCCCCTTACTCATATAATGCACATGATCGTGATTCATTATACGTTTGAAACCGCCATTAAAGACTATTTAAAAATTATACATAGTGCATAGAATGCAGTATAATTGAAAGGAATTATTCGTAAAATTATAAGTTTATTGGCCTTAACTAATTATAAAATCACTATTAGAAAAATTATCTTTTTTCAAGTATTTTTAATATGCGATTTTGTTAATAATGTCAAACGTGATGTAATAATGACAAATAGAAGACAGAGACTATAGGTTTTTCAAACGTTAGCCATTAGCACACGTATAATTCTTTAAAGTTTATAGGGTAAAGCTGTGTGTTAGAAATTAGATTTGTAAAGATACCAATCACTGTTTAGAATTGAAGAATGGTTTGTAACAAATCAATCCTTAAAGCACAGCATAGTCGGTAGGTACATATTAGCCAAGTTTCCAATCAAAGCGTTTAATATTAATCGACGTATATCGTAGAACTAAGTTTCAAATTTAATAATCCGCTTGATATGAAACATTTAATAATCTAAATCTACTGCGGAGGATCAATAGCCACTTTGTTTATGTTATATATTATATATATATATTATATTTGTTTATATTACACCATGCACAAGTAACACGATAACTCTTACCCGTTGACTATCAATAGGCTTTCATACTCACTCTTTCTACAAAATACTCTCGATGTTTGATATGTGCCATCCTTTCCTTGTACGTTTAGAGATTATCAACGACCCCATAACGTCCTACTGGAGGGCTCGGGTCTCCTCACAGGAGAGGGTACAGGGCATACGTCCCCACGATGGCCAAGTGCCGGTTGGGGACTGGCAAGACAACATTGTAGCTGCGTAATCTTGCCATTGGATGTTTTAAAGCCGCCAAAACTAATTAATTGACCCATGAACTATATTTCTTGCTTGTTTAAAACTTCTTATTTCTTTTTTTGTAGTTTCTTGTCATTGTCTTATAAGTCGAAATAATTACTACTTGTAAATGTAGGTAAAAATTAGGCCATAAAACTGATAATATTTACATTTCTAAATTTGTTCCACATACAGACCGTAATAATAAAATGTATAGATATCAAACCTAAGCGGACTGGGGTCGCAGGTATACGGAGGATCGCCACTGATGTGCATGTCTGTGTTGTTGTCACCGATTCGCGCCGCACGATCACTTGTCATGTCACATGCACCTTCGTGCTCAATTATACCTGCATCGCAAGAGAACAATGATGATGAATTAAAAAATGTATGGGTTTATAGTAAAATTAAAACTAATAAATACAACTTCGGACTACTATTCGTCGGCCACAATTAGAAGTGATAATAATAGATAAAGAATAAATGAAATAAAATGTTTTATAGTAACATGATGTGGTGTGGTGGATGTCAACTCTAAACACGGAGGGTCACCTCTTTTCATTTCATGACTATGGAAGCAAACTACTCAGCACAACTGTACTACAAAGAAAAGGATAACTTTAAATAAACGCTGTATCAACTCGGCTGGTCAGCATGGTTTGGTCTACCAAGCCGAGTCCAGCCCTCAGAAGGAGGTCTTCTCAGGACTTTGGAAGGAAGGTAATTTTCTTTTTTTTATGGAATAGGGTGCAAACGAGCAGACTTATCGTCTGAAGGTAGGCGATCACCGCCGCCCAGGGACACCCGCAACACCAGAGGCGTCACAAGTGCGTTGCCGACCTTTGAGGGATGTAAAGGGGAATGAGGGGAGGGGTTGTGGTATGGGCCTCCCTTATCCTCAATCACTCGGTGAAACACAGCGCAGGCACTCTTTCACACCGGTTTTCTGTGTATTCGGCCTATATCATACAGAGGACTATTAAGGTTATTGATGATATTAAAAATTATGTTTCTATACAGCATGTTATGTTTGCATTAAAATTTAAGTTTTTTATTGTTTTAAGATCATGTTGCTAATTTGACTGACTTGATCTCGTCTTAGTGTTGACTACGCTAGAAGGTTACTGTATAATTATGTTTCAATGTTGAAATAGATCACCATACTGATGTTCTTGGTATTGAAGCATACCATCATCTTGATTGTTATTGCTTCAATACTCCTGCATCAACACCAATCAAGATGATTTACCCATAAATCATAAATATACACGTCATCGTTAAAAAAATTACTGCTCCCAAAGAACATTTGAATAGTTTGACTAAATCTACATTCACGCTGCGAAGCCGCGACAAGTCTAAAAATCATGTAACACATGACAACACGTAAATAGTCCACGTGGTTTGATTCTTGTTTTATTATATTCGCTTACTTACCATTTTGAGTTTTAATCGGTGGTATATGATTACTGATTACATATTCATCAATGACACCGTCTAATTTAGCGTTCTGGAGATTATTAATATAACAGTTTTTGCAGTGTTCCAACCTGTAAACAAAGAGAAAAGTCTCATAAAACATCAAAAATACTTAAAATTTACACTAATTATACAATTCTGACTGGAGTTATTCATTTTACATTGACATCACATTTACTTCCATATTTCATGTGTAAAATTAAGAAACGAATATGAACAAAATTTTCTATTGTTTACTTACATTACGCTTCAACGCACGATAGCTGAATAAATTTACGTTCATTAATAGTATGTATGTATGATATATGATGAATGTACACAAACGCTGAACTCGTATACAAATGACATTTGTGACGCATTAGATAATGAATTAAAAGATACGAAAATCAAACGGAGGATTTAATGTAATTGCATTCCCGGAAGACTGGTTGACTGACGGATTGAATTAGTAAAAAAAGCTAAAATAGTTATCAACTTATCTAATCGATTTGTCTAATAGTAATAAAAAAAGAAAGTGTTGTTTAGTATTTCAATATACCTGCTTCAATAATGTAAACTAAAACATTTCCTAAATAAATTTGATTAGCAACTACTAGAAGCAATATAAAAAATACAGTCGAATGGAGAACCTCCTCGTTTTTTGAAGTCGGTTAAAAATTATATTATGTAAATTAGGACCAAAACAATATGAAAGATGTTGATTGTCTACGAGATATATATATTAGGGACTTCTTATTTTAAATTTTAAATTTTTGTTGTAGGTATATCTAGTTTCTTTCGTTCTAATTTTAAGAAGCTGCACCATTCGCTAACTTCTATGAGGTGTATTGGTTAAAGATGACGTCATAGAGATATTATGGTTAACTAAAAGAAATTTTGAAAAAATACAGAAATGTACTAAACAAACGACCCACTAATAAATGTAACAAGTGCTCATTTTATAACAGCCCCTTAACCACTTGCGCTGGATGAGGGTTTGGTATTAAACGAGCTACTCAAAATTACCATCGTTTGAGTAATCAGCAGAGTCGTACCGCAGACCCTAATCATTGCTATAATAAGGAGGTACTTCCATAGGCGACGTAATTGATGATTGGCTGAATTAACAGCGTATCATCCGTAACAATATAAATGAAAATGTGAGTTTAGTTGTTTAAAACACTAAACCAATTTTAAAAACTATTTCATCAATGGAAAGTTAGTGCAGAGCGCTCTGTGCCACGATGGACCGACGATTTGAAGAAAGTGGCTATCAGCGGATGGCCAAGACCGGGATAGTTGGCGCCCCTTGGGGGAGGCCTTAGTTCTGCATTGGACGGATAGTTTGATCGGTTACTTTTTACTACGAGAACCGACAAATACGCTGATAGAGTCGCAGGCAAAATACAGTTTTTCGGTTGTATATTAGTAGGGCGGAGAATATTAGCAAATATGCAAACTTAGTCAGACAGGGGTAATCATGTGTGGGCTGTGCATTTATTACTGTATTATGTTCTCATACATCACGCTCGTGTGGGCGCATAACTTATCTACTAAATATACATACTTATAAACACACAAACGATGTTATTATGCTTTCCAGTTTTAATAAAAAATAGTAAGTTGAATATGTTTTTATTTCAAAAGCTTTTATCAGTCAAAGCGATAGATTATTATTTACAAACCTAATACATAAATACAGGTATCTAACATCTCCATAATGGCTGAAAAGCCTTAGTTGCTGTTCATTTTCTAACAATTTGAATTATTTGCCTACTTCCAAACTTTTGTCTATTTGTCTACAACATCTTGTTAATCGACATATACCTCCAAGCCTTCTCTAAGGATGTCAACGTATTCCTTTCCCTTGCTAAACATGGCCACACTGGACCAGTTATTTTGTTGAAGTCGTATTTGTATCGTCAACTTCAGGAACACCTAGTATATGAATACAAGTATCTAACATCTCCATAATGGCTGAAAAGCCTTAGTTGCTGTTCGCTTTCTAACAATTTTTATTATATGCCTACTTCCGAATTTTTTTTGGTAAGTTGTCGGCTATTAGATGTTTGTCTACATCTTGTCAATCGACATATACCTCCAGGCCTCTAAAGATGTCAACGTATTCCTGTCCCTTGCTAAACATGGCCACACTGGACCAGTTATTTTGTTGAAGTCGTCTTTGTGTGATATACCACTTAGCATAAACATACAACAATAATACTTTATATATTTCGTATATTAACAGCATTCAACTTATTCTATCCGAATGAAAGTTATTTGCGGACCTAGTGCCGTGCAGCTTTACTAATAATTTCATTTGTAGACAGGTTATATAATATCTTACTTTACCATTTGTAGCGAGGTAATCCTAATTTGGGTGTTTTCGTAAGGCGTGTCTCATTAATATTACTTTTGACATTAAAAATTTCTATTTTATTATTCACAGTCATTCGGAAGTAATAAAACAGTAACAAAACTCTAATGACAAGTCTGTATTAAAGTAATTTTGTATTTATACGCTTCGTTTATACGCTTGAATGTGAAATGCAATGATATAAAATAAGTAGCCATACTTTCATCCTTATAATATATTTTACAATAAATAAACATATATACATAAATATTTCGGACATCTTACACACAACGCCATCTAGTCTATGAAGAAACTAAGAAGAGCTTGTACTATGTGTACTAGACAACTGATATTAATACATATATACTTTCTGTTTGTAAATACATACTATTATAGATAGAAAACACCCAAACTCCGAAACAAACATTTGGTTCGACTCAGGAATCGAACCTGAGACCTCTAGCTCAGCAGTCGCGTACGCTACCACTGCGCCATATTATAACTTCGAATATAACTCTGCCGTAATATAAAATTATGAATGGACTTTATTGCAATAACCTACTTAAATGTGGCAAAAGCTAGTTTTACATAGTATAAAATGAAGTCGCTGCCGCTGTCTGTACCCTTAGACCTTTTAAACTACTCAACGGGTTGTAATGCAGTTTTCAAAAATAGATAGTGATTCAAGAGGAAGTTTTATAAGTATGTGTAAAACATGTATATTATAGTGAAGGAAATCCGAGAATTTCAAATACTTCCGTTCAAAGCCGGACCGCCTCGCTAGTTAAATTATAAAACTCAACTAAACTGAATAATGATTGATAATAGTCGAACATAGAACCTTTTCCTTATAATAATTATCAAGGCTCTCCATATTACTGTTTTAACTAGTATAAAAATATAACGATGACATACCACGACTTCTAATTTCTAAGACCTGCCATGAAATTAACTCTTGTTGTATAAGCTAAGTTCGTAGAAATGTTCAAATATAAAATAATGACACGAGGCATTAGAATTCACAGAAACTAAACATTATTGCTAAAAAATATTTTATTCTTAACAATACCTAAAACATGATACCTCTCTAATCTGGGACCGGATGAACACAATTAAAAAAACATTGTTTATAAAACAATATCGACATTATTTCGTTTGAAGCCTTTGTCTATAGGCCTGACGAGAAATTGTAGATCCCGGAGCTTATTTTTTCTCGTTATGAAGAAGCGCTCAAAACATTCGAAACAATACCGAACAATCTCCTTGAAGCCAGAGGGCGTTAAAAGGAATCCCGAAACTAAGAGTACCAACCACGGCTTTGTAGAACCTTATTATCGAATGAATCTCAATATTAATGGATTCACATTGATATAAATAGTATTTCGTTTATTTTATTTTTAGATACATAACAAATGGGTGTTACATCCCACCTTATTTGGTAGATTGACACCTACTTTGAAATCAAAGATAACAAGCAGCTTTTATTTTATTAAACTTATTGTATAAGAATGCACCCACTTGTGTAGACATTAAACCAATCATTCATCTCTCTTTCCATCTTCTTTTAATCGAATAGCACGTCTAGTATATAGGGATAAAAATGTGGGTGAAAAAACATATATAAAACAATGTATACACAAATGCTCATTGCTCAGCCTAGTGGAAGCCCGTTACACATAAGCGGTTATGTCTCGTCACCTCGGACCTCTTTCGTATGTACGATAAATACGAATATCTCTCTAATACAATGAGTGCAAGTAGTGATCTTGGTTACGATTTGTCTAAGTTAGATCCAATTGGAACAGGAAATCCTGCAAAATAAGTTTATTGGACATAGTTCCAAAAAAGACCTACCAAGTAGAGTGATCAGGTTCGTGTTGCCCTCCTAATTGTTTTGGTAGGCTGGCTCGAGGCACGTGCAGACCCAGCTGAGGCGCATTTACTGTGTGCACACGTTCTCGAAGTTTCTCCCGCACGAATAACCGTAATATACGGAAAGGCGCTTTGAACCACAGTGGTGCTGTCACTATAAGCACCTTCTTTAATTTAGCTGGATAACCGCCCTGTAACAAAGAAATGCATTTGTTCATTAATAAATCTCTTGTTTATGTCCAAAGTGCATCTGTACCACTGTACAATCGATGCACAATCACTAAAATGAGAAAAATCGTGGTTATTCGTAAACTTTTATAGTTCAACGCTAAGAAACCTATAGATATAGTATATACATAATATGAATGTGGTATATATATTATTTGAAGATGTTTGTTGCCCTTTCACAACGAATTTAGATATCATATATAAGTACGTCATGAGCGTATCCCACTCAATTATATATACTCGATTAGATTGAAGCGTATTAGAGGCTCGCAATTTGCCAACTCTGATTTTGGTCCCATTTACGTAAACCGACCCATTAAAAATGGATAAGCATATTGCTGTCAAGAAGGCACTGTTGGAATTAGATTTGAAAATCCTTTCAACATGCTTGAATTTTACGACTATTTTTTGACTATCTTTATTATTTGAGAAGGTAAGGCAGTTGTAGGAAAGAAAAAGTGGGCTTTTACAGAAGGATTAGTTAGTATAACTAGTATTTTAAGCAGGGCAGGTCATAGATGTAAGTTGAACTGATAATTACCTAGAATGGCGTCTGACCGAATATGTATATCCTTTAAAATAAGAAGGTGGTCTGGAAAGTTTCCGACCTCAACGTAAAGATATCAGCACTCTTTATAAACACTAGTGAATGTAGTTGTACGTCATTGCATTTTGCATCGCTAGGAGAAGTGAGGTAAAGTTCAAGGAGATTATGTAGAAGAATATAAAACAAAGTAATAAAACATTTTATTGTTCAACTCTTCAGACCATCCGTATCTTCAGACTTATGTATTCTGCTAAATGATAGTATTTTCTTTCATCAGGATACTTCAGACTAATATGAAATAATAACTCTTATGTCCGTCACAGTAACGTCATACGTAAAGTACAAACAATAACTTTCCTCTCGAGTCCAGAGTGACATGTCGCTCCTAATGTAGGCCTATCTACTACTAAGCCAAACTCTAAGGCTACATCATTTAACACAAGAAACCATTTTAATATATAAACTAATAATCCCTTTCAAGGAGGGTATCAATTTAAGTAAGGGTCACAACTAAGGCTACGAGGACACATCTAGATCCTAAGGTTGAGAGAGGAGTAATATAGATAATTTCAAATAAGGAAAAAGATAGTTGCTATGACTATTAGACGAATGTAGGAACGACGACTTATAATCCAAAATAAGCCTTTAAAAAGAGGCCATTTAAGGTATAAGTAGCTATATGGTTTGTGCCATTATACTAAATGCGGAAGTCCCTAATGGCAGCCATGAATAGTAAACATAAAATGACACTTGGATTTTTGCGTTTCGTATTTATTAATAGTTAATTACTCAGTGTATTACAACTTGAAGGACAGATACTCCTTTGAATAAAAACTTTCACTGATGCATAACTTAATAAGCACTAATAAATAGATGATTTTAGATAATTGTATGTATAAGCGATTCGTTTGATGACAGATTAATAAGAGCGACTAAGGGTGGAAAATTCGCTGGACAACAGCACTGTAGGAGGAGACCGTGGGAGAGTCACGCTTTGGCATGCATGGTCCGGTTCGACCGGAGTGATACCACGGCCTCACAGTGTGGAAAAATCGATGTGGAACAGCGCCTGCGCTGTGTTTCACCGCGTGAGGATACCGGAGGCCCATAATCAAACCCTGTCCTTCATCCCCCTCCCCATCCCCCAAGGCCGGCAACGCACTTGTGACGTCTCTGGTGTTGCGGATATGGGAGGCGGTAATCGCCTTACCATGAGGCGATACGTCTGCTCTTTGCATAGCATCCCCCCCCCCTTATTCCATAAGAAGCAGAATTGTATTTAGCTATATGTATATAACTATATGTGTATATATCATATATGTCAATGCAACGGTGTTATAGAAATTATAGCCGGTAAGATGGGTTCCTTTTTTGACAGTTGTCTTCCCTATATATATAAAAATGAATCAAAAAAATTTATATGCGGGCATAACTCGATCATATCGAGCATATCGACTGCAGCAAATGTATGTGTTTGTTACTGACAGGACAACATTTGTATAGAAAAAAAAATAAAAGAAAACCGGAGGTGTTATATTTTCGAAGTCCGCTTAGTCGCAAACACTGCGGCCTTGCGGGAAGTTAACACGGGGTTAATAAAATAAGTATTTCGCTAATTCAGAAAATTTTCACGAAAATGAATATGGCGGTACGAAGTTCGCCGGGTCAGCTAGTAGTATATAAATATAACCAAGACTGTTGATTTAAGGTTTATTAATCTGTTTGCAGTCACGTACTATGTGGTATGTATCTGGAGATAGTGTACTAAAATAGAAGATCAACTAAAACAAAATAAACATGTAGTTAACAATGTATTCTAGTTATTTTAGGCACCTATCGCGGTTTTCTTGCCTTGTAAAAGTAATAAAGAAGAAAACTGTCAAGTATGAAATAGAAAATGTGTCAGGCGCAATTTGTAAGAGACTTTCTAGTTAAAAGGTTGACTGGCTATTAGGGCCACGGCACCGGGAACTCGGCGGCTCGCGCCAAGATGACGCGCTTAAATTCCTAGTGACGCAATGTACAGCGACCAAACTACTCTATTGACATACAATAAATGCAGTGAAATCTTATGTAACACATATAAACATCATCTTTCTGTACAGGAATTCAGTATTGAAAATTAACAATAGGTGTTACAACATAAATAAATATATCAGACACCAGACACACTCGCACACACTAAGGCAGCTAGATTGAATGATCATGTGCATTTTCTGATTCAAATCTCTCTCTCTCTCTCTCTCACACAGCTGAGGATCGTGACTCCGTTTGATTCCGTCATCCAGTTGTCTCCATCGATTCCGTTTCATAGCTTGGTGAAGTGAGTTGCTGACAGGTATTTTTAGTTCCTCCGATATTGTATTATTCCTCTGATTGAAATAGAGCACCAGAAAGTTTTCAACCAGTCGCATATGTCATTTAACACACTGAGTATTGAATTCGGATTTACTCGATAACCTATTTTGGTTATTTTCAATAAGTGCACATAATCGTGTGCAACTGGTGTACGAGATGCCCCGGGTCGGACTAAATATTTGTGTGATCCTCATATACCTAATTCTTTCGGAGTTTGGGTGTTTTCTATGTACAATGAATAAATAAACATTTGCGGCAAAAGTATGGATAGAACATCAGTCAATCTAGTTTTCATGTTACAAGTTCTACTTAGTTTGAAGCTAGATGGCGTTGTATGTCAGATGCCCGAAATTATTTAATAAAATCAATAAAATAAAAGAGTTTTGTACGTTTTTATATGCCATTTTTGTGGGTAGCACTGACAAAATTTCTGAAAATTTTTGACAACATTATGAATGTACTGTGAAAGCAGAAAAAAAAACTAAATTTCGCATTCTAAATATTATACAAATAGAAAGAAGAAGAAATGATTTTACATGCTGCGAAAATAAAGTACAGGTGTTTCTGATGTCTAGTAATTAAGCAATAATTTAACACCGCTTATTACATTTGCAAATTAAATATATGATATAATTATAAGGTTTAGAGAAGGCGTGGGTATTAATATTTATAGTAAATGAGTTCTAAGTTATCTGTAAACTTAAATATTTTTTACAATTAACGTTTTGAAAGAGCCTGAAAAGGACTGCTTGAAATAAAAGATATTTAATTTTGCTCGCGCACCAAAACAGAAGAAAAATTAATAAAAATAAATAGATGATTAAAATTTATATGTTGAGCTTAACTTAATAGGTTCTAAAAAATAAAATGGCCACACTTAAGGTGAAACGGTTCCGCACGATATAAAACAAAACAATATGTTAGCTACATAAGTAATTAATTTAATATAATGACAGTCACACACGGTGTCTGATGGATGCCGAGCTTGGTTAAGTCGAACTTATATATGGTACTTTAGTTTTAGTAAAATAATAAGTATTTGACTGCCTCGGTGGCGCAGCGGTAGCGTATGCGACTGCTGTTCTTGAGGTCTCGGGTTCGATTCCCGGGTCAGGTCAAATGTTTGTATGATCTACAAATGTTTGTTTCGGAGTTTGGATGTTTTCTATGTATAATATGTATGTATTTACAAAAAAAAAGAAAGTATATATGTATTTATATCAGTTGTTTAGTACCCATAATACAAGCTCTGCTTAGTTTGGGACTAGATGGCGTTGTGTGTTAGACGTCTGAAATATTTATTATTATTTATTATTTTATTTTATTTATTTTTCAACTGAAGAACACCTATCCTCATATTGTATGAGGAAAGGTGTTCTAACGTCCATCTTCTAATGTAAGTTTGTACTCTATAATATTTGAGAGTAACCACATTATTTAAAGCGAGGTTTCTTATTTTTCTGTCTGTATAAATTACACCCGTAATAAAAATTAATGTTGTGCATCTGTGTTTGGGTCAGAACAATGTATATGGCAACGAAGTTTAAACTTTATCGGCCCAGTATATTAGCGGCAAATCGATGAAGAGGACGAAAGAGGCGGTAACGATCCTATAAGGGTTTCATTTTTCATTCGGACATACGGAACCCCAGTGATTAAGAAATACATCAGTAAGCTTTAACTGTTATTACTACTTTTCTAAAATAGATTTAAACAAACATATAAAATTGTACAATAAAAAACTTATGAGTACCTTTAGATCTACAGATGATCTGTTAGAAGTACTATTAAAAGACCTCGCCGATGTCGTATTGTATTATGAAATATTTTAATCCAATAAAGAATACCTATTACCTATCTATTCCCATACAAAGTGTTTATTTTAAAAAATCGTCTACTTTGATGCCGTTACAATGGAAAAATCGATATTTAGCACTTCAATTGCGGTTTATGTAGGTCAAACGGATTATAATACAATATACATGTATAAACACAACTCACGTGTAACATCGGCCAATAGCTTAGAACCGCGTTGCGTAAAAATGTATAATACTGTTAAAGCTTAATAAACTGTCATTCATTTCATTCAAAATCGGCTAAAGCAAATAAATTTTCTTTTAAAGCTGTAATATAATCGCAATACTAAAATGGCATTTAACAAGTCCATTACTTCACAAATGGAGAGCAATTGATTTAATATTCACTGTCAAAACAGTCGGAGTCAATTTTAATTACATTTCGCCTAACGAATTCCTGGTAAACCTTTACAAAAGTGGATAAATCCGACCAAAATGGGACTTAACCTTATAAATATTCAAGGCCGAAACGACTAACAGCCTAAAGCTAAAGAGGTTTTTGAAAGAAGGCCATGACAGGAAAATCTTGTGAACAATATCTGTACGTTTCTAGGTATTCACTACTGTTCTTTGTCTGCGTGACCTTTAAACAGGATCGATATTGTTATGCCCTGTCTCTTAAATGAAATTCAAACCACCTAAATATTTTATAGACGCAAAGTATTAGGAATTAAATAGTTTGTTTTCAATATGTAGGTTTGTACTTTCTAAGTATATTTATTTACTTCGTGTGCGTCTTCTATTGGTCGCAGTGTGACGTTATACAACGAGAACAAACTTGATTACCATTAAAAGATTATAGTGAGCCAACCTTAATTGATAAACGTGTGATATATACGTTGGCGCTTTTTTTTTAAACGTTATAGGAGAACAATTCGGTCATATATGATTGTTGCAAAAATATAAACAAATAAACAAAAAACAAACTCTTTAACTCATACTTTCATATTACCATAGCTAAAATTGATCGATGCATTCTAAAGGAATATTGTACGGGTATCAATGACACGTGTCGGTAAGCTCAACCGAAATTCCAACGATTTTTTTAGGAAGTTATTTTGAAAGGTATTTTTGGTCTTTAGTTATAAACGTGTTTCCCAATCCCTTTGGATCACACTTTGTGTGTTGTTACATAGCATTTTTACTAAAAGCTTACATATCTTTTTACAGCTTCTCGGATATCTATGAAGTTAATTAACTTCCCTATCTCATCGGAATCGAACAAGCTGCCAGTAAAGTCGCAGACAAAAATGCTCGACCATCCTAAATAAGCCTAAAATAAGTAGCATGTGTGTTATTATCCTTACACAATTTAGTATTTACTACAACAATAAAATTTCACGGAGGAAAGTTATTTTAATTCGTACTATTCCGAATATAATTCAGAAATTTATGCATACCAATGGGCAGGTAGGATATCAGATGCTATACGTGTTGGAGCACGTTTCATAAATAATTTCATATGCATATATATCTGTGAGCTGACGAGCGTTTACGCCAACACGGGGCCACAAAATATTACTCTCAATATATTTCACGATCTTCGTCGAGAAAAGAAAACTCTCTTCGAAGCGAATAACAATGTTCAACCCAATCAATATAAATTCGGACTGAAACATTGTATAGCTTTGTTTAGAGGTATTCTGGAACTTACGTGGGTTGTTTAGATGGCAAAAAAGCACAAGCTTCGTCTTACCATAACTAATATCCAGTCGTGCTATTAAGCACTCCTAAATAAATATTAGTATATTAAGATTGTGTGTTAGATGACCGAAATATTTATTTATTATTTATTTTAAAAAAGTAAAGGAGAAAGAAAATAGAGAAAACGGTTAATGAAAGTTTAATTTAACAAAAAATCCTTTATAGTTATTACTTCCAATCGGATCTTACTCTATTCGTTAATTTCTATTTTTTATACTGTATTAGTAGAATTTACACTATAAATATAAAAAAATAGCTTAAACAAAAGCCAAGCAATTACAAACTCACGCAAAAGATGTTTTTTTTGGAAATTGTAACGTTCACAATACAGAATGGACACACGTTTTTTTTTGTTAATTATAGAATTGAATCATTAAATTAGGGCCGTTTTTACTCTTACACAAAATTTCGCAAATACATTACTCCGAATTCAGAATGATCATACAGATCTTCATAAAAAGTTCAAATATGTTTCCTTAAACTAATTTACAGAGGTGACTTACATCATATTTTCGACACATTATTAAGACTCGTTAGTTCTTCAGGGTCTGCGTCTCCCTAACTTATTTCAAACACAAGCCAAGAAGGCAGAGGGAAGATAGAGAATGAAATACACTAGAGTATTACTTTAGAAGAATGAATCAACAAATTAACTATGAACAACAAGAGCAGTCTCTTTTGTCTTGTCTAGGTTGGTAGAGCCGTCGGACGAAATATTAATTTTGTTTTAATTACATTTTACAAAAAATATGCTCCACTATTAAGTAAATATTGGCGTTTGTGTTTGTCATAGTTTCTTGTCACGGTTAGAAAAAACCTTCTTATAAATTCAAAGCTTCAAACTATTCGAAAGCACTGTCTGCTTTTTACGCTTTCATGGGTAAGCCACTACACTGTTTTATGAAGCAAGAAAATTACCTACGTGTAACAAAACCTTTTCAATTTTTTTAAAATGTATTCTTTAAGAATCACAGAATCACAAGTTAAAGTCAGAATATTCTTAAGACTTCAAAGGTGCTCTTGTTTGCCATTCTAATAACAAGTTATTACAATGTGATGCGAACTAAGTTTATTAGTCATTTTTATCAGTTTCACTTGTCACTATAATAGTCTTACAATATATTTTACGAAAATGTCTTGGGAGTGAGTCTCATAAATCGTCGTGATAAAGGGACGGACGCCAGCCGTCTTAGCTGAAGTAACGTGATCGGACTTTATCCTTTAGGTAGGCCGAACAGTTTTGTGTGAAAGTTACTAAAACTATTATTTTAATAAATAATAATACTGCTAAGATAACTCATTAAATATTAGTAAACTAATTTCAAGTTATGGGTTAGGCAACCAGTTTAGTCAATTGCTAATAAGCAGCAAAACATGAAAGGTAATTTAAGGGATCCCTGTGCACATTTATGTTTATGAGCTTTAAGAAAACTAGGGGTGAAAGGTCATTGCTCCCGGGTTTGGGTCTCCCTCGAGCCATGAAGTCTTACCTGACACCGAACCCCCTCTCTTTGCTCATGTGGGAATATAATTTATTTAAAATTATACCTGAATACGCAATTGACTAGTAAATTTGTGGTTAAAACTTTGATTAATCTAAATCTCAAAATAGCGCTTTGTTTCGTCATGCATACCAAGAAGGTCTTGCGTCAAAAGAAGGGATTGTTTTGTGTAGGCGGTACATTGTCGTCTAATGCACGATAGTTAGTAATTGGGTTATAGTTTTTGTATCTCACAACAACGACTAAACAATCAAAATCGTTGTATTGTTTGCCGAGTGGTTTAAATATAACTGTATATAATATAAACTAAATTACTAAAGTAACAATTTAGTACAATGAATTTTAATTACAGGTTTTGTTAGTTATATTTTGGTATATTAATAAAACCCACTAAAGTATAGTTTTCGTCGTCTTTAGTTCCTAATTGTATCAAGTCTTTATTAGTTAAGTTTTATTTCTTAAACCACAAATAGATAAAGAACAAAAATTTGAATATCAGAAAGACTTTTCAAACGCATATAAACAGAACATTAAACATCTTGTCATTTCAATTTATTTACTAGCATCTCAAGCATCAAATAAGCATAATATATATATTTATACGTTATATATAGTCTGGAGTACATTGTACCAAGGCTTCCTTATTACGTCTGCAGTCTAGACAGTCGGTGACGTCAAATCTATAGGTACCTAGTGGTTACAGGGGTTGAAGCTTCAAAATATACTTGTTTTAATAAAGTCTAGTCTGCTACCTTTAATATTTGACGAAGTAACTCTAAATGGCAATCACTATAATCATTAACATTTTAAATTTTAAAATGTCACAAAACAAGTACAAGCTATCGATAAGTTAATAATTTATGCAAAAGTTATATATTAGTAGACGCAGGTGGAGTATTATTTAACATTAGTCATACCTTTTAACTTCTGTCCTTCATTATTTACAATGAAATAGACTTTAATACTTTAAAAGAGGGACAAATAACGAATAACAATATCGTAAACTTTGATAATGTGATAACGCATTCCAAGATATTATATTAAACTCAATTCGTGGTCACGACATATGGCCATTACGATACTAGTTTTAAGAAATTGCAAAACTACCTACCTATTATCTTGAAACTGTCCTAACTAAACAATGCCGACTAAAATTTTGAGTTGGATTACTCGTGATTACTTTACGTTTTATCATTAGATAAGAAGTATTTTTTTGCTATAGTTGATCTAGTTGAACTCAAGAAATAGTAATATACGGCCTATCACAGTAACATGCATAAATCTGAAAGAATAAACGATTTGTAAATATAAAGAAATAATATCGATATCGCTTTGGGATCAGATGTTCTAATACTTCTTCTTTTTTTAGAAATGGCAAACTGTGCCGATGTCGACAATTCTGCCAATGTCAAGTGGAATGGGAAATACGTGGTTTGTGAATAAAATTTTAAAAAGGGGAATTAAAACTTTGCAGCTATCCGAAATTTTCCAAAAAATTACCAGTGGACTGAATGTGGGGCTTGTTGTTGTTGAAATGATGTTCTAATAATCAATTTCTTTGACCGCCTCCCCATTATTCAATCTGTCAAAACTGTCAAACGGTAACTCGTATTTTAGATAGGCTGTAATGCACTGTAATGAGTTTACATGTATAGTATTTTAGATATGTAGTAAGTAAAGGAACTCTAAAATATCTAAAATACTAATACTACATTAGTTTTTTCATCATTTACAATTTCACCAGACAATTTACTTTAATGTATTTAAAACGATGCCTATTATTGCTTGGCTTATTGGTATGACTGGAATCTCTGTTTCTACATTCTATCTTATCTCTACAAATAAAGGTAAAATGTCAGGATGATAATAATACCCGTATATCAAAAATATCCTAATCAACAGTCAAAGAAAGATAGATTTCTAATGCAATATTCAATTAAATTACTCTAAGAAAGATAAGCACAATGTACTCCATTAAAAAAAACGTGTATGCCAGACGTTTCCCTAGTGGAATGTGCACACCACACATTTCGCTGGATTATAATCATTTCACTTCTAACAAGGTGTTTTACTTTTGATGGATGTTAAAAGTACCTTGCTTCAACGAGTGGCAAAACAAATTCTGTACGTAAATGTCAAAATAATCATATTCGCGTGATGAGATGAACAAATGAAAAGTTACGATTATATTATATGTACACATTTGCTGTGTGTGTTTATGTCTGCAAATAGAAATTGCTATTTAGATAGCCTTTAGTGTTGGTTTAGAAATAATCCTCTTGATTTTAAATTTCACTTAAATAATTAATGTTCTCGTTTGAGTAAAAATTTATAAACAGAATTTAACGTCAACTGCAAGCAAGCGAACTATTGGTCGCTGAAAAAAAAGATGTTTTACAGCAGATTTTATGAAACCATCAAAAATATAAATATAAAGCTTATTTGAAGTGGTCTCCACTGGCCGCAATACAGTCCTTTAAACGTTGAGGCCAGTAGTCAATAGCAGCACGTGCTCTTTCTACGGGAAAATTCTTCACTTCCTAGATGCATGTATGGATTGTTTTAGGGACTCTAAATTATAAGGACAAGTTTAGAGCCTTACTTTCTAAAACTGACCATAAATCACAATCCATCAAGACTAAATGACAGCCAGTCTTCAGCTCTGATGAAGTAAGGAACGTTCGTTTCTAACGAAGATTGGGTGGATCGAGCTTTAAGGCCCGGCGTCGAGTCTTGCTGAAAGGGCCAATCTTGGTTATTGAACATGGTGTTGTTAAAGAGCTTAACTAACTTCGGTATCTTGATATACTCGTGCCGATGTTTTGATAGTTTTTTCACAAAAATATAGCTCAGTCACTCCATCATAGCTAACACCCCACGTAACCATCACTGAAGTCGAATAATGCCCACCTTGTACTCTGTTGACTAATTGAGAAGATTCTTTAGAGATTTCAGCTTTTGTTTGTTAAAATATTGCTCAGTTGTAAAAAAAAAATCTCATCCGTAAACAAATTTTTTCTGTAACCTCTGTGATTTTAAAATATGTATTTGGATTCATACCTACTTTATGTAATGCAATCACAGCGATTCGGTACTCTTTATATACAAAACATTTTACGATATATTGGCGCAAAAATAAGAAATCACAATGAAAAATCGTATAAAATGACAGATTCCAAATTCAAAAGTAATATTTTGTTTATTTTTAATTGTAACAGTTATTTATGGCCAGACTAAGTACAAAAATAAAGGTAACTTTAAAATATCGGTACGTTTCATTTGACCTCTAATGGGTAAATAACTTCATATGTTATCAAGACACATGTTAGGTAATTTCTATTTTTATTCACAAAAGAAAGAGAACACTAACACTATGACAAAAGACAGATTTGAGTGGTTCTACATAGCAGAGGGTTGTACGAAGGCTAGACTGCGACCTGTGCCCTAATTACGTGAGAAAAATCTTCTCGCATTTCTAAGTTGTTTTCCAACTTCCAACTTTTAAGTTAGTCTATTTAAATATTAAAAATAAACAATGCGGTTTGTACTACTCTGTGTCTGTATGTAAGACCCCGTGTACGCCAGAAGTTCACAAAGAACAACATTCTTTACTTTTTCTTAAAGGCTTTTTCTTTTACGTCGTAGAAACCGTAAAGAGTATTTGCCTGAATAAGCTCATGGTACAACTCAACTCACATGACAAGCAGCTGAAATAAATAGGTAGGTACATTATCACTTTAAAAGTTGAGTCAATAGCCTTATATAATTATAAGAAAAACATTAACAAACATTAATGTTTAAAAGGAGGAGCTTTTCATTTAAAGGTTATTCTTTTGTATTTTCATTTTTTCTAGTTGCAAAAGACAAAAGTAACTGAAAATAAATACAGCACATGTCTTCAGTTAATTAGTATCAAGTATCAAAAGCGTGCGTGGTCGTTTAATGTCTATTTTTTGCGAAAGAAAGGGCAATTTTTGTCTGTTTAAATAGAAAACAAAATAAATACTTACATTCTTTTTGTTTTCATGATATCAATAGTCAATAATCGGTACATCTAAATCTGGAGTGGACAAGCTTAAACTTTGTAAGACATTATTTTTCTCCCATCCATAATTTTACTTCAACCATGAAAGCTTACTAAACAAGATTTGGTTACGCAAAAATTGAGTATCCTTGGACTATAAATAGGTAGCCAGCCTTTCGGGTCCCATGTAATGAACTTTTCCAATGCAAAGAAATATCGCCGGTTACGAAAAAAGGTAAATCAACATATAATAGGGTTTCGGTTAGGGCTCCGATTGCGACATGTCACAGAATGGAAGAGAAAAATTTAATAGGATACCCTATTTCTATTAAAAAAGCAGCATCCATCGATCCGCTGCTGAGAAAATTGTTTATTATGTTTTTTTTTTCTTCAGCTAATCATATACAGCTATACTTAATACTCTTTTGTTGAATAAACCACAAATATATGTTATGTGAGAGTTAGATCGTCTGCACGCTACTCCATCACTTCAAAATCTAAATACGAGTTCAATTCCGTTCAGTAAACATTTTTGAGACTGGTCCTGCCCATGACATTTATTGTTATCTGATAGGGATTTTATTTAAAGCTATAAAAGAGTACAAGGGTCTTTAATCAACCCTTGTGACCCGTTTTATTAATAGCCACAAAAACAGCGACGTGTACGGGATTTCGGCTTTGTACAAAAGCGACATGAGTAACAAGCTACCAGGTGTGAGGTACGTGTAAATAGACGACAAGAGCGAAAAGGAGAGCTCTAGCAATCACAAAAAGGGTTGCACTTTAAATGCCGTCATCATGAAACTGCTTCAGCTGTCGCTCGCCTTATTATTCTGCTATTTTTTTTAAGAACAGAGTTCATTGACCTTAGAATAATATTCATGTATTTTATTAAATAAACTCTTTGCTTGTCATTAGTCTGTGTTTTTGGAACGAAGAATAATAATTAGCTATGATTGGGCTTGTACAGCGGCTTGAATACATGTGACGGGGTGTGTTACATTTTTATAAAACATTTTGAGTTTTTTTTTATTTTGAACGATTCTACAGACCACGTCAGACAGACTACAAAAACACCTAGAATTCTAAACGCATTGAAAAGAAGAAGGATCTCAATACTATTTTTTTTATAACATTTTGTTTATAATAAAAAAATACATTACATAAGGTCGAATAAAAGAAAATCCAGTAATGGACTACATATGGTGTGATCTTTTATTACACTTTCTTTTCTTACTAATAAATTAGTGGAGCGTTTATTTATGTAGGCTGGTATTAACATAAAGAATAATTAACAAATAATGAACCGTTTTATCGACATATGTTTGTGGTTGCCACACACGATTCCTTGAATAACAAAAAAAAAACTAGTTTAGTAATGGAAGTGTTTACAGTTTTTGAACGTTGAGTTTAAGTCTTAGAAAATCTATAAAAACTTTAAAAGGGAGTGCAGTGTTCCTCGTATTGATGTAGTCGAAATAGAATATATTCCCTACCACGTAAAATGTTGACATTCTTTCAAATAATTATATATATGAAAATAAATTGAATTTGTGTGATTTATAAGTAAATCGAACTGATAGGATCGAAGCAAGTGGCGTGCAATTAGAGATACCTATGTCCAGCAGTGGACTGCGATAGACTGATGATGAAGTAAATCTGAGTTGCGAGAGTGATATTCGGTAAATATCGAAGGGTGGAATATGGTTTCTCACGATTTGCAACTAAATTAACCCTTCCATCGAAAAATTTAAACAATATCTGCTCTTCGGAGTTTTTACCAATGATTTAAAACACTGAGAACTTATTATTGCTAATATGTTTGTTTCACACAAATAAAACTTTCTGTCCTTCAAGGTACGAATCAGGCGCGGTAGGGTAATTAACCTACGACCTTCAAGCCTTACAGGCTTGTTTTGGGGCCGGGTAGATGAACCCAACGTCCAAGAAGGAGATAGGATCGAGACGATTCTCAAGCATATTGAGGTCTAGCTAAAGGGGGACGAATTCGGACGACTCGAGACAATTATTTGTATTAACAGTTATTCTAATGTATCGAAGGTGCATGCAGTTCCAAAAACTAGACTATTAACTTTTCAAAACGTTTCCTTCGCAACGTTTATTTTGGCGCATAAGGGTAAAATTTTTACAAATGTAACGTCACGCAAGTATGCAACGGAAGTGTCGAAAAAGAGAGAGAGAGAGCGATCGAGACCGATTGAGAGAGAGTAAGACAGGGCGAACGTAGCATGTAGCAACTAGCGATGGAGTGAGAGTTGGGAGCAAGCAAGTGAGAAAGATCGAGAGAAAAAGTGAGATAGAGCGATTGTCGTATCACGCACAGTGCCATGGAGCGAGAGGTGGGAGAGAGCTAAGAAGTTTCACTTCTGACATGTGTACTTTGTACGCACGCACTTTTTTTTTAACTGTTTCCAGCACACATTTACCTGAAAATTATTTTCTTTTATTGGATTTAAGTGAAAATAAATATTCGGACATTTTAACACACAATACCTTCTAGTCCCAAACTAAGCAGAGCTTGTACTATGGGTAATAGACAACTGCGCCAAATATTTCTTACATCTGTTTTTAAGTTTCTCTTTTTCAATTTTTTATACCAATATAGACTATCTGCAGCAGTCTATCTGTATCCCTAGAGATACCTACAACTACCTACATCAAGGCTGTATGTATAACATGTACCTACATGTTGTCGCATGTCCCAACTCTTCTACTTTTTACCCTTAATGGCTGTACAGAAACGAGACAGATGTGGATTAAACGAAAATAAATTAGTGAGATAGAACCACTGATAAAACGCTGTTAAAAATGTACGTGTATAAGCCTTTTATCTGATACGGTTTTTGTCTGTCTGGGATCATTGTAGTTCAAAAACAAGGGAAAATTAATTTCGCTTAGTCCAATTGTGAAATCCTCGCTATATTGTGACTATGTATATAGTATATTTAATTAATTACAGACAATAATGGAACACGTGTAACACCTTTTACGTATTATAAACTCTTATTAATGTTGCGTAACGTTGATTAGTGTAGACACATGATGTAGTAGACAAATGTTTTAGGCTCTTATATAAGCACATATATCTGTCTTCATGTAAATAATGAATCCCTATTTTCCAAAACGGCTGGACCAATTTCAATAATTATTTTATTGGTATATAGCCTGTTTATCGAGAAGGTTATTATAGGCTATATAACAAACCTCCCGTCTCAGGCGCAGAGTGGCACACCGTGTGGTTTTAGTCGGTTCAATTCCGACACACCGCCCCGCCGCAAACCCCGGTGGGGGTTTCCACAAGTAAAAAAAGAAAAAATGCTATATAACAAAACAACAACAAAACCAATAAAATAGTGAACAATATCCAATCTAAAAGCAACAAAACACGTGGGATAAGTAAGGATTATTGTCGTGTATTACTTTATTTTTTCGAGAAGACTTCTCAAATCATGTCTTATAACGATTCTTAGAACAAAATATAAAGCCAAAATAAAATAGGTAATTCTTTTTTCAAGCGAATATTACTCTGTGGGTAGTTAATTAGTAAATTATATTTAGTATACCTTTACTTGTCTTAGATTAATTTGAAAAATCATTTTTTTGTTGTAAAAGTTTTTTGCAGGCGTTCAAGGGCAGCGGTTGGTTGGTATATTTAGCGACTGTGAAAGGAGGGTTATGTTTTTTGAGTGTATGTATGTTTCTTTGGCATACACTACAGCCTTAACGGCTTGTCGCATCTTTACGAGTGAACAACAGATTCGTCTTAGTCGTGAGCGTGACACTGGGTACATCAAAATTGAAAAAGAAAACAAAATAAACAAAAAAAAAAAATTTCGGTTCTTTCTTTCAGTTCTTCAATGAATTAAAAAAGAAGGCAAATATTGACGCAGTCGGAGTTTTTTTAATTATTTTATATGTATATAAATAATAATTTGTAATTCGTTACTTGTTTAGGTAATCTGTGTGGTTTTTGACCCCTTATATTATAAAAATATATAAGGACAGTAATACTAAATAGCGTAAGTGACTAATATTTATAAACTCTTTAAAAACCAAGATACGCATCTTGGTTTCTACGAAACTACAGCGAAGCCAAAAGAAGCGGTTATAATTTAAAAAGTCTGTATAAGTTTGTATAATCTACTGAAGTGAATGGACTACAGAACCGATTTGAATGAATGAGGTGTCAATAGATAGGTAACAATGGCCAATGTGACATATGCTATATATTTTAAATTTTATAAAGTTTTTACGTCATAGGGTTATAGTTTTATTTTACTTTTTCTTGTCGCAACTACTAAATAAAATCTAGTCCGACACCAACTTGCGACTATAGTAGGAGCATAAACTCTGCTAAGCCTATACATAACTGCGTGTCTGGAGGTGCATTTAGTTAGTATTTTGCCGTACAGAGTTGTATAATGCTAAAGCATTTCAATGGCTTCAAAGGAAGCTTTCCATTTCAGCGAAGAAAGCGACTGTATTCAAGGAGGAACGCCTTAGAGTCAACCAGCATCTCACAAAACACCTTACACGACATGTAATCATTTTGTAGGTAACAATTTTTGTTGTAAAGTTCAGAAAATATTGCTAGAACTTTCTCGATTCAAAAGTAATCTATGTAAATAATGTAAAATTTTGTACCACTACTAACTTTAAATCGTTTATTTTTTTAAATTAAAAAAAGAATGATGTTAGTTGTCATCTGGTACAGTCAGAATAGTAGACCATATCGGTACCAAAATGTTTAGTCAACTAATTTTAACACTGGCTCGTCCAAATGCTTTAGTGCGGTATTGGCGTATTGTTATGCAACAAATTGTTCTAAAATCGGTAGGCTAAATATAATCGTATGTTTAGGAAAATTTGAACGACGTTCTAATACAAAACTGAAACCGTTGCCAGAGACTTCGTGTCAACGGTTTCACCAGAATCGATGGAACGATATTCCAAATGTTTGTCGTCACAGATGGCAGTTTGCCAGACCTAAATAACACTGATCATAATTTACAATACTTTCCAACTACTTAACTACTCTTTATTCCTGGTATAAAGCTGATTAATAGAGCATATTCTGCTTATTGGCGTTTTCTTTGCTTGATTTTCAGCTTCCAAATCTCGATATGACACGATAAGCCGTAAACACAGGCTAAGAGCTGACCATTTATAATCGTATAATTTAAATGGATCGTTCTATTAAAAAAACTGGTTTCTTTCCTAAACAATTACATAATCATTTAAATGCCGCATTCTCTGTAAGCATTAAATTGTATCTATTTGTATATGTTATCGGCGATCTGTATAATCCGGCATTCTATACAATACCTAAGCAATGTATACAATACCTAAAACTTTGCATATGCATTATATACAATGCCTAATGCGCAGCCGTTAATGTGCTATCTAAGAGAACAGGTCAAAAGCAGTACACTCAAACTTATCTAATCCAAATGATTCCACAGCAACACAGGAGATCTAGAATGGTCACTGTTCTAACCTAACCTTAACCTATATTATTCAACTATTCCAAACGAAACTACAACAACAGAGTGGATCTGGGTTGATAAATGTTCTAACCTAACCTAAACCTATATAATTCTGAATAAAGTTGATTTGAGCAAACAGAACACGTTTCCTTTGCTCGTCATTCTGTATGTAGCTAGGTAATAATAACCTTAAATTAATAAATACAGACCAAAATCTATTTTTTTAAACATTGCTGGTGGGAGAGTAACTATTCTATACAATCCCTAGGGATTATACAAAATACCTAGGTAAAGTATGTAATGGATAATAATATTCATATGTTTCGTACATTGCCTGTACGCTCCAGGTATTGTTTATATTGCCTAAGTATAGTATTGAACACTTGAATGATACAGTTTGCCGGTAACACTCGTATATATAAATGAATTACTATTTCCTTTGGCCATAGCATCACGCGTCAACGGTTGGAAGAATTTTGGTAATTCTTTTAGTATTTGATTGTCTATTTAACGAGGAAGGTTATAGACTATAAAATAGACGCTAAGACCAACAGGATCCGACCATCAAAGAAACTGATGCAAAAACCAACGAAATTTATTTCTTTTCTTTGTTATAAAAATGCAAGTGTAAGTAATAGCCTATTCCAAAATATTATAATTCAGTAGGTACGTTTTACTTTATGTATTTTCAATTCAAACAATACGTACAATAATAACATGATTCTTTTTATGAATATAATAATATTAATTTACCCACAGCAAGCCTTACAATGAGATAATAAATCTCTGATATTTTATTATGACATACCAAGGTGACAATGCTCGTCGACCGTTAAGATGTTATTATGAACATGGCATCGCACGTTGCTCAATTTCAAGTAACATACACAACGTACAGCTACTATGCACCTCTGACCTTTGCACATGAACGCCACTGGTGTATTTTATCTCACCATTAAAACGAATTTAATGTAACACTAAAACGTTGTTGTTCAACAAACTACAGTTTATATTTAACTCGTCTAACCTTTTGCAAATCTCTACACAAAAGAGGGAAAATTCATTTCAGGAAAACTTTATTTAAACTGACTCACAAGTCATTAGTTTGTTATTCGATAACGCTTCTCGTGAGTATGACACATTAGTCTTGGCAGGCCCTTCGTAAAACGTTATGAACTTGATACTAAATATAAATTTAGCTTGTAACCTTCAAATCTGTTACAGTGTGACCTATATTAACAAAGTATCTATTTTTGTTATGAACTGATTTTCCAAACTATACAGGAATATTAGTTTACAGAAAAGCCCAATTTACGACTTAAAACATTTCCATTAGACCAATATTTTTCCCCTCTTACAATTTATTCATTACACCACTAATTTATTCCAATTTGATCCGAGTAATAACTAGAAAATTTCTTGGTTTATTTTGTTTATTAGCATTTATTCAGGCACATCATTCGTTAAACTACTATGCAAGAGTTTTGTAGCTAAATTGTGTTTGTGCCAAAATGAATTAATTGTTTCTTCGAATGAATGCCTATCATTACATTGTTATTTTTTATTTTGTAGACTTGTAAGAGTTTACTGAAATAGAAATGGGTTATTTAATATCGAAGGGTATAGCTAAACCTGCACACTTGTGCGTTATTTGAATACTAATAAAACGCTTTGTTTTACTCCAAATAAACTAAAAATATAACTTAATGCTAAGTCAGTACAATTGTGGGCCTTATCACTCATATGGCAAAATGGGATGTGAACCATGATAAGGCTAGCTTGGTCAGAACAGGACAGTTAGGTAGCTCCACAGATTTCCATCGATTGTACAACAGGTAAAACAAGGCGTGTGCTCATCTGTAGGAATAGCAGCATGACTTTTCATGCGAAATGAGTTCGGTCGCAACGATCCTGAAAGATTTTGTAACGTTCAAAATGTTTATGAAATGTATGAAATTTGTGTTTATACGAGTTACGTAGAAACTTAAAAAGTGTATTTAAAAAAGGTACAATAGATAATAGGATGTGAAATCGCCAAACAGTTACAGAGTACCCAGACACTTTCTTTAAATAAGAATAAGTAGGTATGTGACTGTTAGCTGTTGAAAAAAGAAATGTTAATTGTTCATTTTTCTCCTCAGATCTATGTGAATTATTATATCTGTATTTTGTATGTATGTATATTTAACTTCTTCAACGAAGTAAGCAATGTTCTGCTGTTTAATTTGACACTAGTTTTAACGTCAAACATCTTTTATATGTAGCTTTTTAAAGCAGTAATTTTCAATCATATAATAGTACCTACAGTGTTATTTAAGTTATAATAGCCATAATGAGCAGCAATTGATACTGGTCTCTACCAAAGCAACTGCAAATCAAATACTAAAACTTCAAAATGATATTCATACTGATCAGAGTGTACAGAGGCGACAAATATATAAGCTTTAATAAACTCGGCTTATGTCACTTTCATTGAAGCAGAATAACGTGTACTCACTTCATTTATATGAAAGTCACATTTACTCGCTTTATTTAATACATACGTAGAATTGCGTGTATAGTTTCTAGTCAATTTGCATACAATAGTGGAATGTCTAAGCGCACCCATATTGAGGACAACATAAAGTGACATAAGAGGGAACGATGATACCGCGTGATGATAATCAGCGAAGCGTATCGGTGTTACGGCATTGATGCACCGGAGACGAGCGCCCGCGCCTTGACGAGGCCGTCCCCAATGCATAAATAATTCCTTATCACACGACCACAACACGCGTAAACATGGACGTCACACGGAGAACACGTACGTATGTCATTAGCAATGACACGCGAACGAAAAACAATCATGAGTATAACACGCTTACTGTGTATCTACCAAAATATTCCAGTCCATTATTACGAATAGCTATAGGAAGTATACTATTAAGAAGCTTCGTTCCTATATGAAATCTCGTGTTTTCTTATCTTGCCAGTGGAGAGTATGTGCAGAATACCTAAGTGCTCAGTATAATCCAACAGAAATTTGCTTTTTAATATAACCTTGTAACTGTTTAGTCATAGCACTAAGTGTTCGTATTTAAGATCAGATCAGAAGAATATCAACTTCAACGTTCCGTTTAGAAACTCTCTTTGGGGTTGAAAGAGAAGGAAACAAAATATGCGTGCTTAGCCCCCACGAGCTTGTCAACTCACGCATGAGTTACAGACTTTGCAATTTAAGATAAAATAATATTTATCACCTAAATTTTCAACCAACTTTGTTATTTACATCGATATTCAATATACTCAAATGGGTTAGTGTTGTTGCATTTCCTAATCTATTATTATTTTCTTAATATCATAACTGTACAGCAGCAATAAATACATTTAATAACACAATAATTATATTTTCCTTAAGAGAACTTAATATAACTTTAAAATAATTTTATAGGGATGTGAGTTGGCGATGTACCAGACAACCCCGTTTTGATGTAGGTCAGGAATGGTGTCCCCGTTTCGCGCTGCGAAGATGACGGTCGAACCGGGACTGGGGGCACCCGCCAACAAACACGGTAAGGTTCGGTCGAGTGTAACACAAAACGATGACGCTTCGCGACAAGAACCGTCGATTATAAACTAATTTGTTACGACTGACTTACCATCGACAACAGCAAAACTGAAGACTTGGATCATTATGCGCGTTAAAGTGATGTAACTGTGAGATGTTATAAACACATTCGTGTCTATGACGCAAAGAATAGCAAAAAAAAAACAAAATGATAAGGGGCGGCGGAGTAACAGCTGTTACTTCCCATTCTCTACGGGCCAGGTGTCTTTATTAGACACGGGGATATCCGTCCAATGAATAGGTTTTTTCTACCCATCTATGAGTAAGGCGACCATTGAATAAAAATGCTTCCATCGTTAAAAATTCAATACGGTATTCTGTATGATCAAAATAAGTTCGAACGTGTGCCATTGTTATGCGGATGCCGGCAACGCGACAGTTCAACATCCGCAAATATCTGATTTGGTCTTCGTATTTCCAATGTTCTTGCTACTCTAGTTAACAATTATTTGAGAAAGACGGTTATTCTTGTAACGGCGAAATCACAAATTCAATTATGTCCGAATTACTACGTTCTCTATTCATTTAACATCCAAGGATAAATGCAATGGTAAATGATGATAAAATATCAAAGCGTTTAAGATTAAAAGAAAAATGGCAAACAAATAAATATTTACGTCCTAATTGCAAAATTAAATTAAAAAGATAATTAATTTTCAATCGCAACAATCACATGTCAAAAGAGTCATTACTTACAATCTTGAAGCACTTCAACAGCAATAATATTCCTCGAATAGACAATTCTACTCTGTCATATTATTCTTTTACATTCTGTGTACACAAGTAAATCGCAATACTTAACGTGCTGACAGCGAATATTGATCATATAATAAATATATGAAGATGGCTTTTGAAAGCTCGTTGGCATGATTCTGTCACAATGAACCATCTCGCTTGTATAAGCCCAGAGATGAATATACGCTGATCTCATTATGTCGGTCGAACGATGAAAAGCGCACGTCGCCCGCGAATAAAATTGCACTCATGAATGGTTGCCGTTGTTTTAGGAATCCTATTTAGATTTACTGACTTAGGATCTAAAATTACTGAACGAATCAAATTGTTGGTATATGGTAAAAAGGAGATTCGTTATTAGGTGTGGTTATTACTCATTCTTTGGAAACAATTGTACATATAGAAGGAATAGGTTTAATGATTTATTGTTTATTAATAATTACGGTGGTTATGTTGAAAGAACGCTATAATCATCAAAAACAACTTTTAATATCCTACTCCTGGACATGACCTCATCTTAGAACGGAGGTTGAGGTCCACAATATCACGCTCTGCAAAAGGTTTGCTTCAAGCTTTCCTTCTTTTGCTTCCAGGTTCAATGCTGTTGTCCTGGTAGTTTGTTCCCTTACGACACCCACTGGATAATGAGGAGTGATTTCGTTTTCAGTATTAACTTTCTGTTAAAATGTATTTTAAATGTCTACTTATCGACTACTTGCATATGATGTACTCTTGCCTTAGCACCAATATATTGACCTCGATATAAAACATATTCTTCTTTAACTTAAAAAACGAAAGTTATTTTTTATCTTTCCCATTTGCGAACGAGACTAGGTATAACCCTTCATGATCTAAGATTCCAGAAGTATATAACTACGATCTTCTAGCCGATTACAGACATTTGATAGTGATATTATGCAGAGTAAGTAGAAAGTTAACATATTGCCCACCTACGTATAATACTGTACCTAGGTCACTATAATCTTATCATAATCAATAATTCAGTTTTATGACACATATTGTAGTAATTTTTAGTCATATTCGCTTTTCAATATAATGTAATAAATCCTCCTACGACTACAAATTTATCTATAAAGTGTGAAGAATGTAATTAAGTGCTACTAGAATTTAAATAACTTCTAAGTGCGTCTTAATAATTTTTTTTATACACTGCGCAATTCTAGTATTATATTGTTTTTGTAATCATATATTTAAATGCTGTTATTGTGTTGTGGGAACTACCGATGACTACTAAGTAAAAATATTTAAAAGATTTTTCTGTTACTATTGTGTGATTTATAAATATTTAAATGTACAATTTAAATCGAAGGCATTAGCAGTATAATAAACGAATAACACACGTTAATAGTGATGCCATTCAAAGTATTAAAAGTTTAAAATAATTATACTTTAAATACATTTTCAAATAAGAAATAATAACAATGAAAAAAGAAACAATAATAATGTTTTTCGAGGCACGCGCACGGGGAAGTAGGCGATGATGCGGAGGAATTTTTTGACGCTTGTATGTAAAGATTGTTATAATAGCTATACTATATTGAATAAAGGATTTTAGATTACTATACAGTTCATTTATTTGACCAATGTCATACTTCACATCTCTTATGAATTCCATACAATAATTATAACAAGAAAAATAAAAGAATTTATGATTCAAAATAAGCTAAAAACGTTACGGCAAACGAACCAAAACGAGCGTAATTAAAGTTATTTACACATGAATTGTTCATAATATATATCTCCATTATAGTATAGATGAAAAACAACCTTGGAAGTAGTACTTTCTTTCCTTCTTTCTTTCCTTCATAAGACCAGATCATAAATTTACACTACAAAGTGTGTTTAGAACAGTCACACACACACATACATAACCTGAGACATCCAATAAAATGATTATAGAGACGGCCAAACTTCGCCTAGCCACAGCTTAACGAGGATCTAGGGATAGGACATCACTATCACATACAGGGATAATAGTCCACAACACTCAGTACTAATGAGGTGATTTCAGACTTTACAGGGACGTCTGTGGAAAAGTATAGGTATGTTTTATGAGTAGACTAATATATTTAAGTGAATATATGCTTAAATAAGGTTAAAGGAAGGTCAAAAATATTTTCAGCGTTTAAAACGTAATTTTTGTAAAGGAAAGCTGGACTAATTCTTATGTGTACCTTTGTTTGGTGATTTTATTGGCACTTTAAATGAGAAATACAGTTTTTCTTCCTCCTCCACCTCTTATTTAGACATATTATTGCCTATGGCAAACAATTAAAAATGTTAACAAGCACACGGGTCGCTACTGATCCAGACAATCTTCGTCTCCTGATAAATCTTGACTATAAATATTATCATATTTCAAATACTTTACAGTATATATATGAAAGAAAAACCTCTATAGATATATCGTTTAAGACTCATAATGAAGTCCACACTGCGACGCTCGAACGGAAGTAGAACGCTACCGGTGTGACGTCACCACTCCGCCAGCGGCCTTCTCCTAGCGGATATTAATCATCCCGGAGCCGATGCCCAATTCGATGTACATCGTCGAGCACACCGCTAATTGAAAACATACCTAACTACCATCTTAATTAACTATTAAGCTGTTAGATTCAAGGTGAGGAATATCATAAGTAATTATAACATAATCTGCTTATGAAGGATCTGGACAACTTCATATAAATATATATTTACGTTTTATTTAAAATATCTTTAGATCTTACAATGAAACAAATAGTTTCATTGTAAAATCTAAAAATCTTTACTATAAATTATTGTATTATTGTCTTGAGCGGGTATTTCCTCATAGTCTCTAAAAGTAAAATTGAAGCTATCTATCTATAAATGTTCATATTTCAAATTAAATGATAAAACCACACTTTTTGAATGTTTATCTTAACACTAAACAATTAATGAAACTAACAGAGATTGATTATGTGATAAGCAGACAAAATAACACACGACATCCGTATCAAATCAAGATGATTGTATAGTTAAAGAAACTACGCAATAAACGAGTTGTACACTAGCAAAACATCGCAGTTCTGAGTCTGTGAGTCAGCGCACTATTAACACATGACTTCAAGGTGAAGATCGAATGATATTGACTTGAAACAACAACATCCCACCGGTTTCTATAATATAGAACAACAAATAAAGAAGTAAACATTCCGAGTCATGAACAAATACAAATCTGAATGAACAAATGACCTTCGTTGAATCACGTTGATCAGATAATTGAAACACAAACGACTACAACTTGAAATGATCTTTTCAATAAAACAGTATAAGAAATCAAAGTAAAAACATGAAGTCACGTTACGAATACAAACGACTACAACTTGAAATGATCTTTTCAATAAAACAGTATAAGAAATCAAAGTAAAAACATGAAGTCACGTTACGAATGTCACTTGGGCAGATTGGCAGAACTATAAGTAGATACCGAGCAAATAAGGAGAGGAGATCGTTTTTTTTTGTTTTTGCGAAAGACTGTTTCCATTTCATGTCATTCACATTTTTTATCATTAAATCCATCACGACGAAGGCTTGAACACTTAGAATTGAAGACTTTAAATACTTGACATTGGCAGAAATAGCCGATCCGGATGGTTGTCATCATCAAAAGAAGAAGAAAATAAGGAGATGTTACAATTATTACAGACTAAATACACACAACGCTCTCAAATAATCTCAAACCTGTGAAAAACACACTGTGTGTGTATAATATTCCGAGAATTCAAACTCTCAACATTCCAATCATGAAGCAATTTGAGGAATTGCGGGTTAACCAATCCCTATATTTACAAGATGTTGGGGTTGATTATTACGGGTATTTACGAAATTCGAAAATATTTTATACATTATATACATTACATCACATACAATATTTGATTCGCCGTTAAGCTTTATCACAATGGACGCCACGTTTCAGAACAATCAATATTTAATGACTATTAAACTAAACAACTACGTAAAAAATCTCGTTTGTATCTGTTTTTACACAATAAATACAACGAATGGATTAGATGATTATTTCTTATTAACAAATAAGGATATATCACGTTTTTATCGTATTTATCACTATTTATACAAGATATACATAATAAGCTTAAACAATGTAATGTTTCAAGGTTCTGGGAAAGGAATACGTAATAAATAACATAGTAAGTAAAAACATAAACTAAACTTATTCCTAATCATATTCAAGATTATTTTAGATTTCTGTACACAAATATTTTATCAAGTTATCGAGCCGAAATAAAATCTTAAAGGTCGGTGAAGCCATAAAAGGTGTAAGCTTGTGAGGAATGTTACAAAGACGATAAAGAGGCTAAGTAAAGCGGCGGCCGGCGTCTCGCGCCGGAGTGACCTTGCTCTTGAGGACTGGTCGGCGAGCCCACAACGGCCTCTGCGATATTGTCTCATATCAACAACATTGATTGCATACATTACCTTTTTGCTTTGTAAGCATTACATAGGAATGTTATACGTTAAAACAAGTTTTTATAGATCAATTTCGAAGAAAACTAACTAAAATAAGGTGTTAAAGAAAAAAACAATGATGTGAGCGACATTAGTAGTCGCAGAATGTTGTTATGTAGACAAATAATAAAGGAATGTCTTAAAAACTGAGTATAAGACAAGTATGGTAGAAGCAAGCTTTGGCCAATAGATACGATCACTTTCAGAGAGAATCGACCAACTTCACAAACACAACACTAGAGTCCGTAGAAGCGTGCATCAAATAATCTATTATATAATATTACAAATAGAGTTATTTTTAGAGAGAGAATCTTTTTAAGAAAATTGAGTAAAGTTAAGAATGTTAAATTTGAAATACTTAAAGTTTACAGTGCACACTTCTAATTTCTAGTTAACACTTTTGTCGATATGCATTAGAAGAGAGTTTTCAAGAAGCTGTAGCTTCTAGAAAACTCAACATATACTAAGTAAGTAGGCACGGGGGCATAGTGACACAGACTATATAATAAAAACTCAAGTAAAACTCTAAGCTGATGTAAAACAAACCTATATAAACTTAAAATAGTAACTTACGGTTGAAATACAACCACTAGATGAACACTCATATGGCGGTTAAACTCACAACATTCGGCACAATGACGGGCAAAAGTATAAAAAAACTGTACCCCTATAAACCCCATATTAAAATAATATGCAATGCGGGCAACTTATTGACAGAATAGTCTTTCATATTAAAATTTTTTCATTACATTTCTATACTAATACTTTTTTCTAACTTATATTTATATTTTAAGGTTACTGGTATTTTCAAGAGCAAATATATGAAACAGGAAAATTGCTAGATTAATGGTAACAGGATATGCCTTACCTTAATTGTTGCGTATTTTTTAGAAAGTCCATTACGGAAAGTCGGAAACACCGTGAACGATCCCATCAGTCTTTTTTAAAACTCATATATCTTTAATAATCACAGTCCTCGTAATCCCGTATCGTTTATTATATATTAAGGACTTTATTGCTTTAGGGAAAGCTTACAAAATTTATAAAGTACCTTTATAGCAATAAATTTTACGCTAAAAAGCTCCCGGCTGGTATTCCAGTATTAAGTAGGGTTACGGGTTCTATTAGACACCGTTTAACATCAGTGAAGATACGTACCTCATATCATGTTAGCATTGAAAATTAAATATTCATTCTCATAACTTTATTATTCAGCAGTTTATTACGGGTGACTCCTATTTTGACGAGATTTCGTAAAATATTTTGCTTTCACTACAAATTTACGATAAGGCTATCAAAAATTACGACCAAGCTAGCCACAAACATAAAAATTGCTGCTTTCAGAGCATATATCTGATTTCATGAAAGATTAAACGTGGGTTTCACCCTAGAGCATAAAGGGTGATGATGCATTATAAGTACTCAACCAAGTGGAGCCTGTACGTGTAATACGTTTTAGAAAATACAAAACAAAATCTATTAAGACATTGATAAATAAAAACAATTTCAATCAGTAAATAAATATGATGTTATTAGTTTGATTATTTTACATAAAACCGCATGCCTAAAAATATCATAATCTGCTGAATAAAATTTTCTTATATTAACAACATAATGGCATATTTCAGGAAAATTTTCATTTTTCGATTCTTTCGTCATACAAAACAACAATGCTCACAATTGCTCAAAAACTAATCTTCCACATCCCGTTTGAAATATCCGATAAATCTCGTTAAAATTGAAAGTAGTTATCCAATTAACGGTGTCGTAAACATTGACGTGACCTAACTTTCGACTCGGAAAACTCCCCGCGGATGAGTTGATGACACAAACTCATCGATTCATAACCCTGATAATACGACGCAATAACTTTTTGAAGACAAGCATCCTTTAGCCAATATCGTGTCTACGTGTTATTTAATGCAAAATAGACACTACCGAATATTTTAACCGCTTGTATACGACGTAATATGTTCTTAGATTTGCATGATATCTTTGCTTTTTGAAAAATAACGTGGAAATTTTAGCTGTCTCAAGGTCATCATTATAGTAGAAAACTATTTCAATTTTTCCAATTTTCATTTGAATTTCTGTATACATATTAATTAAAAAATATATATAATTAACAATGAATAAGATTAGAATATAACTACTTGCTTATATTTCTTTTGCCTATTAAATAAAAGCTATCATCATCATTATCAGCTTATCGCAGTCCACTGCTGGACATAGGCCTCTTCAATTTCACGCCACTTAGTTCGATCTTATGAATAAAAGCAATAAATCTATGCAAAAAATCTAAGTATACTCTAAAACTTTCTCGATAACTGAAATACATGAGTGTATATATATATATATATACACGTTCTATAAAAAGTCTATATCAATAGAGAGCATAAAATTAAGTAGAACCAGATAAAAAAACATAGTTCTCCGATAAGCTACAGATATAGACTACAGAATAAAAACAGAAAAAAAAATGTTAAAAAAACTCTTTACTCAACTAGACTGTCGTTAAATTCGCAACAAAAACCATTTTTACTTTTGTATTAGATACACTTATTAGTATTTTTCATGTTTTCTCAGTACCTTGGGATGAAGGTAAAGGATTAGAAGTAAGTAAACAAACTCAAGAGCATGTACTGATTTTGAAATAATTTATTTACATCTCAAACAAAGTTAAATATGGAGCTCCGTGTAAGTATAAATCATAACTACTGTCATTATGTTTGGTGGCAATAATTAAAAACTTTTCTGGCTTTGTTATTGGCTCGTTATAACCTGCTGATAAGTAAAGACGAAATATTTTAAACCTTTGAGACGTGCCTCTGACCTTCAAAACACAAATAACTTTCCGATTGAATTCCTAAAGTTAATAAAATAAGACAGATAGGTCAGATCACTGTTTGCCTTAAATGAACTTGGACAGCAAAGTGCCAGAGAGTATGTACTTAACATTACCAGTGCGTATAAGGTTTGTAAACAACTTGATAGAATTCGATACTACTAGGTTTAACACATATTACATTTCAAAAAAATACAAGGGAAAGCGAAAGGCAATTATCTCTCTTATCAGATATAAGAGACGGTGTCAAAATTGTTTTCAATAAAATAGATAACGTCTGTTTGAAGTACTTCCATCGATATACAGAATTAGTAATTTGTATAGCACTCATTCGAAACACATGTGCCCTTCAATATGTTGTTGACATATTTCTAGATAATCAAACAAATCAATAGAAAACCTCGCTGTTATTGCTTACTCGTAAATATTTCGTGGTATGGTAGACGATTGTAAAGATGGAATGAGGTCAATGAGACACTATTATCAGCCTACCTTAGATAAGCATTGCGGGCAGCGAACACAATCGTCTCTCAGCTGTTACCATCGATCCGTAGTTACTTCCCCGTAATCTGTCGTTATGACCGGGCAAACGAGCTCCGCATACGAATGCACCTCCGTTTTTCGGTCTGACACTGGCACCGAACACCACTAGTTGGGCCCAACAACCAATAATAGCACTGATATGCAATCGCCACCTGTTTGCAGTATACTAATTAACTGCCGTAATGTCACATCCAAATAACAATACAACGAAGTAGGCAGAATCCGATTATCAATTTTGGTATTTATTTGTATAGCAAGAACACACGATGTGTACAGGGTATCGGCGCAAAATAGACACGCAATGCGACGTTGCGTAAACGTACGTTCTCGTCGATGGAGCGAGCTCGACTGACGTCAAATTCTCGCTCGGTCGGGTGACGCGACAGGAGGCCGTGGCGTAGGGGCGGGCGGCGGCTACGGGGACTACGCGTCCGCCCACCGCGCTACGGGAAAATGAAGCTACGAATTTCAATGTACACGATGAGTCCGCTGAAACGAGAAGTATACTATTCCTAAAACGGAAATTTTTAACTCGATATACATCTGAATATGTATAAGTATGGATATACCGTTAAAACTTTATAGTAGTTTATAGGCTATATGGCGAAATAAAAGTACTTTTCCGTTGTAGTAGATATTTCTTAAATCGCTGGCCTCATTTAACAATAGGGTCGGTAGGTAGAGTCTGTACTTTTAAAGGTTATGTAGAAGGTGAAACCATATAAACAGTACGAATATCCAGTTTCGTAATATGATACAGTTTCCTATCCAACCGCTCCGTTATATTATAGAAACTCACGCAGAGACTATAAGTTTAGATAAATACAGCCACTGTAAGAGACTGAAGTCGCCAAGAAAATTATAACAATACCTAATACCTATATTTATATACATATAATGTACATCTAACATCATTGTCAAATTTGATCAAGAACTTTATACTGGAAAAGTCTAACAAATGTGAGCCTCCAAGTGAAAATCACAAACTTTTTTTTCCGTTTGAGAAACTTAAATTGTCTTTGGTACGCAAAGATTCGGCCGGATTAACTTTGAGTGACATTTATACTTTCTGAACATATTAGCTAAAGAATATAAGAAGATAAAATATTTATTTGTAAGCATCTTTTAGTCTTTACGATTAGAACATGCAAGTAAGAGTAATATTCCGTCTCTTTTCGGCGGCCGTAAGTGCGAATATTCCCGCAAGAAATTCTAACTCCACCGCCTCATTCGACTCCGTCAATTTTTTGCTAAGTTGTAATGGAGTGTTTAGAAAACGGAAGAGCCATGACTGGGCTTATTGTAACGTAGGTAGAAAAAGTTCAAGGTTCAGCACGTGAAATGACATAAATCATTTTGTAGGCTAACTTGGTTGTACTATTACATCCCTATTTACCCTGTCACACCATTATTTGTTGTAAGGAAATTCTGACTTGCAATTATTGCTAATTAACGTTAACACCATATTAAAAATCAGCAATAATTATGTTATAAATAAATACCCAAGTTTTTCCTAAATTCGTTCAGTTGGTTGTTCTTTAGCTAAACTGCTGCACAGCTACGGACCTGGTTCTTAAATACCGGCTGGCTATCAGTAAAAACTACGAATTGACTCAAGGTCTACTCTGCCCTTCAATAGGGCTATCGAGCCATTGCATATCGAAGTCGCGTACAGGTAGAAATTCTGTGTCCGAGCTAATGTGTGAGAAAATTTTCAGATAATCGGTTACAATGAAACGGCTATAACGATGAAAAGGAAACCCAAAGCGACAGCAGCTGCGTGAAGGAAAAATTTATTAATTCATATTAATATGTATTATAAAATCGGAAGTAACTCTATCTGACTGTCTGTGTGTAACGCGTTGACGGCTAAAGCGCTGCACTAATGAAATTTGGCATGGAGATATTTTGATGATTGAGAAAGTACATATGCCTACACTTTACCACGATAACTGATAAATACGCGGGCGTGCCATGGGCAATAGATAGTGAATAGTTAAAAAAGAAAACTAAAGATTCTTTAGCTACTGTAATGATAAAGTAACAATAAATAATCAGCTTCTGTTTCTGCTTTTACTTATCGGCGGCGTTAGTTTGGTAAAAAATGAACAGTTATTTTAAAGTTATATGACTAAGTAGTCAAGCTGCCTTAATTTGATGAACGTTAAGAAATTGTTTGGAAGGTAAAATTGTTCTGTGGCTTTGTATGTTCTTGATTATAAGTTATTATTAATGTTGTGATAAGAAAGTGTATACGCATATAAAGAAAATGTGTACGCACACACAGAAAAATGCTGACTTGTGTATCGGAGATACGATATACACTACATGTTTATTCTAGATAAGGGCCTTCATGTTTATTTCTTTAATAAATCGTAATATATTCTTTCTTCCTATTCGATTACCACTTCCCTGCTGTAAAAACTCTTGACGGCTGTATCTGAATCTACTTTGGTTGAGGAAACCATTACAAATGGGGCACAACCGTTACATAATAAGATACAGCAAATTTTCTAAATACCGAAGTTAGCTGGCAATTAAATTAATACAATACATAATCTTACATAATAAACTTGAAATCAAGAGTAAAGGTCAAATCAGTAAATCCTTAAATGTACGCTGAACACGCATTTATAGGATTAACATGTTTATCTGTATGCTTTATAAAGCATGGAACGTACATATGTACACATATTAGAATTTTGTACCCATAGACAAAATTAATACAGATTTTGATTGATTTGACACAAATAACTATATGTTTTCCTGTCACGTTTGGTTAACGAATATAAATTGCATTAAATCAGCATTTGTGTGTTCATCTCTTTTTATTATTACTTCTTATTATATGAATACACATCGCGAATCACGAAAGTTCAAATGAAGGGATGTGAAAATGGCTGCATACTCAAACGCGATTGATTAAAGACGATATCGCAAGGGCATGATATTTTTAATTGGATATAAAACAATTTATATTACCTAAGAAATTTTCGTCATGGCTGTTTAGGGTAGTTCACGAAACTGTTGAATATAAAAAAAAGGCGACATTCACCTGAAATCACACTACTAACAATAAAATTTTTCGCTTATAGAGGACACTTTAGAGGTTAACACAATACTTCAACTGCTCTTAATTTGCATTAAAGAATCTTAATGCTACTTCCATATTAACAAATTACTCGAAGTTCTCGACAGACGAAGAATTCGACGGACGCATATTTCAATAGAATATTTCAGGGAATAATTTATCATCATAAAAAAATTGCTTATTTTTACAGCATTAATTCAAAACTAAATTATGAAGTATTTCTGTACTCTATGAATAGGATGTTTATCATTCAATAGACATTTTTAATGTTTTAATAATTCAAATAACAATATCGTTCCATTACGATTATGAGGAAATATTACGACATTATTTACCCTGTGCCACCTACGTTCCGACCTACATACAAAATGGCGTTTATATCGTATCAAAGTCTATTTATATCTGAAAGAAATAACTGCTGACATTTTTCCCAGGATTATATTTAATTGCTTTTCAAAAAGGGTTTGCCTTTCCAGGAGATATCATCATGCTATTATTTATTCATATTCGCTCACATATTGATTTGTAGGATTTTTATTTTTAAATAGGATTAGCAATTGTTTTGTAATGACATGGACAGGAAAATAGAATTTAGTTGATGACGCATACAAACATGGCCGTCGCTCTCTCTATATTTTTTTTATATTTATTTAGTATCCTCAACAACCCATAATGTCCCACTGCTGGACTCGGGTCTCCTCTCAGGAGAGGATCAATGGAGAGAGAGAGAGGATGTTTTAAGGCCGCCCGAAAGCCTCCAACTAGGCTTCACAAAAGTTATCGTATGATAACAACCGGGACCGACTGCTTAACGTGTCCCCCGAATCACGGATATGGTAACCACCAGCGGTCATCCATCCATTCATTCGTTATTGTTGGCCATATCATATTAACATCACGCTTAAACAATAAGAGGGTGTATGATTGAAAACAGTCACAATCAAAATTTCGTGTGGCAGCTAGTTTTCTTTACACTTCTAACAGACATTTAATTAAAAAAAAATTCAAAGACTGTTTTCTTACTAAACGGCAAATAAGAAATACTGAAAACTAGATATTAGATTTATTAAACACACAACTTTCAACTGCAGTCCAAATTCTGTGTAAACAATAACTTACTTATTACTCAAGTTATTTATTGTTTATCTGGCATGAAAAACTATTTGCAAGTAAATAAAAGATTAGTATTATTGAGCACCACTCGCAACTTCGAAGGCTCGCTGACTCTCACCAGACGCGCCGAGAATTGAGCTCAACCGAAATTGCGATAAAAGCCATTCCTTCAACTTATTAATAAGTTACGTAATTAACTTTTTATTTGTTCTCTAGAAGTTTTTTTGTCTTAAACGTTCACAAACCTAGCTTTGTAGACATCGTAGTTTTATAGAGATCATTAATAGAAAGCTGTTGTTTTTCCACCATATATATTTTTTTACTATTTTAAATCCGCAACTCCGGCCGCGTGTATATCGATTATCACGGTAAAACGTAGCTTATGTACTTCTCCAATAAAATATTTAATTCAATAGATTTAAAAAAAGTTCCGCCGTGAAAACTTTACAGACTGAGTTGCTTTCATATTTATAATATCAATCACATATTAATTATTTCGTGTGGCAAATATTTTAGCAGATATTACAATTTATGATGTGAAAAGTAAGATATCATTTTTTTTAGTGATCAGGGTTTAGAGTTTAGATGGCAACCGTTTACGAGGTTCTCTGGAAAAGCAATGAATGAGTCACCTTCTCATTATAATATTTTGACACTTCCTTAATTTATTTATGTCTTCTTACAATGAGTTAGCTTCCAAAATTATTCTTAGTTCTTTTATATATTCAATTACAGTTAGACGCAATCTTATTAAGGAGTAAACAACCGAGGACCGATTAAATATACAGCCACTCTTCTCGAAACAGAAATAGACAATATCGGCGTGGATTTTCCACTATCGTTTAAGAATAATTCAATAGCCATGGCTGATTATTAATTTGCTTACGTACAAGTAGATAGTGGAAGGGTATAAAGAAACTTATTTTGCTTCATAATATAGCTAGTGGCAATGGTTATAGTATTTTTTTGTCTGTGCCTATATCCCCCGGATACCCCTACTGGTGATTATGTGAGACTAGGTCAGACCAAAAACCGCTTCCAGAGAACCAGGTACATCATAGAAAGAAACTGAAAACTGGAACCCCGACGTATCTCGGACTATCTACGGCTTCCAGACGGCCCCCTCCTAAGTGGGAACCCCGATGTTTCAGAGCCTTTCAAGCTCAGGCATTTTTTGGCAATCAAGAGAAGGATCTCACTCTTTAAGTATAAGCTTAGGCAAGGGTTTGCTAAGAATTACCGAGCTAAGCAACTTCGTAGACTGCGCATTCAGTCTATTCATACCAACGCTTGAGCAATTTTATCAAAATTCAGGATCTGTAGAAAGTATCGCGCCACCGTTTTGAATTACGAGTACATTTAACCGAGCTTCTATCTCGGTTAGGTGTAATTCAAAACTAAATACTCATTTTCATATATTTTTAGATTATATACATATTTTTTGCTAGATGTATGCGTTTTCTGTAAGTATGAAAGAAAATTATTAAAATTAGTCAAACGGTGTATTTCGTAGACAGACAAGGTAAAAACAAAAACCATTCTAGGCAATTAAACACAAAGTATTATAAAACCCTTTCGAGATTATAGACCACACCAAAAAAAAAGACCCCTGAACATGATACTGTATTGTTAGGACACGTGACGGGTTTTTTTTATCTTAAACCTTAAGGCACCTTCTTTCGTACAGGACGTTTAGAAAATAATGATGCTAATCTGGAACCTTCATATGTACACGACCAATATAACATATTACACATTCCATGCGTGTTTTACGTTTATTTTTAAATAGATAGATAGATAATAGATAGATAGCATTTTATTGATAGACGTTTCTCCTAGGTATTTTCTCCTTGCAAGTATTACGCTAGATTGTATACTTAAGACATTTTCTTAGAGACTGAACTTCATAAATGCTAAATGCAACGCTGCTGCATAACTAAAACAATATTCTCTCAAGTAAGACTTGTACGTTTAACTAAATCTACGAGCAGTATTTGCTGCAATTTACAGCAAAATTAGGTTGCAGCATGATGCTTTATTTTGTAGATTATTTTGTTTGTTATATTTAATATTCTTCCTTGCTACTTTATTAAGGTGAAGCAGTAGGTAATTTAAATGATTTCAACGCTCAAACAACATCAAAAGACCTAAATTCGACGTATTGTAATCTTGATAACTTCGCAGCAAAATGATTATTGTCTGGTTTTGAATTCCCTTTTCTTCAGTAAGGCAAATTGTTGGAGTTCCGAGAATAATAATTATATATTGCTTGATAGGTACTACATTACAGAATTAAATTTAATTAAACGCGCTTCAATAGAACTGCCTTAATAAGATTCCTTCCATTAGATATACCTTAAAGTTAAGTCGAGAATCTACCTCTTTTTACTGTACATTTATAAGGAATATCATTATTAGACTATATAAAAGATAATACAGACAGTATTCTTACTTCTCGAGATTAGAACTGTTCTATAAATCCGCATAAACGGTAGGTGAAATCCGTTAAACAAAACCGGAGGTATTATGCACGAACGCAGAACCCCGTGTAAACACACAATTCCTTTGTTGCTATATCGGTCTGCGGTCTCCTGTGCAGTGGTTTGCAAACTGGTTTGGTTTCGACTAATGTTCATTCAAATGTTTCTGTAACTTCATATACCTATTTCGATAATTATAATTTTAATATTAACAAATTTACAATTTTAAAAACACGATTTCAATTTGCACTGATACATAATATCGAATATGTGAGGATTGATTTAGGCACAACTTAAATAATTAGTAATTTGTACATCATAATTAATTCAGTAATAATTTTGACGCCGAATGGATGTTGCTTGATTTAGATCTCTCGGGAATATTGCCTTTTCATACCGTTGAAGAAATGTGTAAGAAAAATGTTACATTTGAATCATAAAATTTTAAATTTACGGAACAAAACAAGGTTTATTTCGAACATAGTCTGTAATATATTATTTATTGGCCAATTTTGAACGCCTTAAGGGTTCTAACTGTAAAGAAAACATTCTTCTTAGTTTTGGTAGTGAATCATGGAGATATATTTTACAATGTATAAGTATAAAGCTGGAGACCTCAACGTTTGAAAATATTAGTATTTTGTAGTGTATTCAGAATATGTTCAAGTAATTGAAAAACAAATACAGCACCTTACTATCACCATAATAAACACCTGAAATAATTCTCCGAAACATTTACTACCTTCTTAGATACATATCTTTCTATATATCTAAGTTTATTTTAAAATATATGCTCTACTAATAAGTCCAAATGAAAATGAAAGCGTGAAGAGTTGTCTCTTTCACCTTATTTACGATCGTTAAATCCTGAATTAATTTTTTTCTCTGCCTTTGGATTCGCTGAATTGTAGTAATAGGAAAATCTTTAAATCATTAAATATCCAATGTAGAGATTATGTGCTTGATGTTTATATAATTATAATAGGCATGATGACAGTAACCAAGAACTGATTCTGATGAAGGTGCACTGAGTAAATGAAATGTATGAGGATTTTATATGTATTATTCTACTTGTAGCATCTTAAATATCATAATCATGCAAGAATGAAACAAGCTTTGTCCCAAAAAATGTTTTTTTTTTGTATAGCAACATTTCCGACTTGTCAAAATTAAAGTTTTTAATAAAAGCTCGGTGTTATTTATCAAGTACAATCAACTATAAGTACAGTTTTATAAATCGATATATTTATATGGAAAAAAGACAGCCACAACTTACCTAACCTAACCTAGCCTAAATTACCCTTTCTTTTGGTGGCTTTGCTGTAGTCGGGTAAAAATGGATTTTATGTGAAAGCCGTGGGTTTGCGGTAACCTTGCAAACGGGGAACTTTACGGGCATAAACCACGCAAACAATGCATTAAGGGTCTAAATCTCTCAAACAGATATATGTAGCAATGCCATATTCTTTCTTCTAATATATTCAACTCAAAGTTATTAGCACTTTCGCTAATGATTATCAAAAATTGATTTACCAAGGTTGCCTAGAAAAGATTTCTTGAAAAATACAGTTGCCCTATGTACATTTTGATGCAATTTATTTATCATGTGTAATTCTCTGTAAAAAGGCAAATACCCTTGTACATGAATTCATTTCGGCCCAATAAATTTGAAATCCAAATCCTGATTTGTAATCTAACGTTAAGAAACTATAACTAAGTTCTTGAAACGATTGATTAAAATAAGCGTCAAGAGCGTCAACGTTAACTATAGAATACACAACTATAATAACATTTATTAAGTTTCAAAGATGATCGAGAGAATATGACCGGAATTCGAAGTGTGATTGGAGACAGGCGAGAATAGGATACAGCCAGGAAGATAGGATATCGAAGGATACTGTAAATTAAAATTAAAAATAAAACCTACTTCTTAGAAGCTATCGCTATATAGTCATAAACAAATTTAGAATGTAGTTTTTGTGGCAACTATGCCGCACTGGCCACGTGGGTTGGTATAGACTATAGAACTTGTGTCAAATTCTCTTCTACTGCATAGTTTACTCCCTAAGGGTTAGCGCCGACGGACGGAGTGACAGCGAAGAGACTAAATTCAGTAACAATTCAAACGCCGCTGGCTGTTATTTTATTTCGTTGCATCAAATACAGTTGTATTCTGAAGAACTTTAGGTTGAATTTAAATTGTTACTATATTAGTTTCTTCACCGTCACTCTGTCCGTTGACGATTTACGACACCAAAGGTCTGAATAGGAGTGGCGACACTATTCTATATTATATCAATTAAGTACCTACTTCCATAAAGAGGAAGGTAATGGTTGGTGATACATTAAGGGCGTGGCTAATTATTCAATCGCGCAACGGCGCGATATCTCGCTGTACTTTTAATACTTGGTGAACCCCAGCGGACGTGACGATCTATTTAACTACCGCTGCGATGAGGGACAAACTCTCACTAAACACTTAATAAGCGTTTAGGCTTTCGAAAGTGGCCGTAATTATTTTAAAAAACATACAAAATTCAAAATGTTCATGTCATAGGAGAGTTGTATTTTGGATTGAAATGATGCAGAAGCACCTCAATTTGTGCCAAAGCCATTTTGTGGGTCACTATGCTGCATCGTTGCATTTTTTTTTTATGTATAATCTGCCAAAATGACTCTGCCCTGCCTGATGGAAAGCATGAGCAGATCCTCAATGCGAAAAAGAACAATGCAGCATGGTGACCCACACTATGGCGGCCTGGTGAGATGCTTTTTCACGCCCCGCTTAAAGGACCCGGGATCATAACGGAAAGGAAACACGTGCGCTGAAGTGAGTGAGTCCCCAACCCGCACTTGGTCAGCAGTGGGACATTATGGGTTACTGATGATGGCGCCACTACTCTTAGATTATGCTCATGCTTTCCAAAAGGCAGAATAGTCACTTTGGCAGGCTCAAATATAAAAAAAGAAAATTTCTATAGGCAGCTTTGTACTGGGAGTAATTCATGTAAGCGGTCATCGAGGAGGGTAACGTGACCAACAACGCTTGAATCAGCTATGAATGTATATAACGCGCACCAGGTACATATAAAGCAGGTCTAGAAGTTTTAATTTAAGAGCATACAAATACTTTGAATAACTAAAAATAACAACTGTTTGTTTTCTTTGTTTTCAGTTTTCACTTCGGTTGGCAGACCACATGAGTGCTTTGTTTTATTTTTGTCGTTTTTATATCGGGAAAACAACGAGCCACCTGCCGTTCAGTGACTACCACTGCCCTGCCTGCAGCACACCTGCAGTTCACAAGAGTCAAAAGAGCGTTGCCAATCACCTTTAGTGTCTCTTCCTGAAGAAAATGAGTTTGATCTCGCAGAATCTCACTCACGCGATAAAAGCATTGAGAGCTACTTTACAACCGTATTCCGTGAGGCCGTGTCATCACTACGGTCGTGGTGGCCCACATAAGCATGTCTCTTTCATGGTATTTTTTTGTTTGATAAGATTCGTACCTTATTTGTATTAGCATTAAAATCAAAATTCTCTAAACGAATTTCACACGAAAAAGTTTTTTAAATAGAATTAATTGTGAGAGTACATACCTTAAGCATGGTGAGAATCTTCTGAGAGAGTTCATAGTCGAAATTGGTGTACTTGGAATCGGTCATGTCGTAGATGAAGACCAAGCCTGCACGCTGTGTGTCCAATGACTGTAGTGCTACGTCCAATTGGTACACGACACCCTGTTTAACAGAAAGAAACGAATTTACTATCATTTTTGTTGTTTAATACTCTATATGGACCCTAAACATTCAGTACACTTCTTTAACTACTAAATCTTCTTTTGACGAGATGGCAACCAGCCGGATCAACTATTTGTGCCATTGTCAAGTATTTAAGTCGTCAATTCGAAGTCTTCAAGTCTTCGTCGTGATGAAATTAATGATAAAAAATATAAAAAATGTGGATGACATGAAATGGGGCCCCCATTTCATATCGTCCACATTTTCTTTCACACGAACAAAAAACGATCTTAGCTGCTAAATCGAGTCCATAATCAGTAAATTTTCTGTTGTAGGTGACAAGCATACTAATTTTGACAGTAAATTATGTCATTATTTGACATAAAATCAGGCAAGTGAATAATTAATACTGCGCATTATAAGGTTTCGATGAATTTTATAAAAACCGTTTGTTCGACTAAGGAAAAACCAATAGGAAGAGTAATATTTTATGCAGTCTACGTATATTTGTACGTTCCACCGCAGCGTCTAAACCGCTGAACCAGTTTTAATGAATGAGGTGTCAATAGACTCATAATAATAACTCGTAATAATAATAAGAGGATGACATAAGTGTTACACATTTTTTCAAATGACTGGTTATATATTTTTTGTAAATTATAGTCTGGTACATACTATTATTTATTTATTGTTTATGTCCAACTCTGTTAAGTCAGTTTACAGGTCTCATTATTATTATTAAGGGTTATCATTATTATTAGACGGGGACATAGGATTGAACCTGTAGTGCTTGAAGAGGTCGTGAAATTAATTTGATAATATATGGTAGGTGTTCAAACAAACACTTTCACTTGTAAAACTGTCAACGGCAAATCGAAACGGCAATTAGCATCTAAAATTCGTTTCCGTGACTATTTCAAGGTTGATTTCATTGATAGTGAAAGCTAAATAGTTATAAAGCAAAGTGTGAGCGACTAAATATTTTATTATAATATCTAAATATGTTTTCTACAATGATCTTGGTGATTTAAAACAATAAGTATCAAACTCTAAACAACTGGCAATTTGTTGCTCTCGATGATCTCCGAAACTAATAAATAAACAATAAATAAATAAATATTTCGGACATCTTACACACCACGCCATCTAGCCCCAAGCTAAGCAGAAGTTGTGTTATGGGTACTAGACAACTGATATAGGTACTTTTTTTTTTTTTAAACACATTATATATAAAAAAACACCCCAAACTTCGAAACAAATATTTGTAGATCATAAACACCTGGGCATCGAGTCCGAGACCCCAAGCACAGCAGTCGCATACGCTACTACTTCGCCATAGAGGCAATGTGTGTATTTGCTGGTGTACGTATGACAGGATAGTTAACATTACGCTTAAACCTATAGTGGATACAATTAAAGTTACGTGGATAAGCTGGTGCATTTATATTTTTAAGCCATTTTGTTGTGTCTAAGCCCGCTTGTAATGATAGTAATTGAGGGAAATGATGAGATATAAAGAATACTAATGACTGCACGGTTGGCCTAGTGGTTTCAGTGGTCGCCACGCCACTTCCTACTGCGCCAAGTGTTGTGGGTTCAAATCCTACATGGGACAACACTTTGTGTGATTCATAAATTGTTGTTCTAAGTCTGGGTGTACTTTGTGTCCGTTTCATGTATGTTTGTAAAGATCCCCGCGACACAGGAATGTATATTCCTAATGCGGGAGTTGTTTTTTTTCAAAAAAAAAAAAAAAAAAAAAAAACGTGTAATGTTTTTTTTTTTGTTACGGAACATTAACGTTGAAAGTACAACATTTAGTTATTATTTTTTGTCAAGTTCACGCTAGTTTACAGGTTCGAATATTATGACGTCCTATTATCAGAATACAACTCAACCACTACATATTTTAGATTAGTTCACGACCACATCTGTCTGTCTGTTCGTGATAAACTCAAAAACTACTGCACAGATTACAGTGCGGTTCTCATAAATAAGAGTGATTCTTACAGAAGATTTATTTATCTAATTTGTTAAGTTTTTGTGTAGATTGGCTAAATAATAACTATATTTGTTGGAGGTGTCGGAAAAAGATCAGCCGCCTGGGAGTTTTCAACGAAAACGATGCCACAATTAAAATGTTATATGTTTTCGAAGTAACGTGGGTTATATTATATTTTACTAGAAGAAGAACCCGTGCCAAGCCGAGGCGGGTTGCTTCTACTAACTAAAACTTAATTAGTGTACCATCATGGCTCTTCAGTTCGATTCTCAAAGATCTGGTAGCTTGTAATAATAATAATACTTTATTTGCAAAACACAACACACAAAAAAAATACACGTATTCAAATATTAAAAAAAAAATAAGTTAACAAATTGTATTTTTTCTTTTTCGAGGCTTGTAAAATTTTATATGACAAAGTCAATTAAGCCAATTAAGTTACGTGGCATTGATTAGTTTCATAATTTGGAAGTATAGTGGAAAGTGTAGCATCCAAAAATAAACGCATTATCTTAGTTATGCAAAATATTTCTTTAATGAAACTAATCTATTGTGTTGAATCAATTATATAGTAAATATTAGTATTAATAATTTTGCAACTAGTAATATAATATCATATGTACGGAAGGCGGTGTTACATTTCATAGACTACAAATACATATAAGTATCTATTCAATGTCAAACTGAATAAAGGCATATGTGTAACTACATGCATCTAAATGTTAATACAACAAAATAAATCTATTGCAAATTAACTATCACAAACTTATACAAAAAAATAAAATTAAGGTGTTCGTTTGTAATTTTAAATTAACAGCTTTTCACTTAATGCATATTATACGTACGTTAGTAACAAAGCCATTTTTAATTTTATTTTGCCTATCTGTATGTCTGTTTGTTTGTTCCAGCTAATTTCTGGAACGCCCATACCGATTTTGACGGGACTTTCACTGGCCGATAACTGATGATATTAGGAGTAATTTAGGCAACTTTTTCGGACTAGTTTCGCCTCACGGCGTTGTTATTTTACCGCTGGTGGCACAATAGGGCTCGGCAAGTATGTAAATAAAATAATAGAGAATATAAATACTTACATGCAATTCAAACAAAGTAAGCTGTATAATTTACCTGTAACGTGGTTTGGTGAGTAGTTAGCGATGGAAAATGTTTGTTTGCAGTGAACACCGCAATAGCAGCACCTGTTGCATCCCGTGTCGGCTGCAAATATAAATTACAATATTGTAACAGGTTTTCTAACTAGCGCGGTGGTTAGATCTAACTAATATTTACTGTTTTTAAAAGACAACTTACACATTAGAAATAGTATCCTGTGTGCGGGCGACTTCAAACGTATATGAAACGGCCAAATAACACCCAGATTTGGAACAACAATTTGCGGATCACACAGTGTTTTCCCATGTAAAGTTTGAACCCACAACACTCAGCGCAGTAGAAAACGGCGCGTCGACCGCTTAAACACTATCCATATTATACCTACGTATTGCTAAGGTACCCAGACCTAGATTTTTACATCTACGACGCATTCCCGTGTCATTGTGATTTAAATAATGTTCTCACATGCTATTTACCTCAGCATTTGTACTGACTGTTTGGTAACGATCGAACTTTTAGAATTAAATCATGATAATGAATGTCTAATGCTAAATTTCCCTATAGAAAAAAACAGTCTGATCAAGAAACAAAGGTACCAGTACGATAATTTGTGATGAGGTGAAATGGTTTATGTATTCCACGAAATGCCATTTAATAAGTGATTCGCACTTGGCCAGCGTGGGGACGTATGGCCTTAACCCTCTCCTGAGAGGAGACCCGAGCCCAGCAGTGGGACATGATGGGTTGTTGTTTAAGTGATTTTAAGGCCATAAACGTTTCGATCAAGTACAAGTTGGGTGTTGGGTGTCATCCTTTTTCGTAATCAATGTACTTTTAGATTTAAACATTTATGGGATCTACTTATACGTACATATATCAAGTAAATGCTTTCATTCTATTCATTTGGGTCAAATAAACAGATACTAACTAATATAGTAAACTTTCCAGTCTCCAGTTCCGACTTTAAGGGGTCTTCAAAAGGCTCGAATTTATTTAGTCCCTCTCTGCGCCGCGTAGCCTCGTGTTGACGCCATAACGCATGCGCACGTGCTACGTCAAACTTGCGCGCGAGCAGGAACTTGATTGCAGTCGCTCGCGATACGCACGCTGCTCCAGATTCACTCAACGCGTCCAAAAACGCCTTTGTCGCCTGCAATTAAATGATTAATGTAAATAAATAACATAAATATATTAATTATAAAAATAAATACCATTTCGGACATCTGTCGCACAACTAAGCTTGTACTATGGATACTAAATAACTGATATACGTATATTTATACTTTTTTTTGTAAAAACATTCATATTATACATAGAAAGCACCCAAACTCCGAAACAAATATTTGCAGATCATACAAACATTTCGTCCGACCCGGGAAAAGAACCCGACACGTGAATACTTTACGTTTGTTCTGTATGATTTTTTTGTTTTTGTTTGTTTGTGTAAATGTGATAGACTAAGAAAACTCTAATTTCTGGCATAAAAGCGAAAACAGTATAAGGTAAATATAATATTCAGTTAGCAGTTACGAATTATTCTACATCACTTATTGTAATATCATTTTTGTAATTGATATTCATAAGCTTTAAGGCTAAGCGCTTTTTAAACTTTAATTTTGTTTTGAGTTTGCGATTTAAGACATAATTTAGATTCAAAATAATCACCATGTTTATTCGGTTTTTAATTTTAGGTACAACAAGTTTATTTTTAATGGCATTTCTTTTTTTTGCAGTATTGGGTAACTTTTCTGAGGGTAACTTTCAATTAGGTACATATGTTTTTAATTTTGTCTGAAAGTGGGAGATATGAATCATTTTAATTTCCTAATTCACAAGGTTTCGGCAAAAACAAAGCAACTGAAACAATATAAGACGGATGATGATGGCAGACCGTAACCTGTCCATATAATAGCGATTGTTTTATAATAAATAATAAAGGTTTGTTTTCTATTATCTGTTATTACCATTAAAGATAATAATACTGCATTACAATTTGGCCCTTTACATTTACACAAATATCATATCACTTTACTATACTCGCATAAACCTTATTAATCATAGTACCAGGATGGCAGGTATTTTATTTTTGGTAAATTTTCTAAAAATTAATCCTAGCTAGATCGACTATATACTCTGAAACCCTCGTATACTAAATTTCATGTTAATCGTTGGACCCGTTTCCGAGATTCAGAACTCGTTCGCTGGTTTAAAGGTAGATAGATACGTATTATAACGTAGTCTACATAGCTAAACAGGGAGACGCGTTTGTAAAAGATAACCGCATTTTGACATCCATCTTAACATAGATAATAGGGTGTTTAATCTTCCTTTACTAACATTTTGTGCTGGAGATTTTATAGGGGCAAATAGGTAGATTTCTCCTCCCACCTTCTCTCCTTCAGATTCAAGAGTGAATTTGGACTCTAGTAATCTCACTCACTCGGTGAAAAGCAAATGAAAGAGCTGCTTTACACTGGTTTTCTGTGAGGCCTGAAGCATAGATCTCCCACGATTGTTGCGGAAGGGAAAATTGACATTGATTATAGAAATCAACTGTATAAATAAATACACAATATACTAATTTAACATTAAATTGAGAAGAAAAAATTGATACAGACCCTATAGCAAACCATTTGGCTAGATCAAAAACTCCTATCTAAAAAGCTTATATCAACAACCCATAATGTCCCACTGCTGGGCTCGAGTCTGCTCTTAGGAAAGGGTTAAGGCCATACGTCCTAACGCTGGCCAAGGGCTGGTTGGGGACTGGCAAGACTACGTTGTGGCTACGTAATCTTGCCGTTGGATGTATTTAAGCCGCCCAAAGGCCTCCAACTAAGCTTCACGACTATTATCCTATGATAATAACCGGGACCGACTGCTTAACGTGACCTCCAAATCACGGAAGCGCTCATGGTAACATGCAACCAGCCGTCACCCATTTAGGTCCTGACCGCGCCGTCGTTGCTTACCCTCGGTGAATCACCGAGTGCAACTGGGCATGAGCGCCTCAAGAGCTTAAAATCTGTTAAAGATGATGATGATGAAGAAGCATTGTTTAGTAAAGAAAATACAGAAAATTGTATGTACCCTTAGGAGACGTGACAGTTTTTCCAAACAAGCTGCTTGGACTCTGGTTCTAAGCTCATCATCCATTTTCAGAAAATTCATATTTCACTGTTTATTACTTTATACTTAATTTCAGCACTAAATTGCAAGGATTTCCTTCACTTCGTCACACTTTCATTGCAGTCATTATATTTTCCAGACTCGACTAAAAAAACTTAGTAGAAGCTAAACAAATTTGCATACAAAATTAAAATGTCACGCATATTTACACCAAAACAAACAGCATTCACAAAACGTTACGATGGCATTCACTAAACTTAAAGACATTCAAAAAATTAAACGCTCTCAAATTATAAAAATTCCACTGTTCAAGTCAATATATTATAATGATATAACGGGTGACAGATAATCATTGATTTGCACGCACTGTCACTATTGCAGTTATGCAGTGTTATTTTCCTTTAAGCTCATGTTTGACGACAAACCTACTAATGAATACATTTCGAGGTTATTTAAAACAATTGCTTGAATAGCAAAGGACACTTTAGGACTATGAGCGGATGGATACGACACGCGACGCAGCCGCTGCATATGTATATCGATGCAAATAAGGCGGGAGGGGGTGCGAGGGGCGTGTCGGTTTAATTCTTCCGGGATGTGTTTCCTGTGAAGGCACGGATGAACCCGTCCCCGAATATTAGTATGAGCAAACACGCGTTGACACTCCACACTACAAAAGAAGGCACGGGCCTTCCCAGTTACGTCCAATTATACAATAAACATGTTTACTATAACCGTATCATTTTTGGCATGTCTGCTGAGTAATTGGAATAAACGATTGGAATTACCTCCGTTACGGGTACTACACAATTACCTTATGTGACTGATGTAGTAAAATTACTATTTCTTACCACTCAGCTTTTAGAGTTATAAAAATATTTGAAAATTAAATTTAAACATGATAAGGAAAATCCCCGCGAAATTACTAATACCATACAGTACTTAATATTTTGTTTACCCTAACAATGCTAGTTAAACATTCTGAAACGCAAAGCTTATGTCACACATTTGATCGTGTTATTTGCTAGAGAAGTAACAATATTTGTGAATAAACACGCGGGACTGATAAAAAAAAACCGATGAAAAAGAGAATCGCACGCACGATCGAACGATACCAACACCGAGTTACAACTGTCATAGCAAGTGAAGTCGAACTGTGGAAACTCAACCTTAATAGGATTAATACATCAATTTCCTGTGCAGTTACAGAGTTTAGAGAATATTTGCCGGCTTCAGTTTACCGTGTGTTGATACGATTATTTATATTTAAGAAATAAAACTATTTCAAGTCCTTCCGGCCGTTCTAACCATTTAATTTGCGTTACTTTCTTTAAATGACAGAATAGAAAGTCAATTATACTTTCATCCCTCTAAACCTATCCTACAATTTATTTGACAACGATTGATTAAATTCCTTTCGTAAATTAGAAATGCGATAATTTAGAACACCATCTCGCATATTTGACTAAATGAAAACGCTACAGTAAACAATAACTAACAGCCCAAAAGGAACCTTGTAAATAAAAACTTTGTGGAAAATAAGGATAAATAGCTATTACCTGTTTCGATTTGATCTGGTGGGATCACCACAGGATTATTACATTTGCAGATATTAGAAGTGACACGTTTATCCGTCTTATATTGTGGTTCTAAAAGAAATCTAAATTATAATCTTTAATTTTAACTTTAGCACGTACAATATTACTGTGGAGGAACGGGTAACATATTCCTCCAACACAAAGGGAGGATCCTCCGACCAGGCGAGGTGATCATGCCTGGCGGGCCACTGCCCAACGGTTGATGTTGGGAAGTTGCATATATGTTAATCGGCGCGAGAACTTCTATTGCGCCATGCAGGATTGGTAGCTTCTTCGTGCACTACGTTACTCCGTAGTTCAGTGTATCTTTGGTGGATGGCGTTGTCATATATTTATGTTGACGCTGTATGTGGACGTCGCCACATTACTATTCTTTCCATGACTGAAAAATCACCTCAAATGGCAACTTGGTACAAAGTAGCGTTTATGGATTAGTGGCGCTTAACTAGGTCACGGTCCAACAACCACCTAATAAATCAATATTTAAAAAGAGAAAGAGTTGTATTAAATAAAGAAATGTCTTCTTTTAATAGGATCTTTAATTTACGATATACCTTTCTCAAAATCCTAATTAATAAGAGGTTCATCTTCGTCAACAAATGTTTTGTAAAATTTACCTCAAAAGTTATGTTCACTCAAATAAAAAAAAAACAAGGATACCTAGTAGTTTATCAATAATTAATGAGGCTGGCTGGGGCGTGTAGGAACAGGCACAGGACATACGGATACACAGCCTCTTTCGCACTAATTAAGACTGAATTTTGCTTCCCATTCTAGACTAGCAGTATTCTAAATTTTTCACCTAATTCATTTCCCGTACAACAGTTTACCTTATTCCAAGTTCTACCTGAAAACGATTATTTTCCCACAAGGACTAGGGTCAGAACTATTGAAAAACTTTGTTATTGCCCTTATCATGTTGCTTTGTAACACCAAAATAAAATAAATTATTCATCGACGATACATCATTCGATGAAACCTGTCTATCGAGTTATTTTAAAGACAGTGATAAGAATATGAATCGAGAGAGCCCGCGAATGTGGATCATAATGCAAAATCAAATGCAACCAAAATACGTTCACGACAACAGGGTACTTTGAACTCTCAGACGTCGTTTATTTGCAGACGGTCTCCATTCATTCTTTCGAAAATCTTTCCGAGATAATACCTCACGGCCATGGGTGTCTGTGCTGCATCCGTTATATCCCCTTCGCTGTATCGACCAGTGCAACGAATTTCGAAGTAATTACTAAATATCAGTCCAAATAAATATCTTGACACCATATATTTTAACTAAAGAAATGTACTTCTTTACTTACTCTTAGTAACTGACTTCTATTGACTATCTACAACAGAAAGCGTAAATACAAATATCGTCACGGATTCTGTTCTTCGTCCCATTACGTTTAAACGAATATGGCGCATAAAATTGTTAATACTATAATAATAACAATATAAAATATTTAGAAATACAATACAGTCGAATTTCAATCATTTGGTGATTCCTTAGTTGCCAATATTGGTTAGTTCTGTAAGAATACAAAGAAGAATTACTATTGGTATACCAAAAGCAATAAATGGCCTCCAATATGTAAATTAAGACTTCATTGACAACCCATAATATCCCACTGCTGGGCTCGTGTCTTAAACTTAGACTTAGGTGTCGTTTAAAACTGTAGCGGGCATATCCGACGAACAAAACATTTCAGTATAACCACCAGATCGCTTAAACGCTTTTGTTAAAAGACCAATTATTTTTTCCAACTCCAAAATTCATTTCAGAACTTATCAAAATCTTGACAGTAGTATGTACACTCAACGGAAAGCTTTATATGTATATTTATTGATCTTTAACAACTTCATTAGATACATAAGTAAACGAAATCTCAATTGATTCAGGTAACAGGTTAAAAAATTGTACAAACCAAAATTCGAGAAAGGTCAAGATAGATATTTAACAGATCCAATTAAGACGCTTCAAGAAAAATTAATTCTTGTCGGATTGAACATACGTGCGTATAATATGGTATTATTGTGAAAGCTAACGGGGGACTTAAGAACGGCAACGCGCTTTTCCCTCGAGTTGTAGGTGTCTATGGGGCAATCGAGTATTTTCTTATTCAACAGGGGTGCGAACGAGCATCACTTGATGATAAGTAAAATCTTATCATCAGATGACTCATCTGCACATTAATCGTATAATATTGTATTTATAATACAATTTTTAGATAATTCATTTAAAGCTAGCGCCTTGTCAACTATCTCTCGTAATCAATTTTCCACACAATTCTTTAACAGCTCTATTTTTACCAGGTACCCTAACAATCGATTACTTGTTAAATGCTTAGAACTTTGTAAATTAGTTTCTAGCGAAACTGATGACACGATGGTCTGATGAGGTACTGGTATACATTAATCGCAAACGTACACGTGCTGATATTCCGAGAGTTGATATTTCTTAGAAAACCTCTCACAGATGACTAATGGACCTGTTATTAAATTCCACATAAATAGATTTACCTTAACGGCATTGTATACGACTGTAGAGGTAAATTCTAAATCGAGCGCCTATTCAGTCCAGAAACTAAGTAAACAAATGCAATAAAGTAGAAATAGTATATGTTGCTGAAATGTAGTAGTTACTGCCTTGTGTAATAAGTTGGCATATTGACTATTACTTTACGCTATATTTATAAGTACGTAATTTTAACGCATTTTAAAAAGGAATTATATATTTCATTGCAATAGAAAAAAACTCTCTCATCTGAGTATTTATATCTTATGCAATTTAGTATAACAATTTTTATTTTAAATCAGTCAAAAGACAATCTATTTATAGATATTAATAGGTTTATTAACAGTAATGGACCAGCGTAACTTTTTACTTTTAAATTCAACTTATAATCACACATACCATGCACGTAAAATATTTCGCTTAAATTATTATTAATGTTAACCATTTAATATTCTGATTAGCATAAAGATAAAGCAAAGACGTCATTCTCATATTATGTACATTTGTATGTGAGTTCATGTCAATGACTTCAAGAATAAAAGGTTTAACATCCAGGTAGCGACAGAGCCATTCCCTGGACCGTATCCGTGTAATACATGGTTCCTTGAACACATTGTGTACCTACATCTGGCTTACAATTTCTACTCGTCAGATTTCGTTATACAACAATGCCAAAATATAAGGATACCTTTCATACATTTTTTTTGTTTAAAATTTAGTTTTTTTTAATTACTTTAACTTCGGATGCGGATGTTGGATGCGGACTGCCAAGACCTGGTTGGCGGACGCGCCAGGAGAGACCTTCGTTCAGGAGTGGACAGACAATTAATTTAATACGCAAATTTATCAGCCACGTCTACACATAAATTTGGGTGTATATAAAATACTTCTTTGGGTAAGCGGTCATATTTCGCAACTGGTACAGTTTGTCATGATTTAAAATTGAGTTATACTCTCCATAGTTTTCATTCGAACTTCTGTGTCATGCCCATTGTTATCTTTAAATATACGTCCATAATATGAATCAAGCAGCAACAATTATAATTAAAAACTGTGATCAGTGTTTTTGCTAGCTTTTGCAAAATCAAAAAACAGCGTTTTTATACCAATTTGAAATAACTTTGAATTATATGAAATGAATCCATAACACATTAGTGTATTTCATAAAATCAAATTTTACTACGAGTCCGTTCTGGCCATTATATTATAACATTTGCTAATATAGCATAATATGTTTTAACATATAAACATCGAACATGATTTAAAGTAGTTATTATTTATCAAGTCGTTTTTTATTCTATTAAGTTAATATATGAAATTTTCCTTATTTCTCATCATTTTCATGTATTATACATAATATATAAATCTACCTCTTGTATCACTCTTTATATTAGTGAAAGCCGCATTAGAATCCGTTCAGTAGTTTAAAAGATCTAAGCGAACGGACAGACAGCGAACATACTATTTATTGTAAAGATATAAAACAGTCAAATTTATATATTCCTAAGACGAAGACGTTATTTAATCATAATAAAAAGATTCCTGGGATTTACCTCACATGTTAAATATACTACAAGACCACATAATATGTTGACTGTTTATTACTTAACACAAGATATTTAAGTGATTATATCAAGTGGGTTCAGTACATAAGATAAAGGGTTAGTCAGTCGTCGGAACGTAGGCGTCCGGTATCTCTCTGTCACTCATACTTAGAGTTGATTTATAACTTAAATTCACATAATATATCGTTGAATATTAACTAACATTGCTATTTATGGGAACAATTCACGAGTACTTACTTGCTAAGCTGTAAGGTTAGATATTAAGGCTAAGCTAGATAATGACGATGACCCACATCAACATCACACAAAGAAAAACATGAATGGTTCATTATTTTGTTTCCCAGTTTTACTATAGTTAATCAGTTTTTCACACTTTGGTTATAATTCAATGTCTTTCAGTAGTTAGAAAGCGTATTTAAACAGAAAGAACGGATTGCACTATACAGACTTTGTTGTCGTTCTAAAATTTTGTATATATGAGCATAACCATAAAAAACAAAAATGATATCAAGGTAGGGAAACATTACAGTTGCTAGTCAGCTGATACACGAAAATGCTACTGCTGACTAATACATCTGCCATTCACAGAGTTTCCGAAAGCTTGGCTCAAGACTACTAAAGGTAATAATACTCACTTCAGTATGTTATATAAATTACTTATCTTGAAAACCATACTAGAAGGTCCCGCAGTCAGATAGAAAGAGATAGTTGTCGATAACTAATCCAACACTACTGTTGGCATCTCTATACGACAACTTACTGTGATCTTTACGAGAAGCACACATAATCAACGTGTAGTCTTCGGGGTTTAGATACTGCTTACTAACACTTTTAAAAAAAATATTTAGTGTGTATAGAAGTAGAAAGCGTTGCTTTTTACGATCTCAGACACAAAAAAGGAAGTTTGACTGTACGGATGTCGCACAGAAAGTTGTTACGAGTATAGTAATGTTGTCCATATCTGTGGAGACTCCGTTAAGATTCTTCTTTTAAATATGCACTTTTTTTAAAGATTAAGCATCATTTATCTCACAAGTTGAAGCTTATCTTTCAAAAGACAATACGGGACTTGGTTCGAGTTTCTGAACGAGAATAGCCTTATAGTTTTAATGACATAACATATTTGTAGTTACAATAATTGGACTTTCTTTTGTCTCGTTTGAAATACATTCTATATTTTCTTCTTAATTCAGAACTTTACACTAGAAAATCCCTTTTTTACACGCGTGCCTTAACTGGACCACTACGCTACTGTGTGCGTGCACATTATCATACATGAACATAAAATGCTCACATCCGATGAACCTGAATTAGGGCAGATACGCTCCTGAGACTGAAGTATCAAAATATTGCAAAGTACATCCTTGAGATATACTGCAGGAGAAAATATGCGCAAAGGACCATCAAGTTTTTTATGAGAATTGAGTATTTTTAACTTAAGATTTTTTTATTTCCTTCTGATATAGAGGGTATCCAATTTGGCATGCTAATATACTCCTTATTGGATTCTTTCAATTTATAAACCCTACTAGTGATAGGTACCTACAGTATGAATGTATTAATAAACTTCGAGGTTGATACTATCGGATGTACGTATCACCGCAAGTTTACGTTGTACACTTGCCTAAATATATCTACGTTGGGAATAAGCGCAGACGTCACGTCGGTGGTAAACAGAAACCCATGATAATAAGAGCAATATTAGAATTCGTTCAAAGAGAAAAATAATAAAACTATCCCGGCTTACAGAGTAGCCAATCGTGACACTGATTGTAGAAGTATGTAAAGCATAACAGATTTCGATTTCAAGTTCACCCCCAAAATATTAAAAATATCATCTGTATTATAAGAAATAATTAGTAGCGATAATAAGTAGAAAATAATCTGACTTTAACGGAGAAAATGTAAGAGTACCCAAAAATTCAATCAATTTCATTAGGATTATTTTTTCTACTTTGACTGCCAACTACCCGGTCTCGGAGAGCAAGCAATATAATCGTTATTGGGAACTCAGTGGCCTCAAATATACTGACAAATAGTTAAATTTTGAATTCATTTTACCCGCATGGTTGCTGAGGTCTGATGCCCGTCGCTTCGAGGAAAAAGTGATATGCAGCTAAAATAGGTTGAACTAGTAGCCGACCCCAAATAATCTTGGGAATAGTAGAGGCTAGGAAGATGATGATTTTCTACATTGATTATTATTAAAAATATACAAATTGAAATATTATTCATTAAGATAAATTATATATTACAGATAGGTTATAATCAAAAGATAACCAGAGGCGACAAAGACGAGAGAGTAACGGAAGTCGGGACCGGTCGTCGACCGTGCAATCGATAGCTCATTCTATTTCCAAAGGACATAATTAAGCTCTTCAATACTAATTATTAGGATTAAAATATTCTTAACAAAGACAACACGCTAAGAAAACTATCCTGTACTCCTGATAGAAAAATATTACTTTGCAACTAATACTATCTGAAGCAGGAAAAAATATAAAAGTTCACAAAAAAAATCCTCCTCAAATATTTAACTATTGTTCTTATCACAGGAAGCTATGCTAGCTATTCTTATAACAGTAACCATAGTACAGTTGCTGTGAGGTATGTGAATGACACTATAAGAGCAGGTATCAAAATGGATTGCAATAATGGAACTTCAGGGATCGGTCTAAAAACTCAGAAACAAAAATCATCATCGTCTTAATTTGATCAGAACTACTTTAAAGTATAGTAATGTTCATCATCTAGTAGTCATCGCCAACAACAGTCTTTTATAGTGCAATGCTTGACGTAGGCCTGTAATTAAAATGGTTTTGGCCTACAATTTAAAGCTGGCAAGATAGTTGGTGTAGAATTTATTTAAAGTTTCCTTCTTTTAGTACTAATATTGTTCTGCATAGTTTGCTCTTTTACAATGGCATGGGATGAAAAGAGATGGTGACACTCTATATTCTTAATTTGTCACCCTATGGAAAGTTCCTCTAGTGTAGTGGCACTTTTTTATTCTAACTGTATGATAAAGTATAAAGATGTAAAGTATAAAGATGCCCCTATGTTGTCCAGTGTTATTCTGTCAAAGTGATTATATAAAAAAGTTATTAATAATTCAGAACTCCTTAGTTATTTGAGCTAAACTAAAAAGATTAAAAAAGATTCTTTCAATAAAATGTAACAATCACAGATTTATAAACTTATTCTAAATCTTCATTCGTTTGTAATTTCTTTTTAATGAAAGACTAAAAAGTAAAAATTATAGAATTTTTGACATGTTCCTACTATCTTTGAACTTGATTTTGACATCAATATTAAATTAAAAAACTTCTATCTCATAATATATTTTTAATAGGATTGACACCATAATTATGTTAGACAGTTCTGACATGCTGTCAAGACACCATTACATTAAAATTTACCTAGAATTTGTCACACACACATTGTCAGCTATTTTGATATCTATGTACCTCCAACAAAGCAACATCATATTTTAACATTTATCATTATCCAACATTATGTATCTTTCTTTTATTTTATTCAATTGTTATAATAAGTTAAATCTAAGTTCTTGTAACTAATTTAATACACTTGCCCACAGCAAACATTGTCCGGAAGAAATCGCAGTTATCTATAAGACTGCAGAGTGCATCAGAAAGGAATTTTGTTAAAAGTTTTTGACGTATAATAAAGAATTTTACATTATATCCTAAATTAATCTATAGGAGTAGATTCTCCTCAACACTAATAAGCAAAAATATCGCTAATAAATATTTTTAATCTGGCCTAACAAAATGTTTCTAAGTAGATATTATTCAGTTATTGAGCAAAATATCAAGTCTCCACAAATTATGAGACTTGTAAATAATCAATCTTAAATCCAAAGATAAGCGACATCTGCGAAGCACCGGCCGGCTTTTATGGTAATTGATAAACAGAAGGGAAAATAGTATTATGCAAGTCAATAACATGAGATGAAAAATGCCATAAAAACATAGTGATAAGTCTTCAAATGACCATATAATTAATGAACAAAAAATAAAATAAAAAGGGTAAAACGTAATCTTATGAGGAAAAATAAATTTCTATAGAACGAAATGAACAGATTTCAACGGAAATAGGAGGGGCAACGTATACTCCACAGAGTTCAATTGGAGTTTATTTATGAAAGAAAACAAATCTAATAAGAATCTTACAAACTTTAACATTTTTATTTTTTATCGTTGTGACTAAACCAAAACACTTTTCGTGATTTTAAAGAAATATAGAAGTTTAATAACAAGACACGAAGTAATCAAAACAAACATTGAATTGATGACATGGTAAACTAAGCAAGTTTTACAAGTAGATCCGAACCTAAAACGGGTACAACAAATGTAATGAATTATTTGAAATAAATTATATCATTTAAACTGCACGCCTAAATACTACAATAGTGAGTGTAAACGTATTAGAACCAATCAAAATCAAAATTAACTTACCAACTCTTGATCGGGTGACAAGGCCACCGCCATCTTTACGAATAACTGACAAATGTGTATAAATTATTACCAGTATAAAAATCCCATCTTCCTTTTGATATTCTCAATTTATAAACGAGAAGAAACATGTATTGCTATTAAATAAATTGTAATGATAAATTATGCTAATTAACTCAAATGGTTATATAGCCTAGTTACCGTCGCAAATGGTTATATTGGCTTTTTCTTACATATAAAAAATACTACAAAAAAGAATTGAAATTTAATTAGTATTTGACCCATTTTTTAGTGACCTGCGACGTTATTATTTAATACTTTATTAATTTTCCTTATACTTATGTAGATCAACACTCCACAGGGATATGCAGTGCTTAGGGCTTTGCCTTGCCTTGGACTTCAGTATAGCAGTCAGCGTGTAGTTTAGTTGCTGTTTATTTGATGTCTAGTCGGTTTTTTGGGTTGAGTTATATAGTTTCCCTACGATCTAATTACTGGACCTCAATTAATGTGAAGTAACGAATTACGCTTTGGCGTTGTTACTGATATAATAGACATAAATTTGGGCAAGATCCGATTGCCACATTTCCGTACAGTAAAATTTGTAGAATTAACGCGGATACGAGAGATTTACACAATCGTCTTCATTTATGCATTAAGCATGGGTGTTGGTTAAGTTTCATACCCGGCCAGCTAAAACAGCTTACAAAAATATTGACTTCCAGTCCATAGCCTTCCGACACATCGTTACTACATTCATCAGCCAGCTGGAATAGTGCAAGGCCAAGTTGTCATTACGAACCCCACGGGTCAGCAAGCCTCCCCTCAGCTGCCCCGAAACTCGTCATGACTAACTCCTTATTTTAGTACTTTACCTACGCGTACGTACTTACTTTTTTAATGTGAGTTAATTATTAAAATATATATATTAATGAGATTATTGTGTAACAGTATAAACATAATATATCGACTCCAAAAAATAGATTTAAAAATCCAGGAATACCTATTTTTTAGTATTGGCATCCTTAATTGAAATTGACAGCTTTCTAGATCAATTTTAGGTTATATTATTAAGTCAGCTGTAACTTTATCATTTATTTATTCAATTAAAAACATAAAATTTCCTTGCCATTGATTCAATATGTCTACTCGATGGTGAATAAATATAATACTTAGAATTATTATTTTGATTTGTACGATTCTTACGAGTTGTAATTAATTGTTTTAGGTATCCCTTATATCAAAGAGGTAATCCACAGCTAAGGGTGTTTTTACCAAATTTTTGGATGAAATTAGTGCGACCACGGGGCACCCAATTACCTAATATTGTGCATTTTGAATGTTCGATGGAAATGACCAAACACGATATTAAGAATTACCTCAATAAAATATACAATATCCCTGTGGTGGAAGTGAGAACAAAAATATTTTTAGGAAAGTTCAGAAGAGATCTTGGCAAGGGTTACATAGTTAAAGAAGATGATGTTAAGAATGCTATTATAACTCTGGTATGTATGAAGTAGATATTTAGGTACTGTATTTTTTATAAAGTATGTTCATGTATTTCAATTTAAGAAACATCATCAACTTTTATTAGAAGTGGATTTTGATAGGTCATGGTGGATTGTAATAAATTCTAGATATTCTTTATTCATTATTTTCATTTGCCACCCATATTACTAACCTTAAATGTTTTCCTTCAAATTAGAAAATGACTAAATAGGCTCAATTTTCCTAATAGATTCATACAAGATATCTTTAATGTTACAAAACAGACATGAGAAACCCAAATTTCGATTTGGCGAATGAATGAATTGCCTTTGCTCTTTTTTTTTAGTTAGTTAAAAATAATTTTAAATTTGAAGTTTCAGAGTTTAGCATGAATTTTAATATGATTTGCTGCTTGTTTAGGTCTACTATATCTTTCATATATATGAATAATAGTTTTGAAAATATATTTAATTTCAGCCTAAGGATATGAAATTCGAATACCCAGATCTCTTTGAAAAGGCCAAGGATGAAGTTGAAGAACAAGAAAAAGCTTTGGCCGAATCCAAGAAATCCTTTCAGAAATACATTGATCGTAACAAAAATAGATCAGATGTGCCAAGCTGGTTCTCAATATAAGGAAAAACCATAATATTTGTGTAAAATAGTAAAAGTTAATGTAATAGTTATGATAATTGAAAATATAGACAACATTCTAAATCATTGTTTTTGGTTGCTACCTAACAGGTCTAGCTTAGCCTTAGAGATTTTGTCTTAAAAGCTCAGTATCACTTAAAAACTTATGATAGAATACAAAATATTTTTGTTTTACATATTGTTTATTTCATGATTTTACCCTTAATTTGTAGCTTTGGACCCTGAAACAATTATTATTTGCACACTATGTAATTTAGTATTTCAGCAATGACACTGCATTTAATTACTTAAATTGCCTTTGCTGGGCGAGAATTAGTTAACTGTATCTCTGAAATATGTTTGCCTGCACAGTTGGCCTAGTGGTTTGAATGGTCACCCAACATTAAACTGTGCTATGTTCCAATTTTAGTAGATGTACTGCTGAAGCAAGTACAAAGTGTTGTAGATTCAAATCCCACATGGGACAACACTTTGTGTAATCCACAAATTGTTGTTTTGAGTCTTGGTGTTTTTGTGTCTAAAGACAAATAAAAACTCTTTACTCTACTTTCTTCATCTAAACATCTACTAAACAATCTGCTGTACCTAAAAATGCGGGTCTCAGAGATCACATAATATATAACTCTAGCTATCTTACCCTTATTTTCTATTTGCAATAATTAAATAATCTTCAGGTTTTTTTTAAATGACAAAGGAAAGCTGTTAATAAAAACCATAATATATGAACTAAAGTTTTACATTTAAATTTAGTTTCATAGTAGATTGAAGTGAAAACTGTGAACTTACAAATAGATAATTATTGTCAAAAAATCAATGTTCTATGAAACATTTTAGTCCTAATTCAACAATTGCTATTATAGCAATCAATGCCAGAAACAAAAAACTGAATTCCTTATATTACAACCATAACCAAACTTAAAACATTATTAAAGATACTAAAACAATAGGAACAATTATTAACATTGTAATATTTACGTAGTAATTTCTTAAAGATAGTGACTTGAATATATTTCCCTTTGTAATAAAACAGGAAAGGAACTATTAGCCAAAATGCTCATCCAAATACAGTGAAGAGTGGCAGCGAGGGCACTCGGCAATATCCAAAAGAAATGTTATCTGGGAACAAATAAATGTAATAAAAGTGTAAAAATGCAATATATTATATGCACCTACATTAGTGGTCTTATTCATAAACATTATTCAGCAGCCGTTTGTTTTATTTTTAACTTTTACATTGTTAGTTTAAAATTAAAAATAACACAGAACTACTGCATAGACTTGAATAATATTTATGAATATAAGGGGTATGTATTCATCAATTTTTTTTTCACATCAATCTGCCTTTTTTTACCTGCTGACTATCTGCTAACAGTAGTAGTACCTTTAGTGGTATCCTCATATAGTAATTGTCAGTCAGTTCTCATCATTTGTCTTCTCTAATTCTCATAAACTTCTATATTAACTCTTTTCACAACTTAACATACCCATCATCAAAATGCTCCTTCAGTAAAACAAAGACAGAAATGACATTAAAAACTAAGTCCTTATCAATAAACTAACAAAAAATATTTATTTAATAATATCTCCTTTTATAAGGAAACAAAATACTTCTTTAAGTTAAACTTAAAATGACACAAATTTGTAGGGTAACACGTATTTATGCAAATTTATATAAGATTTATTGATAAAAATAATTAAAAGTGGCAATCTTGTAAAATTACAAAAATGCAAACACACCTTGCTTTACAGAAATTTTCTTAATAAAATTGGCGATAACTAGGAGAAAAATAATAAGCACTTATGACCATTGCTACTCAGAAGTATATCAATTACAGACTCTTCACGGTCATTATGGATGATATTTTAAGAGGGGAAACCGTAATGGATTATTTCTGATTACACATACAAATTCACTTTTATCAAGTGCAATGCAAATTTCACTTACATGAGGATGAACGTCACATTGTAGACGGATACGTCCATTGCAATAATATCCACACGATCGGCAGAATACTATGGTCTTGTCTCGGGAGCAGGAACATTTCTTCTTAAAGACATCTTTAACTTCTGGAACACCGCGTCCCAAACGATTTGGAATTTTGTAAACTTGGCCTGTCGCAGAAGCAACTACAGGCGTATATTTAGTTTTCTCCATATTTTGAAAAATTGTATACTACTAATAATCATAAATTGTACACAACGTGTGTAACGGTAGTCGTTTACCAGAATAAATTAGAAATTTAACCTAAGCAACTTCTTAATAAAGCTTCAAATCTTTTAAAATTTCTTTAGCGGGTATCTGTAATCAGTTCTGTCACGATAATTGTCGTTGTCACCCTGTTTTATTTTTTGTAACCGAATTTTGTCTTTCTAGCTAGGCTTAAGAAACGGATAATATGCAACTTATCTTTTAAGTATATAATAGAAGCAACAAAAAATGGTGATAAAAAAATGTACTTTGTAAACACCCCAAAATTTTAGTTCCTCGTGTAGCCAACACAAAAATTTTAAAAATCAATTAATTAACGCGCAAATTCTTTTGCTTTGAATACTTAGAACGCTTATTTTTATTTTTAAACTATCATAACAAATTAAAAAGAATAGAAACTTATATGAACAGTGTAACCTGTATAAGCGAATGAACCTCTAACTTTTACATTATTGAGTTCTATAAATTTTTGATAACTCTACAACTTCGGTCTTCATACCTAACCTATTACATATTTGTGAAAAATAAATATCTTGTTACATCGTCATTGCTCCACTAAAAATAATTTTGAAAAATTAGTGTAATTTGGCAACACTCCATCATTTATCAAAGGGATTGGCCAGGTCAAAATATCCTAGTAGAGACAGTTTGTAATTGGGCCGTACCGTGACAACTCGATAAGCCTATAACATGCTTATCAAAAAGGGGTCGACCTAATTAATTAGAGAAGGAATCAACGGACTCTCCATTGAATATTTATTGTGTGTCGAGATCATCTAGATTTAAGCGATACACAAAATAGGAATAAGGTACCTACACAAAAGAAACTTATGTATCATAAAATAGGTTTAAAAATCTGAGACTTGAACTCATCATCACCGTTGTGGTAGAAGCCGAGATGACCACGTGAATTGCTATAGTGTCGGTGCTGGCAATTACTAAAGAATGAAGACCGCAATAATAAAATTACTGCATTACTCATTTAAACACATGCAGGCAATTTTCTTTTGTAATGGCAATTAACTAAATTACCTATTCACGGATTGACATCTGCACAGCATGTAAGAGAAGCGTAATTAATTTTATCATTGCAATAACAATCAACAATTTTAATTTTTATCTCTCACGTATATCACAGGAAGTTGTTACATTGTGTGTCAAAGGTATAGTTTTCTACCTTTAGCATGTTATGAACGGACTATAAAATGTACATACGAACTGCTTGTAGTAGTAGTAGTGACCAGTGAAGATGAACAGCATGTTTTATTTAACGGTCTTTGCTATTTGCTTTGCGACAATATGTGGATTTGGTTCTACAGTTTCCGCAACACCTTTATCAGCTGCTTCTGAATATTCATTTTTGAGTCATGAGCCCTCCAACCGAGTGAGTACCTTTTAACTACTATTTCATTCTTAAATTGTTGACTTTCTTTTTAACATCTTTCTATAAAATTCAGGTGGTGTGGGTGATTGAGTGTAACACTATATAAACACATACCTAGTGCTTTTGATGACGGATTTAAAAAACGGAATGTCACTAGCTCTATCCATCCGTGGGCGTCGTAATAGCCGAACAGCCGAATAAGGGAGTATACTATGCAGGGCAACACAAAGAGAAGGCAATTTTAAACAAACCTACACTAACCCGTCTGGCAAGCGTATTATAGTAAACCAAAACCCAAGTTCTAGGGAGTGACCTGTGTCCAACCGTGGCCTGTTAAAGTCTGTTGATGATGTTGACTTAGATGTATAATTAAGTTTAATGATATATGCACTGCTGTTTTCGAATAAACTAGAAACACATAAACACATAGAACACCGTTTTACTCTAGAAAGGGATACTAAAAGTTTACATTTCATAGGTCTTTATTTGGTTTAAGAAACACCCCTTCAACAATTACAAGCTTGTCAGACCCCGTGCTTAGGTGACCAGACGTATAATAAACTTACGTAAATATTTTTAAATACATACATATCATAGATAAACTGCACCCAGATACCGAACAAATGATCGTGTCCATCACAAAATATTTGTTATAGGTGTGAATCTAAACCACAAGAAGCCCGGCTTAGCAGCCAGGCTTCTTAACTACTAGACCCCAATCTATACTTGACGGGACGGGCCTGTTAGAAATTTGAAATTTAAGTGTATTATCATTTAGTAGTTCAACCTTCGTATTCAGTTCTCCCTTAGGGTTGCAGAGGTCCGATGACAGTCGCTGAATTCAGGTAAAACTAGTTGAACTAGTAGCTGACTCCACAATAATTTTGGGAGGGATAAAGGCTAGGAAGATGATGAAATGTATTATCATGACGAATAGATAGATATCCATCGGTTGATAACACAAACGTAACTTTTTCTTTACAGGTTGTGAGACAAGCACCACCTTCAGAAGGAGATATACCCTCGCCACCTGACTTTCCATCCCCACCATCTTACAAATTTAATGACAATGTTTCTCGCAAAAAGAGAGAAGCAAAAGGTGTCGGAGGCTCAATGCCGACCAGAAAAGGATAATCCCTAAATGCCCGATGCCTGCAAACAAATCAGAAAATCAGTATGGCGCTGTACCTACTTAAAATTTAAAATATTTTGTATTAAATGAGATTGCAAATGAATTTTTATTTTTATTTACAAAGTTTATAGTGAAGTCGCTTCCGTTGTCTGTTCGCTTAGGTTTTTTAAGCTACTTAACGGATTTTAAAGCAGTTTTCGTCAATAGATACTGATTCAAAATGAAGGTTTATATGTGTAATGTAATACTATAGTAGAGGCAATCGGGAAATTTCATGAATGTGACGTGAACAATTTACTCATTTCAAATAGGTTAATCCTGAGGTCGAGTGTGACTTTATTTCTCATCTACTTGATTGTCAGAGCGAAGTGCGTTTGGCGTTGCGATAAGCTGAACGCACTTGATCGGTTACAAAAAAGGTTTTAATATAACGATCGACTTAAGAACTTCTTAAACACAAGTGTAAACTTGTAAAGTATAAAAGATATTTATATAAAAAAAACTATTTTTAGAGTTTTTGTCCGTCTTGTTTGTTCCGGCTAGTGTCTTGAACGGCTGGGGCTGGACCGACTTTGTTGGGAGAGATCGTTTTTTGTTTTTACGAAAGACGTGAAAAAAAAAATGTGGATGAAATGAAATGGGGACCCCATTTCATTTCATCCACATTTTTTATATTTTTTATCATTAATTCCATCACGACGAAGACTTGAAGACTCGGAAGACTTAGAATAGAAGACATTAAATATTTGACATTGGCAGAAATAGCTGATCCGGCTGGTTGCCATATCATCAAAAGAAGAAGAAGAAGACTTTGTTGGGATGTATTATTATCGTTGGCAGATAGTTAATGATTTTTTATTAGACGTTTGATTTTTTAACACAAAACGGGACATAGTTCTTAGTCCTCAGTTAGCAGTTTGACAATGAAAATAAACTCAACTTTTTAATTTACTTTATTTACGAACTTCAAACCTTCAAGAAAAGAGCGTACTCCTTCTTAAAAGACCGGCAACGCACTTGTGACGCCTCTGGTGTTGCGGGTGTGCGCGGGCGGCGGTATTCGCTTACCATCAGGCGATACGTCTGCTCGTTTACCTCTTATATCATAAAAAAAATAGAATAACTGTAAGTTATATGTATTTAGTGTTCATATTATGTATAATTCTTTACATTATTACAAGTTCGAATAATAGGTGTAATAATAAAAATATCTTGTGATGCGTACTTACCTACTTCAATTAGAGAAATTGGTTTTTATTTGCGTCCCTTCATAAACAAAATAACACAGTTTAAAACGAATGAGATTTTTTGTTTTTGCAATTGGAATAATTGTTTCTTCATTTTAAGAGGTGTCACAAGTGCGTTGCCGACCTTTGGGGGATGGGGAGGGGGATTGGGGTATGGGCCTCCCGTGTCCTCACTCACTCGATTCATCGAGTGAGTGAGGACACAGCGTAAGCACTGTTTTACACCGGTTTTCTGTGAGGCCGTGGTATCACTCCCGTCGTGCCGGCTCATTCATGCCGCAGAGTGGCTCTCCCACAGTAAAATACTACTACAGGAAATGTGTGATAAATAAAGCAACTCTTATTTTTAATTTAAATTACACTTTTAGTGACAGTATCTGTCAACATACATCATTTAACAGTCAAGATAAAATTGTTAATAAATTAATAATTTAAATTTTAGCTGAAAATATTTATTCTAAGTTAAGGTGTCATGTATTATATACCACCTCTTAACATAAACTCTGTTCTCATTCTTCTCATATAAGATATATCTATTAGGTTTCTATTACTTAATATTATGGAATTAACTGAATAATATATAGTCAATTCCTTCAGTGAGATTCAATGATTCAAGATTTTTTTCAAATTCATTATTCGTTAAGTTTAGTTTCACACATATCAAAAATGGTGGTTTAGCCTCTGTAAAATGTAGTACTGGTAATCTTTTTATAATTGTTCTCTTATAGGGACAATACAGTTCTATTGTATGCCCTATTTTATTTTGATCTATATCACAGAATGCATCTACTTTATTCAAATTATTAATACTCAAGGAGCGGACTAATCTTCGGCCCCAGCGTCCTGCATTCCATACAGTAAATTGGTTCCATAGTGGCAATACACATTTTTCCAAACGATCAAGTTGTATCCTCCATATAATTTCTCGTTTGACAGAAAATGTTGTAGCACCTTCATGGTATGTGTATACCAATAATTCCTCATCCACCCTGTACAAGTCACCACCGGTATCTATATGATGATAAAAAAATATTAAATCTTCTGGTGTTCCGTGTCCAGTGTCATCAAAGTGTCCAACATTGTTATACACAGATCTGTGACAAAACCAAGTAGGCATGAGTAGTGTGGGTCCATTTGATGTGTATATCTGTAATTTCAACTGGTCTTTAGATAAATTATTCGCCCAGCGAACAAAGCGAGGGGTTGAATTAATAGGAACTCTTCTTATTTTACTACCAATGATAGCATTGAGATTCAGTCTAGCAGCTTCCCATTGCAAACGCAATCGATCCGGATGCATAACATCGTCAATGTCTTGAAAGCAAAGAAATTTTCCTGTACTTATCCTAACAGCTTGATTTTTTGCAAAGCCGACTCCTTTTGAAATAGATCCTCTTGATGATACGAAGCTAACTCCGTGTGTAGTAAAATATACTTTCCATTTTCGTAGCAAATTTTCTGTTCCATCTTTACTACCATCATTATAAATGGCTAATTCTAACTTTATATCTGTACCAAGAAGTGTTTGTGTTGCTATGGAGTGCATACATTTATCAATCCATTTTTCACCATTATAAATTGGTATAATAATTGAGATTTCAGCCATTCGTTACTTTTGTTATTTAAATTTTCATATTCATAAGAATATATGAGATATTTTTAGTCATATTTCCAACTTTAATTTAATACAATTTTACACTTACTCCACATTTGTTTTGATACAGTTGTTTGCTTACTAATGCTAATATTGCAATGAAACAAATATTTACTACTTTACCCAAAGATGAAATGGGAAATTATAATACACTTTACTAAATCCTCATTAGATTCATATTTCTTTGTACAATAAACTATGTTATATTTCATCTCTGTTTTGCAATTTTTCGCTAGTGATGTGCTTAAATATTTATACCTATCTAAATCAATACGGATTTTTATTTTTAGAGTCTAAAATAGAACTACTAATACGGATACTCAAACTCACATCACAAAAAATAAATTTATGACCCTGCACGCTATATTGAAATCACAGTTAATGCTTACCATTAAATGTTACGCTTCAATTTGTGCAGGTCATATTTTATAAAGAATTATGAAAAAGTAAGAACATGAATTTAGCAAGACCGGTGTTCTTCGAAACTAAGTTACTATGTAAGAATCTCGAATAAAAAAAGAAGCCTCTTAAATGAAGTACAACCCTCTCCACACATACCGTAAGCAAACTTTAGCGTGCAGTTTTCAAAAATAATCACGTGAGAGTTCCGTTAATGTTGCATAAAATATTGGTGCCAAGGATGTCAAGCCAAATCACTTTTTAAAATTTACCACTTTTAAAAATTTATATGAACTATCTGTATTCATGATGTGTTTTAATTCAAAACTGTATAGAATCTAAACTGATAGTGATTGACTATTTTTAAAAATAGACTTATTTTCGTGATTCCCCTAGTTCTAGACAGACGAACAGTTCCTTTAATTGATTTAGATCATGATGTCTCGACGTTCATACGACTTTGAATACACTACGCCTTAGCCTTTTGCCATCCATTGCTGGACAAAGGCCTCCCCTAAAGAGTGCAAACCTTCTTATAATAAATAATTTAACTGGCTGATAAAAATATGAGATCTCCTTCTCTGCTTGCTTACTACAGCAAGCAAGGTAATGTTAAGGGGTTCTACATCTCTTTACAGTAACTTGAGGATGTGAATTTGGCACAATTTTCCCTTGTTAATGTCCAGCCATGCAAGGCGCTAAATGGCGATTCGACATCTTCTAATCACGTCCATCAGCCAGTCGAACATAAAAGTACTCTGAATTAACGAGGATAATTTGCACCTCTTCGACGATTGGTTGATATTTATTCGCCCTGTTGAATTTTCACATGAGTACTCGCTCTGACTCCTTTAACCAAGTAGGAATGGATATTCCATTTGTCGATTACCATACGTCACTAATAATATTATGGAGTTTAAAGCAGAACGCGGGAGACCTAATTACATCGCCCTCCATAATATTCCACTTAGGCGTTCTAATTGACCGTTATCTTTAGGGGATGTTCTTCTTGAGGATATTCTATAAGAGTTCAAAAAGATTTTGACTTCCGTCAAATAAAAACATTTCATGATCTGAGTGCAAGTAAGATAAATAAATATTTAAATTAAAAATTGCCGATTAAAATAAATATTTATAATCCTTTATTACTGTATTGCCTATGTGGATTTTGTCAAAATTGGATCATTTTCATGCCTAAGGATTCTAAGCTTGATTTCAGAGCATATTCTGCATGAATTTGTCTTCTCTTCAATTTCTTTGACAGAATAAGGCAATTTTTTGGATTTTACTCAATACACATACGTCTTATTCCAGGATGACATAGTGCTTCATGTAAAGATTTTAATGTTTCATTCCGTTTAGGCATTGAAGAAAAAAAATATTGTCGAACATAAATGACACAGATCTCTGATCAGTGACAAGCTGAAATGGTTTGCCAATGAGGTAATGGGTAATCCTTTTCATTTGCTGAGTGATTAAGGTTGCAATTTGTCAACATCCTTGCAAAAAATACAACGGCCGACCAGTCTGTGATAATGTAGCCGCAATTAAATGTTGAGAAGCATCTATCATCTGTTTCTAAACTAAATAGTGCATTATGATCAATAGTATGAATAGCCTTTACAATGTTAGTTTTAAGTTCCTCTTAAAGCTTTAATTTCGTCGTCTTTCAGAGGAAGCACTTGAATATAAGTAAGGGCATAGATCTTTTCTGAAAATCTTGAGATCCATTTTCTGTAATGTGCAAACATTCCAATCACTCTCCTCAAGGTAGATAAATCAGTTGGTGGCGATAGACTTAAAAGAGGATTAGGCTCAATATCCAGTTGTGTAATACGACCTTTTATGTTATATCCCAATATGTTTATAAAATGCTGAGAAAAATCACTTTTTTCTTTATTTATTGTCAGACCTGGTTCTTGTCACATACAGTTATATCATCAATTACCTTGATGTACGATAGGTCACTTTAAGATCTTTTTGAATTACCCAATCGATGGTTCTTTGAAAACTGTTGACCACATTTGTAAATCCAAATGGAATTCTTTATAATTGATACAAATTTCTCAAAGTTTCGAAAGTGGTTAAATGGTAAATTACCACACAATTTAATTTAATTCCATCAATGGGACATGAACAATAGTTGATAATTTATTACAATATCTGATATCATTAGTAGTATCGGGTATAAATAACAAAGTACTGTATATTCATATAGCTCCTCTCTAGTTCCTTTCACTCTTGTCAATGTTGTCATTTGGCTTGTTGCATAGTACTTTTTATAGTTTTCATTACCATATCAGAATCGATTAATCGAGTGGGAGTTCAAGAAAAGTTATAGTAATAGTTGAAAAAAATGGGAATTAAAGAAGCTAATATATTTTTAGATAACCAATTTAACACTTACTATGCCGGGCAAACCGTTAATGGAAGAATAGAATATGTTTTCGATAGTCCTAAAAAAGTTCGAGGTATGTAACATATCAGTTTTATATATGTTTCATGAGTCATTAATATGAGTTTAAAGATGTGAAGAATATAATAGTATAGTCAGTGACTTGGTTACCTTTAATATAAAAGAGTTTATTGTCAGGCATCCACGTTAAAATTAAGGGAGAAGCACATACAGAATGGGCGGAAAGTACGCAAAAGGAAGATTCGCAAGGCAAAACGGAATCTACAGACACATTACACACTGGACATGAAGAATACTTCCAGGTCTCATACTACCTACTAGGCAGCAGCACTGGTATGTTATTACTTTTGTAATGTAATGTAGTAAATCTGAACAGTGTATGTTGTATTTGTATTGTCAATATAATGATGTCATGAGTAACAGTATCACTTCCTCTGTGTCTATGAATTTGGTGTTATTACAGGTCATTGAACATTAAATGTATTATTATAACAAAGTTTGTAGTCAGTTCTTTAAATAAGAGAAAAAATGTTTCAACATACAGATTCAGTTCACATTGAATATGGGTTAATACCCATATTCTATAAACACCAATAAAATAGGTGTTTGCCACATCACTTATGATGAATCTAGATTCTTCCAAGTTGGTATTCAAAATTTCACATCTAAATTCTAAATTAAAGAGCATAAATTACTCTTATTATAATTGAGTTTAAATTATGTACTAACTTACCTTTTTATTATTCGGATTAAATTGCATTAAAAAAATATTTGTACCTTGTAAATAGTTTGCTCAGTCAATCTGTAAAAAAAATATAATAAAAAGAACATTCCATTCCTTATATGTTGTTGGAACATTTTTGCATTACTTCCATTATTTTCTATTCAGTGATTATTCAAGTTTCTAATCTTATTTTCCTTTCTCTTGTGTTAGAACATTAAATAAAAATGTGGAATGTCTTATTGCATTAATTTCAGTTCAACTAAACAGCAACAAGGCCTCAGCAATAAAAAGAAATCAGTTTTAAGTTTGAAGTGACTAATTATTTATTTTCTCATTTTGCTTCTTTTTTTCTTGTAATTATAAATACACAATTGTTAAGTGTTGCTAACAAACATGTTCTATTGAGAAAAACATGGGCCTTCTAACCAACAAAATACTTGACAGAATAATTAAATATTCTTTTATAATAATAATGATAATAATAATCACTTTATTGTACACCAGATTATTTGTAAATTAAAGGTAAAAAGTGCAATTGGCGGCCTTATTGCCCGAAGGTAATCTCTTACAGGCAACCATTTATTCATAGTTATGTAGTTGTGAATCAAACTAGAATAACAGGTTAACATAATGGGTTTATCACACACACTATGCTGGCAGGTTTGAAGTCAACAAGCACTATGGCAAAGCTGGGGGTAGTTGGTTCGGCAAAATCAGTCGGCCAGACTTCCAGTATAGTGTGTAAAAGAAATTAAGAAATAATTCTTTAGCTACAGATTTATAATATAGCAAGTCAGAGTTCCTTATTCAAATTATTACGTTGTAAAGATGCCTAAACAGATATATTTGTAAAAAAAAGGAATAAAGCATCAGGTTGTTTTCAAGATGTTTCATACTATTATAACTTTACTTTTACAAATATCTTTTTGTTTGGAAAGAAAGTAAAAGTAGTAAAGTAAAATTTAGTAGTAAAGTAGAAATATACATCTAGCACCCCCACACTTTTTTACGATAAAATCGTTATTCTTTTTGAACTGATATAGTAAATTAATTTTCACCGTGGGAGAGCCACGCTTCGGCATGAATGGGCCGGCTCGACCGGAGTGATACCACGGCCTCACGGAAAACCGGTGTGAAACAGCGCTTACGCTGTGTTTCATCGAGTGAGTGAGGATACCGGAGGCCCATACCCCAATCCAACGCCCCCTATCCCCCTCACCATCCCCCTTGCCCCCCAGGCCGCCATAGTGTGGGTCACCATGCTGAATTGTTCTTTTTCGCATTGAGGATGGTGGCCACCACTCTTGGATTCTGCTCATGCTTTCCATCAAGCAGGGCAGAGTCATTTTGGCAGCTTANTAGTGTGGGTCACCATGCTGAATTGTTCTTTTTCGCATTGAGGATGGTGGCCACCACTCTTGGATTCTGCTCATGCTTTCCATCAAGCAGGGCAGAGTCATTTTGGCAGCTTAAATATAAAAAAAAAAAAAATTATTAACTTTAGTTACAATATAATTTATTTATACTAACACAGGGAATGAGATCGAAATTCCAGCTGGTAAGCAGGTTTACAACTTCACCTGTGCCCTGCCTCCAGTACTGCCGTCATCCTTTGAAGGCCAGCATGGCTATATTAGGTACACTGTGAAAGTAATCATTGACAGGCCATGGAAGTTTGATCAGGAGACCAAGATGGCGTTCACTGTTATTAATGCATTTGATTTGAATCTCAATCCCTCATATAAGGTAAGCACATTTTTTTAAATTAAACATTTCATTATATTTCTTGTTTCTATCATACTAAGTATTTATGACCCGAAATTGGAGATCAGGTCAATATACTAAGTTGATACTATTTTGATCTAAACACTGAGAGGGAAATGAATCAACAACCTACGGTCGGTCCCCACAACGACATTTCCGCGCGCGTATTATATTCCGCATCGGAGATACACATAATACGCACTACTAACAGCCAAAACAAATACATCTGACAAATATGGTATATATGGCGTCGCTCATAGCCCAGTTGCACTCGGTGATTAGAAACAATCATCGAGGGTAAGCAACGATGGCGCGGTCAGTACCTGGATGGGTGACCGCTAGTGGCATGTTACCATGAGCGTCTCCGTGATTCGGAGGTCACGTTAAGCAGTCGGTCCCGGTTGTTATCATACGATAACAGTCGTGAAGCTTAGTTGGAGGCCTTCGGGCGGCTTAAAAACATCCAACGGCAAGATTTACGTAGCCACAACGTATTCTTGCCAGTCCCCAACCCGCACTTGGCCAGCGTGGGGACGTATGGCCTTAACCCTCTCCTGAGAGGAGACCCGAGCCCAGCAGTGGGACATTATGGGTTGTTGTTTTGGTATAGCTATATCAACGTCATAGTGCTCAAAACATTCGCACGAAAAATTACCTCAAATAATATTTTTAATGATTTTTATCCGCTAGTGCGGATATTAATTCCGTGTCAGAAAATTTTCCGAAAAAAACATGCGAGCTCTAATAGTTCTCATAAGATACCTACCTATCATATAGTCATATAAGTACCTTGAAAATATGGAGTTTTTAATTAATTCAGGAACCAATACACATTCAAATGGAGAAAACATTCTGTTGCTTTTGCTGCGCTTCTCCGCCACTGTCTATTGATGTTCGAGCTCCCGTGTCCGGATATTGCCCCGGACAAGTTATACCTATTAAAGTTGATGTGGAAAACAAGAGTAACGTTCAAGTACATCTTGTGAAAATATTTATAAGAAAGGTAAGTTAATATTAAGTCCCAATTTGTTGTGATTAACTGATATGTTTCTGTTTGTTAATTTGATAATTTTATATTTATTCAAAGTATAATGTTAAATACTTTGTTTATTATCTTATCTCAACATTTTATTAAGAGAGAAAATATTATTCCCTCAATCTCGTGGCTTTCGGGGTTGTTTTACCGCCCAACGCTTTTTTAAAGACAACTCCCGCGTTGGACCTCGATAAATATCCCATGTGGGGTTTGAACCCACAACACAGTAAAAAGCTGCGTGACGAGATCTTAAAACTATACGGCAAGCGTACAGTCAAAACACGGGACTGGTCAACGACCTGAGGGTTCCACAGAAAAAGAAATGTGTTGTGTCGATTTTTTTTTATTGTCCGGTATTACTGTTACCAGTGTACACACTCCAATTAATTAAAAAAAAATTGTAATCCTTTGCTATGAATGAAAAAAGTCTAATATGTAATTTAATTTGTTCACGTAGCTCGTAGATCACTTAAAGAGCTTGCTGAACCCTTAATGATTATATTCATAATAAAAGATTATTGCAAAAGCAACTTTGACAAAAAATTACCCAAAAAAAAGGTTTACATTATGAAATTGTTTTTTTTTCAATGAATTGGTCCTCTAGTTCCTAAACTAGGTTTACCTTTAACTTGGAAAGCACTGTTCCTCATACATTGATCTAGGCGTTTTTTAAAGTAGTAATTGTTTTGACTGTCAGGTAGTGACCTACAGAGCAACATCACCAAGCAATGCTACAAAAAAGACTAAAGACATAGTGCTAACTATTCAAGAAGGTCCAGCGCCAGCCGGAAGCACTAAAACCTGGAACTTGAGCCTCGAAGTGCCACCAATACCGCCATCAGATCTCGTCAACTGTAATATCATAGATTTGGATTATGATTTCAAGGTAAAGATGAAGTTTCATGTTATAAAGATCTCTTAAATTTAGCGGCTAGAGATCTGTGGCCTGCCATTCTATTGTGTATAAACTAATTGTGTTAATTGGCCTCTAACTTGTTACGAAACTCGTATTATTTCCGCGACCTTCGTATTAAACCGTCAAATCTGAATTTGCAGACAAATGTATATTATGTTGTTGTTATATAGACACAGGTATAAAAAAGTAACAGAACAAACCGTGTGGTGACGGATTAAGAACGGAGTGTCACCACTCTTGATCCCGTAGATGTTAAAAGAGCTGACTAAAGGAGCAATATACGCAAGACATCAGCACCGAAAAGAGAAAGCAACATTTGAAACAAACCCTATACGTAACCCTCCTCCTCGTTTTAAATTAGAGGCCTATGTCCAGTAGTGGACTGTGGATGATGATAAAAGTAACAACTCAAATATCTTTTGAAATGTAACTCAAATTGTTCGTCCAAAAACGAACATACTCCAAGATCAAAAGCCGGCATCTCTCAAACAATTCTCGAGTTACAAACGCCCATAGATAGGCGGAGTGGTCACTTACCATGACCCATCTGCTCGTTTATCTCCATACACCATAAACAAAGTCACTGGCAGACAGATAGACTGTCAGGAAATATCGAGCATGAATCTCTAGTACTAAAAAGTCAGTATACCCGTAGAGATAATAATTATATATTGTTAGTTTCAATGTCAATTCGTCAGGCATTATTATATGTACAGATATAAATCTTCTCCAAATGATGTCATGATGATGTCATTGTAGAACCGTGTATGAACCGAAATGTGTTTAAAATAAAACATCTCATTGTTACCAAGCACAGTAGTCGTTTTTTATTCACCAATGTACGTTGTATGTTGCTTGCCTATGTTTAATTTTCCACCAGTTTTGAGGCATTTCATTTACCAATATTTTCTTTAAGTATGTCATTTGATTATTATATTTTATAATATGCATATCCAGGCTTCGATGCTAACTATAAATTCGAAATTAATGCCGTTGGTTTTTTACGCTTTTAAACCGTTGTACCGATTTTAATAAAAATTTTGGAATTGAGATACTTTGATTCTAAAGAAGGGTAAAACCTACTCATTACGGCAAAAACCGAGCCGTGGGCAAAATCTAGTTATTTCTATATTGTGTAAGTTAGTTGAAGAAATATTATTTATTCACGACAAGAGACGAAAAAGAGAGAGCTAAAATAAATGGTGTTTTTATCGTTATAGGTTGAATGTACGGTATCTGGCTTGCACCTGGGCTTGAACGGTAAGAAATATATAGCGATCGGTACAGTGCCTCTAGTGGGCATGGCTGGTCAGGCGGTCCCGTCCGCACCAGCGAGTCCCGGCAACGGCCAGCACTCGCCGAGCCAGCCCGCCGTGCTGCCAGTCGCCCCGGGACAACCTGCTCAACCTAATGTTAGTTTATAAATAAAATAAATATGTTCAGACATTTTAACACACAACGCCATCTAGTCCCAAACTAAGCAGAGCTTGTACTATGGGTACTAGACAACTGATATTAATAGATATATACTTTTTTTTGTAAATACATACATATTATACATAGAAAACACCCAAACTCCGAAACAAATATTTGCAGATCATACGAACATTTGGTCCGACTCAGGAATCGAACCCGAGACCTCTTATAATAAATAATAATACCATTATTTCGGCAATATATCCATAATGTGTTATACAATAGACCTTAAATAACTATGGTAGTACATGCAATTTACATAAATTAGTTTTAGTTTACTATTAATTTTTAGATATAGAGAGTAGAAAGGGTTCAAAGACTATCGCTATGAATTTTTTTAAATTGTAGCTTCAATTTAACGTTTATAAATGTCACTTAGTCACATTTAGTCCCATGCTAAGCAGAGCTTGTGTTATGGGTACTAGACAACTGATATAAACACATATATACTTTTTTTTTAATATATACATAGGTATTATACATAGAAAACACCCAAATTCCGAAACCAATATTTGCAGATCATACAAACACATGGTTAGACCCGGGAATCGAACCCGAGACCTCAAGCACAGCGGTCGCATATGCTACCACTGCGCCACCGAGGCAGTCAATAGTCAGTCATAATAATGTTAATGTCAATTTTTCATACAAAATAATTGCATTTTTAATTCGCGTCTTTTAAAACTATTTTCACTCTTACTCCATGATCGCTGAGATGACTTTTTTTTTTTTTATAAATCTGTATATTATCAATTTCATTTCATAATATACATATTTTTAACTCCTGACTTAACTTTCTTTCGTAAGTGCAATAAAAATAATTAAATAATAATATAAGACTAGAGATCTTTCAATCTTAACAGTATTTTTTTTTGATAACGAATTTGTCTATAATCATTCTGGTTTTTATTTGAACACGGCGGATATATTTACGATCCTGACGCATGTGGTATACGTAATAACTGCCTCGCTAGTCTAGCGCTAAGCGTATGCGGTGCGTACAACAGCCGATCAAGAGGTCTCGGGTCGTTTCCCGGGTCGGAATAAAAGTGTTATTGAATTTTTCTCATTATACAAATGCTTAATAACAGTTCAGAGCTTCGAAGTTGGGTCTTAATCCCCGTGCCTCGGAGAACACGAATCCATGGGTTCTGCGCTCGATTTCTCCCCGGTCGTGTCAGTTAGTCGTCCCATCGGATTGTGAGAGTGAGGGACAGAGAGTGCACCTGGTTTAGCGCACACACCTGTAAACTATATCAACTTCGTAGTTGGCTGGTCTCCGTTGAAACTGACCGTCGTGACCAAAATCTTCTAAGAGACATTATTATTTATTTCAGGCGGCTGGTGAGCCATCTGCACCGGGAGGATGGGTAATGCCCGGTACGGCGCCTGCTGAACCGCCTTTTCAAACATTGTACCCAACTCTTAGTAAGTATTAAAATATTTTGTATCGGATTTGACTATTTATTTATTTCTGATTTAAAGACCAAATGCCATTTATTTCTTACTGTTTGCTAATCTGAGGATCTAGTGCGAGTTTCCTTCATACTAGCTGCATAAAAGTAGCCTAAATTATTCCTTATAACATCATCTATCGGCCAGTAAATGTCCCGTCAAAATGGGTCTAGCCATTCCATAAATTAACCGGAACAAACAGACGTACAGACTGACAGACACAAAAGATTTAAAAATAGATATTTCAATGTTAGTACCTTCCATATATATATATACGGCCATGTGCATTTACTGAAATGCTATTAATTTGAAATTACATACAGATACTACTATACTCGTTTAATGCGCTTGACTCGAAATGAACTCTCCACCAATCGCAGCGCATAACTCGCCCTGAAAAAACTCACACTGGGCCCTCAGTGATATAGTTTCAATATAAGTTTTATTCGAAGTTTACATACTTATTATTGTTTTCTTCACAGCGGAACCAGTTTACAAAGAATCTCCATACACAGCGCGCACTATTCAAGACAGGGGAGAATCCAACCATATGGTGATAAGAGGTCCAAACAACTTCGCTCCGTACTACCCAACATACGCCGCCGTCCAACCGCCTCCTTTACCTCAGTAACGACCAATCATGCATTTTACAACATTTATATTAAGCTATACCTATCGAATATGTTAAACTTTATATACATTTATATATTTAAGAATACAGCAGCTTACAGTCTTTTGGCACTAGTTTGGTTGTGATATTAAAATTGATATTACATGGATTATATTAAACATTGTGTATAAAGCAATAGGCTTTTTGGCTAATGAATTATGCTCAAACTATAAATGTACCACTGTGGAGATCGAGTACAAGATATTTTTCAATCGTAAATAAATTTTTGTGTTACCAAAATACTTTCCAGAGCTGATATAGTTTTAATAATGCACCCTTTGTAACTAGCATATATTCTTTTTAAACTAAAGAGTCTATTGTTTTGTACTAACCCTAAGTATTAACTTCCTAAAAAAGTTTATTGAATGTTATAGATATGATTTTGGATTAAATAATGTTTATCATTAATTTATTAAATGCCTATACTTTTATGCATTATTATGTTCTGTACAGAATTTATCAACATAATATATGTTGCACAAAATATCTCTTAAGAAGTTATATTCACCTTATTGGGTAATTTGATATTTCGTACTACAAATTGGTTTGTGAATATTTTGGTTGAGATTTTATGAGCTTTTGATAACTATTTTTTTTATATTGTGTATCTACCTTGTAGTATTTGATGATAAGGTCTTAATTATAATGAAAATAACAAGTATTTGCAAATGCTGAGTGAAAAAAAACTTCATAATTGAATACAGAATTTTGAACTACGATTTTAATAAAACAAAAATGTGGCTCAGTGGTAGCGAATGCCACTGCTGTGCTAGAGGTCTCGGGTTCAATTCCTGAGTCGGACCAAATATTTGTATGATCTGCAAATATTTGTTTCGGAGTTTGGGTGTTTTCTATGTATAATATGTATGTATTTACAAAAAGAAAAGTATATAACTATTAATATCAGTTATCTAGTACCCATAGTACAAGCTTTGCTTAGTTTGGGACTAGATGGCGTTGTGTGTCAAAATGTCTGAACATATTTATTATTTATTTATTTATTTATTTTATATAGAATTGTCTAAATGTGAAATTTTTGAGTAAATTCTAAAAAGGAAAGATAATTTCATGTAATATGTATTAGGTATTGATATTATTATGACCCTTTCTATTATCATAGAAAATAGAGTAATTTACAATGTAAACGTCTCGCCCAAGGAGTGCCAACCATCCCGCTTTTGGGCAATCCGCATCCATCCGCTGCCTTCAAATCATCGGTCCAAAAAATACATTCGATTTGAATTCACAAATTGATAAAATATCAGAATTCTCTAATACTATTAAAAACAATAAACTTCCAAATACTTAATACCCTATTGTATTCCAGCCAGTAGTATAGAAGAAAGCTTTAAAATCAGTGCCAACATTATTAGTATTGCAAAGAAATATTTCTAGCGTGTGTAATTGTTTGGCAGGGTTTCATTATTGCTTTCAAAATATCTATATTTAGAAACACTACACCGCAACCTCGCCTGCATCGCCTATTGCCCGTAGCGTGATGTTATAAAGCGTGGGAATAAATTTGGTTGCTATATAATAGGTCACAGTGAGCCAACCACGACAGATCGAGACTTTTTTAACAAAAGAATGAAAGAAAATTATTTATTCTGACGTACACAGGACAATATATGATTTTGAGCAGACGTAAAATAAATAAGAGATCAAGAGGAATAATTTTTCCTGTTTCAACAACATATTTCACTATTACTTCGCTCCTTTTAGTTGTAGCGTGATGATATATATGTCTTCCTCGATAACTGAGCTATTTAATAGTGAAAGAATTTTTCAAATCAGACCAGTACTTCCCGAGAATAGCGCATTCAACCAAACAAACTCTTTAGGTTTATGATATTGTAGTATAGATTGCCTTTCTAATAGTTATGCCCTTTTTATAAGCCACACCAGCCAAGCAGTCAATATGTGTGACATGTAGGTGTTGGGTCATATACTTGAAATTTCTTTGAAGTCACACCTCACTACACCTGTCAGTAGCATTGAAGCCAAAAGGAAGGCCTATAGTTTAGGGAGACTATGTATGTTAGTATATTTAACGCAGCGTCTAAACTACTAAACCGATTGTAATTGTCAATAGATTTGAAAAAGGTTTCATGTGGTTGGGTAATAGTTTAAATAAACTTTTTCTCGTTTTCTTGTCTTATACTGGACGTCTAGTAGTAGAATGTAACAGAAAAACAAAAATCCCTTTGAAATTATTTAATAACCCTGTGTAAATAAGTATTTGATTGTTTGGTTTAGGTAATGTGTTACAAGTATCAAAGACAGAAGAAAATAAAGAACCATAGTGACTTAGATGAAAGACATTGATGAGTTTCGACATACAACATTAAAAAATATTGATACTTTAAACAGCCAAAATATTGATGTAAAAACATTATAAATGTGAGCATTTTGCATAAGGTAGAATCTCAAGACGGAACTGAAATTCAGAAGTGTTTACATGTAACAACTACGTATTATATAATCTTTTGGTTTAGACGAACGAATTTCATATACAACAACATAGGGTCCTGTAATTTCCTATAACCTTTACAGAAATAAAGCTACTTGATAATTATAATTTTCTTTATTGATTTTCCTTCACAGTCAAAAACAAAGTAAACCATCTAACAGTCCATTTTAAACACATATGTACATATAATAATTTAGACATCAACAAATTGGTTTATCATTATAGAAACTTTACTAAGAATGATAACTTAGAAGACAATTGTGAATTGTTCCAGGTTAACTTCGTTTTTGTAAAAAGCCATAGGACCACAGACATAAAAATAAACCTCTACCATTTATCATTAATGGAATACTAGTATCTCATATTATGAACGCATTTCGAAATTAATATACACTATTATTTTAAGTTAAACATATATATTTTCTAAATGTAACATTAAAAAATAATTTTAAAAAAACTTCATATGTATATATGTATGGAATACATAAATATCAAATTTGTATATGATATGATACCTGTCAACATAAAGCATTGGATGAGAAGGAAAAACAATAGAGTTTTGTTTGATGTTTGTCTAACAATGTGACTGGCATAGACAACGATAGAAGATGTAATGTTTAACTATTGTGAAATTTCTTAGGTGAAAACAAACCATACCTACAATTACATTTGTGTTATCTAATAAAAGATATCTAACTGCTTCAACGGTGATTCTTTCAACCCCTGTCAAAATAAATTTCAAATAGATTGTTACTGTACCATATTACGGTACTTTACTAGTTCTATGCACATAGAAATCAGCAAAAACTACTGTTTTTCTAATTTTGTTATTTTAACAAAATGATTTTCAAAATGTACACAAAAATGTAACATGACTAAAATTTTATTGTGAATCAATTACATTTCTTGTCGATTGCTTTAAACATATCAACGTTGAAATGTTTTGATGATGGTTATATCTCGGTCGAGATAGTCTTCGGATTTTCCATCGGCTAATAAAGGGCCCCAGAGATATGTACCGGTTTCTGGGACCTGTATATAAAATAACATCTACGGTGAGTAGTATAGGATAGTAACATATTTAGGTAGAGTCGAGATAGTGCAGAAGTACGTAACGAAGGTACGATTAAACAGTAATATCCAAGTTCATAGAGCACGTATTGAGTTTATTTTTGTATCAACTATTCAGAATTTAGTCGTTTCAACATCCTATAAAATCTATCCCTGTAATGGAACGGTTACATTTACGCGCCGGTGTGTCGGGTCGCGACACAATTTCTTAGTTTCAAGAGCGAACCACCGTTCGATGCGGTCGATGGGCGAAGACTAACAAGTCGCGGTCGGACGCCGCCGCCGGCGCGACCGCCCCGATCCCGCCGGGGGACGCCACGCGGGACTCTCGTCCGTCTCTCTGCTCCCGAATCAGATCGTCCACGGCCAGTGCGGTCTCTCGTCAGCACCGTGCGTGCTTCCACCCCCGAGGAGTGAGGTCGGCCCCGCGGCGGTCCGGCCGCCGCTCTCAGTACTGGCTGCAGCGCGCGCGGAAGCCGCCCTGGTACGTGGAGTCCTGCGACAGCAGCCCGTCGGGCTGCGACGGGCAGTCGGGCGCGGCGGACTCCTGGCTGAAGTCGGGCTGCGAGGCGCCCTGCGACAGCGACAGCGGCTGCGGCGGCTGCGACAGCGGCTCCTGCGACAGGCGCGGCGGGCGGCGGCGCGCGGCGCGGGGCGCGGCGCGGTGCGCGGCGAAGGCGGCGGCCGGCACCGCGCCCGGCCCCGCGCCCGGCCCCGCGCCGCGCTCCGGCCCCACGTAGGCCAGCGGGTCGCGCAGCGGCCGCGCGCGGTCGTACACCGAGCCCGGCACCATGGCCTCGCGCGCGTCGAACATGGACGTCGACATGAAGTGCGACCCGGGGTTCTGCGCGTTCACCAGCTTCTTGGGCTTCGCGAACTGGATGGCCGACTCCTTCAAGTTGGACAGCGGGCCCTCGGTCAGCACGCGCCGCTCCTTGTAGAACGCGAGCAGGTGATTCCATAGCGGCTGTTTGCTCAGCACCTTAGGGTTGCCGACCACGATGAGCCCGTATTTCGCTCTCGTCAGGGCGACGTTGAGTCGTCGCGGATCGCTCAGGAACCCTATCCCTTGGTGTTCGTTGGATCTGACGCAGGACATGATGATGATGTCCTTTTCTCTTCCTTGAAAGGCGTCGACGCTGGCGACCTCGATCTCCTGGTACAGCTTCGCGTGCAGGCTACCCTGATATTGCATGTGTTGCACGAGGTAGGACCTCTGGCCCTCGTAGGGAGTGATGATTCCGATCTGCTCGGGGCGCACGCCGGCTTTTAAAAAACGTGTCGTAAGTTTTTCGACGTTCGCGGCTTCTGTTCTGTTCAAGTAAGAAGTTCCAGAACCGGCGATCTCCTCCTGACCCTGGGTCACGTAGAAAAACATAGGTCGATCGGCCCGGGGCCACGGGAAGTCGATTTTGTGCAGACGACGCTCTTCGGCGCTGACACCGTTTTGAAGAGATCCTTCGTAGAAAAAGTCAGACGGAAAACGCGATAGTTCAGGATGCATGCGGTATTGGACTTCCAGACGGAATGGACGGATTCCGAGGACGACCAAACGTTCAAATAAGCTTTGGCTTAGTCCAGCTTTGGCGGCCTTCTTGCACATGACCACCGGACCGAGCTGGCAGTGATCGCCGACTAGAATCAATTGTCTCGCGCCAAGAACGACGGGCACCATGCACTCTGGCTCGGTGGACTGCATACCTTCGTCGATGAGAATGGATTGGAAGCGCATGCGAGCGACTCTGGGGTCTCCCGCGCCTACGCACGTGGTGCAGACCACGTCGGCCGCGTCCAGTATACGCCGTTCCGCAGCGCGACGTAAAGCACGATATCTCCTTTCATCAGCAGCAGACAGTTCACCGGCTTCCTCCTTTAACCTGGTCAGCTTTCTAAGTTCGCTGTCCGCCGAACCTAAAGCCCTCGCTTGTTCGTGCAGAGCCAAGAATGATACTGACGATTCCATCGCTTCTCGGGACTTGGCACACAGCCTAACGACTTTTAGACCGGTTCTATGAATTTTCTCAGTTAATTGATCGACAGCGGTATTAGAAGGGGCGCATACGAGAACGGGGCCGCTGTTCTGTCTAACAAGTTGGTACACGATGGTGGCAGATGTGACAGTTTTACCAGTTCCTGGTGGTCCTTGAATAAGTGAAAGAGGGCGCTGAAGGGCATGCTTGACAGCATATACCTGCAAGAATAGTCAGAATTTAGAGATAAAAATAGTGTGAGTAGTCAGTACAGTATGTCTACTACATTACTTTCTTACTGGTAGACATAAAAATCTTCTGGCTTAGTATTAACCTACCCATTTAATAGAATTATCACAAAGCAACAAAATAATATTTTTGGCTTGTATTTACCTGGGAACGATTGAGATCGGGTAAATTAGGAGCGCTGAAGTGCTTTGGTAAATGTACGCGAAAAAGCACTTCTTCGACTTCATGTCCAAGCAAACGACGATAAATGTATCCCGACACAGAGGAATCGTCCACGGCAAACTTGCGAAGAGCTAGTTGCATCCTGCAGTCAAGTAAAAAAATCATTGTAATCTTATTGTTACTGTTACAATAAGTACTTTAATAACGTTAGCTTATTAGAAATACTATTATATCTCATTAAATTTAAGCATTTATGTACCATCGATTCAATAAAGGTTTTTTTCTAACTTAATAGTTATATCCAGACAACTTAATAAGTAATTTTATATTGAGATTACTTAACATCACAATTTAACATAGATCATAGTAATGCTATGTGGTACTCATATCATATTAATACACCTTGATTTTTGAAATATTAAGTTGAGTTCACTATGCATGTTTGACAGTGCATTTGGTAAGGGCATTTCGTCTGTGAAGTTCTAACATTGTTGCTCTCATTTTATATAGTTTTTGTTCACTCTTTTGAAAGATAGTCATTATCTACTTATCCTTTAGAACTTCATCGACGATATTTTCATTTCTAAATAATAAAATGATATCTACCTGTCAAATGAAGTACTCTTCCAAATGAAGTCGACTACGAAGTTGGAGGTGCAGTCCAGAGGAGCGCCCGCCCCGCTTTTGAGCTCGAGGCCCACATCATCCCCGTAGTTATCTGGTACTTTGATCACGTGGCCCACGCCTGACCACGCTTTGTGCAACTCACCCACATATCTGCAATACAGTAAAATTGACAATTAATTACAAGAGTAACATTGAGATAAAATAAAAAATCCTTTAATTTTTAACATCATTTCCTTTCGAAAAAAAAGAGAATCAATATTTTATTTAATTATGTGAAATGAAACTATTTACCTCAATCTAAGTTCATCACCGTGCATAAGCTTCATGTCGCTGTCAGTTTTAGCTAGAGTAAAGTAAGCTATAGTCTTCTTATTGAGTCCCACATCCCAACGGACTTCGATTCCATCTTGAGTTTGCGATTCCTTGAGACGTTTGTCATAATCTGCTTCTAACTTCACTAGTGGTCCAAAGATGTTTTGGTATTGATAACCATCTTCATACCTAGACAACAAAATTAAGGATATTTTTATATATGAGGTAAAAAAGCGATTTGTAGAATATGTGATGAAACCTTATAGTAAAATAGTATGCTTTTAGACACGATATACACGCGGGCGAATCCGTGGGCAAAACCTAATGGTGTTTTAAAGCTTAACTAATCCAAATGAAATATATTTTACCTCAAAAGCACTTGATGAGGCTCTTCATCAACACCAGGTTTCTCCAGATCTTGAAATGTAGCATCTACATTATCACGCCACAGCTCTTCCAGGCGGCCTATTTGTTGTGGAGTTACCTGCAAGCATTTTTAGTTTCAAAAGACAATTTACATATAAATAAATTAAACCTTAATATATCAACAGTGACACTTTCAATGGTAATTCTATGCTAATCTCTGCAATCTCCAGCGAGATTGGGTGTATTAGACGGTCTTAGACTCACAAAAAGATTGGATTATAGTAAAAACAGTAACCTGGCGGGCTCTCATCTGCTCTGCTTCGGATGGCACTTTCACCAACCAAGATAGAAAGGCTCGATCCGCTGTAAACAATATACAAAATATAATTAGCACTTCAATGTAAAATAGGGAGGTTGTGTAGATTGCATTACAGTTACAGAGATAAATTGCAACCCTCATTTAAGATGAACATACACATACTATTTAATGAATCAAATGTGAGAAGTAGTTTAGTAACTTTTTATAAATCTATTTTTACCAGCAATCATACAAAGAGTAGTTTCTTTAGTAATAACAGTAAAAATTTTAATAAACTAATTATTTTCAAATATCAAATAAAACTTACAAATCAAAGGCTTCCATTGTTCTTGATCCCAGTTCATATCCTTGAGAGAACTCTGGGCCGCACATGGTTGTCTGCACAAAACATTTCATAAATATTAAGAGACAAAAACATTTGTATATTACATTGATAAGCAAATGTTTTGTATGCATCAATTCAATTAAATACAACTAACCAGCTGTCCTGCCATACTTCGCAATGGCTCATTGATATTGCATTAGTGTGAAAAAAGGAACATGGAAATTGCTAAAGAACAATAAACAAAAACATATCCTTCATAGTGACTTATCTATATATAACAACAAAATTTGAGCTCAATCAATGTAGATAATTGATAGTTTAAAGAGCAAACAAACCAACTAAATATATTATAGATGTAAGATTTTATAACATAAATTTTAACAAGTGTAAGTATATGAATCACATCATATCAACTGCCTTTAAGAGGTCTTCTGCTGGACACAGGTCTCTTCTAAGAAATGAGATCTTGACCTACTACTAGATGGGTTGGTATAAAGATTTGCAGCAAGTTTTTGCAAGCTGGAAAGAGAGGGAAAACTTGCTTTGTTTGAGGCACAAAACAGGGTACATATTTTTATTGGTTGTAGATAGTGACCATTCATGATCATAGAAATTGAGTAAAACATTACATATTCAATGGTTTGGTTTCATGGATTATAGAGGCTGTAAACACATATACAAACATTTTCAGTATTTTAAAAATTTATATGTAGTTGTTGCTTGGTATAGAAATTAACAACTTACCGGCAAAGGAGCACAACAACAGAGTCAGCTTTAGCAGGTATAAATCCCAACACAAACACATTTCTAGCTCCGCAAGAGTAGCACTCAAGCAGTGTCTCTCCGAGGGGCCCATCCCTGTGCAATGCAGCTTCCTTGTGCTTAGCACGCACTAAGTGATTGATGATATGAGATCCAGATGTGTTTCCACGTCCATTGCAAAACCTATAATAGAATGTTTTCAATTATGAATTATCTGTATTCTATCTTTTTGTCATTTACAACCCGTAAATGGCAACTGTCACTGATGGACATGTCTAAGTTTAGAATCTTAAGTGTGTCATGCTTTCAGCCTCTTCTCTGGGAATCAGGAGTAGGGTGAGGCTTTTGGGTTTATCGCTTGTTAGTCTGAATACCCTATGAAAAGCAATCAAAGAATGGTTTGCCACATAAAACAGGGCCCTCCTGATGTAAATTTAAATGAGGTAATTTAGAGCCATGGTCTATGGCTTTTGTGTTGTTTATTTATACATTCTTTAGCTATGCTTTTTAATTATTTATATTGGTCTGCTTTGCTTTGAACACATAGTGTGTGACTTGATAAGACAAAACAATCAAGGATAGAATTGGAGCAGATACTAGGTAGATAATTTATCATAATAATAATAAAGGATATGTAATAATGTAGACATATATCATCAAGTTTTTAACTATTCACTGCTAAATTAAAAAGGAGGTTTTTATTTACACCGCACTGGCCAGAATGTTTGGTAAATAATTTGTTTCAAGTCATCCTTTTCTTTGTAGTGATATTCTGATATATATTTGATCTTAAGTTATGTCTACAAATAGCCTATCATTGTAAAATGAAATTTGAATAGTTTTACAATTTGCATGCAAAATGTTACAAAATGAATGCACTTTTAACTTCTAGCGAATTAATGTAATGTTTCTTTAATCATCTATTCAGCCATAGGATGTTCTCTAGTGGACATATTAAATCCTCCATGACTTCTGAGAGAAGTAGAAGATTACTCAGATAGATTATGGAAAATATTTATTTACATTTCTGTTGATGGTCTTGCCAGCCAGCGTGGATAGTTTCTATTTTTGAAATTGTAAAAGATTATGTAGAAGTAAATCTGACTATCCTTTATCATTATTATTCTGAATATGGTGTCGTAAATAACAAATGCAAATTATGCTTAAACCAAATAAAACAGTGTTTACTATTCGGATTGCCTTTTTCTCTGAAATAAACCCTAACAAGTGGTAGCAGAGTGTTACGAAGTGTAAAAAATGAAAAAATAAAAACATAAAGTGATGGTAAATTTTTCCAAAAAGATGTAAATATTTGTATAAAACTGAAAGCTAAAACCAAAATGGCATCTGGTGGCACAAGCAGCCGCTCTTTGATAGAAACACTGCCCAAATCAAATTACAACACCTGGCATCTCTAAGCCCCGGCAGTCCTCATAAAAAACGACCTGTGGGACATCGTAAGTGGAACTAAAACTTTACCAACAGACGCAAATGTGGTTACGACGGCGCAATTTAATAAGGAGGATTTGAAAGCCAAAGCTGAGATTATCCTGTTACTGTCTCTGTCAGAACTCAAGCAAATATGAGGCTGCACGACGTCAAAGTCAGTTTGGGATAGATTACAAGCTATATACTCACAGCAGTTAGTATGTGGCTTGTACCAGTACTTAACACCCAAAAGATTAACTCAAGGCGAGGACATACACTATCACCTAAGTAATTTCTTGGATATCACAGGTAATCTTAAAGATATGGATATAAAAATAAATCAAGGGACACGTTGCCAAGACCTAAAAGACTCAGGTCCAATCTAACCCCTATATATAAAGAAAAATTCTGTAAAACATGTAAGAAAAATTCACATAGAATCTTATTCGTCCAAGAAGAAACACAACGGAACTCTTTCGAAAAGTGCAGACCAAAATGACAAAAACAAGAAAAATTTAAGTTATAATGTCACTAATATCAGTTTAAATGTAAAATGAAAGCAGAGAAAATGTAAGTCTCAAAGACTCCAATAGAACCTCATATCTGCCTCATGAAAAAAAATCTTATCGGTACACTGATGTATCTTGCGGTAGCTACTCAGCCAGATATAATGTTTTCAGTAAGCTACCTATCACAGTTGAGTGATTATTACAGAGAGGAACACTTTAAATGTGCCAAAAGAGTATTAAGATACTTAAAAGGAACTAAGAGCATGGGACTTAATTACAATAAGACAAAGGTTTTAATCAAAATCGCTGATACAGATAGGGCCTGGATTGAAGCAGCGATAAGCTGGGTTTCAAGAAAGCAACAATCAGTAGCAATTTCAACTGCCGAAGCCGAGTATGTATCACTGACAAGAGCTGCCAAAGAGGCTATTCACTTATATTCGCTACACATAAGTCTAAAACTACAGCAAGAAAAGCCAGTCACTATTTATTGCAATAATCAAGCAGCAATAAAATTAGGGTCCAGCCCTATAGTATCTTCTAAGTCCAAACGCATAGATAAGCAGAAACACTTCATTAGAGAATGCGTCCTACCGTGAGGAGGAGTTTAAATGGTTGTACCAGCCAGCACAGATAGTTTCTAATTTTGAAAATGTAATAGATTACGTAGAAGTGAATCTGACTATCGTTTATCATTATTATTCTGAATATGGTGTCGTGAATAACAAATAACAAACCAAAAAAAACTAGTGTTTACTATTTGGATTGCCTTTCTCCTCTGAAATAAACCCTAACAGATTTCATATTTGAGAAGCAACTTACCACTTGTTGCAAATATTGCACATGACAACAGTAGATGGATCATGTATGCCACAGTATTTACAAGCATGATCCGGCAATTCCTTGCTGCTATACAACGCCTCATCCTCCTCTTCAAACTGCAACTCTGCGATAGCATTCGTCACATTTGAAACTTTTGATGATAAATCCGAACGCCCTAGTCCATTCACCTAGAATCAAATCATTGTGAAATAATGTTATAAACATGACATTCATGTAATTACGTATACATATATTTTAATAAGGTTAGAGGGAAAACAAAATATAAGCCCGCTTTAATTCACCTGATTTGATGATGACAGGCCATGTTCGTGTTGAGAGGCCTGAGTCTGACTTTGGGAAGGTAGGGTGAAGTCAGTGAATTCGAATTCTGAGCCCTGAGTATCAGCGCCGATAAGATCCGCTTCCTCAGTGTCCAAGAATGTGAGTGTCTGAGAGCTCGGTCCGTAAGCATCAACACTCATTTTTCCAAGATATACGTCTAACTTATGAAACTAAGAAACTGTGTCAAAAAGATAAAATATTGCACGATTGAAACTAATTCCCATCGGCCACGCAGTAATTATCAAACGACATAGGAATAATGAAGAATCGCCATGTTAGCACATGGTTTGTTTCCGTTTACAAACTTAGCTGTAATTGGATATGACTGTCAGGTTACACCAAAACACCAATCAAAAATGAGTATTACTTCAAATAACGAATTTAAACCAATACCTTATAAGAAAACAAGAGCCGTAGACAAATTGCGTTTCTTAATGTGTACAGATTAAAAAACAAAATAATAATATTTTTATTCTGTTACTCAAAGTTCATTAGTTTCATGAAGTAAATTTTAGGGGAAAAAAGGATCGTTTTTTGTTTTTGCGAAAGACGGTCCCCATTTCATGTCATCCACATTTTTTATATTTTTTATCATTAATTCCATCACGATGAAGACTTGAAGACTCGAAGACTTAGAATTGAAGACTAAAAAGTACTTGACATTGGCAGAAATAGCTGATCCGGCTGATTGCCATATCATCAAAAGAAGAAGTAAATTTTAGGGAAGATTTAAAATTGTCTTTCCTTATTACTAAATTATTAGTAAATCTTTCTTAACAGATATCTTTGGATTATTTTTTAAAGTTTTCTACTAAGATCAATTGCAAGACATGCATGAAAACTTATCTGGCGTGGAATATATAAATGAAAGCATTTTTAATTCTGTTTTATATGTTTGTAATAGTTGTATAAATACGTTACTATCCATTCAGAAGTTTCATAAATTATTTTTATACCTTAAGCAATATTATGAATGAGAAAGTGCGATAATGAAATCACTTTAGTAATTTAAAAAAATGTATTGAAGTCAAAGTATCAAAATTGTTTTGTGTTGTACTAATTAAATAGTATGGCCACATAACATAAACGATAGTGGCGCTGCCATTATTTTCACTACTTTCTTGGCAAGCTAGTGTTAGCCTTATTGTTATTAATAAAGTGCTCTTGAGCATAAGAAATTATTGTTACTATAGTTTTGTAAATATTTACATAGCTAATATAAGGAATAAAAAATATATATATAAATTTATTTAAAAAAAGTTTAACGTTTCAGATGACCATTTCTTCGACGACCGTCAAACATATATAACTTATCACCATACATCTTTTAATTTGTAAACTAGGTCGTGACATCATGGATCGTAAAAAGAAGTGCGCATTACTGTTATTGCTGATTAAATACTGGGAAAAAACCAAGAAGATTTTGTGTTGAAGGAATGCACAATGCGAAACAATTCGAAGGTTCTTGTAATGAGTAGTGGAAGCTCACAGATTTTTACGATGCGACGTCGCATCACAGTTTTTTATTTTCAAGCCATGAAACTGTTGTCAAAAATTAAGTTCAAACTCCATAGATGTCGTTGTAGTCTATTAATTATCAGCATGTTATTTGACATTGGTCCTTCGAACCTTGTTTGGATGTCGATAATTCCATTTTTGTTAGCAGCGATTCTAAGCAGACTGTACTGCCACCTCTCGCGTTTTGGCATTGGCACCTAAGGTAAAGAAGGACTAGCGAGATTTACACGTCGCAGATACCAAGTTCAGCTACAAAGGATTATTTCGTAGTGATCATTAGGCCTAAAGACAATGCTTCCATAAATGCTGACATAATTATAATTTTTATTTAATGCTATTGTATATATATATATATTTTAATAATCCACGAACCAAGTGGCGTGCAGTAGGAGAAGCCTTTGTCCAGCAGTGGACTGCGATAGGCTGATGATGTTGTATATATAAATTCCATGTACAAAATGATAATATTAAATAAAGAATATGATGATTGCAACTTGTTCTTAAGATTTATGCATAACCAAGCTCAGGAAGGTAACCCAGGATTAGCCAGGCCAGACAAAAGCTTGAAAAGTTTAAAAATATTGTACACAGTAGTCAATAGTCCACTGCTGGAAAAAGAGAACTTAGAAACTTAGAAAAGAGTTTTTGGCTACTAAAAGCTTTTCCACTCTGCACCCGCCACACATATTTTTTAATCTGTACCTACCCAAGGTACATAATAAAAAAGTAAAATACACGTTCTATTATACTACACTTTATTAAATTAATGACATTCTCTTACAGAAGTGGGCGCTATTGCACTTTACAAGCGATGTAAAATATTTTGTATTGTATATTTTAAACAAAATTATCTTGTAATTTAAGCAAAGTTCTGTATGTATCTTGGAAATACAATTAATACCTAACACATAGCAGTAGAGATGTGAGTCTGCTCTCAAATACAATTTCGATGGAACTATTTTAAGTTGTGGCTTGCTCTCGAATTTAGTGGTGTAAATATTCGTTGTTGCAACTTATGAGCGCAGTTTGAGGTATGCACGCTGGAACCAGTCGCGTGGATTGGTGTGCACATAGTATTCATGGAAGATGGGCTCGTGGAGTGTATCTTTAGGAGATAGATTGTACACCTTTTCGCCGTAGTATGTGCCAACCTGAAAATTAAATGTTTTTTAGTTTGCTTTAAATTTAGGATTTATTTATACAAATAAATAAAATTGGGTGACTGTGTTTAATATTGAAATAACCGTTTTATTACTAAATGCTTATATATATGAATACACTGTTTTTAAACCAAAATTTATTTTTAAATTTTTTCTGTCTGTCTATTGTCAATCTCTGGAACAGCTGGACCGATTTTGACGAGTCTTTCATAGGCAGACAACTGATGAAATAAGGAGTGACTTAGGCTACTTTTTTTAACTAACTTTTGCCACGCGGCGTTACCCAGTTATTGTTGTAACGCGGAGCTCAGCTAATACTTAATAATATATTTTTGAATTATTTAATATTTTTATATAATGTGGGACGCCCTCTGGTCAAATCGCGGGACGACTTGTGTAAGAGGATTAGGGCTCTGTGGTGTTCCTTGGGTAAGGCCTTTATACAGCAGTGGACTACAATAAGCTGATGACGAAATTATTTTTATATTGTATTTTTTAAACTGTATTGGCAAGAAAAACATTAAAAGTTTGCCTATTAAAGAATATGCTATGCTGCAGTACAGTAAATAAACAATATATACATACTCTTGCTGACTAAAAACCCCATCCCAGTGGTCCTTTGCATTCTTCCGCCACAATATTATTATAGAAACTAGATATATACTAATAGAATACTTTTGTGTTTTTTTGAAAATACATATAAATTAATACATTGAAAAATACCCAAGCTGCAGAGTAAATATTTTACAGATCATACAACCGACCTGGGAATTGAACCTCAGACTTCAGTGTAGCAGTTGTTTTGCTACAACTGCACCGCCGAGGTAGTTTATTACAATAATGTGTATTTTTACCCGACAGTCTGAGAAGGATGATAATGTTTTTCAAGCAGCCCAAATGGCTAGACAGTTTTTGACATATAAGGTGCCCTTGAATTCGTGGTAATGTCATAGGCTACATAATTTTTTTAATATGTTTTCAAAATACATCAAGTGTACTATCAAAATAATCAATTTTTAACTATGTTTACGAATATATATATATATATTATATACATAACTTACATGTTCAATTAAAAAGAACCTAATAAAATAAAGATGACAGATATGAACGCAGTCAGGTTTATTTTTTCAACAATTTATGTTTAGATTGCTTCGATGGGGCAGTGGTAACCTATGCGACTGGGGTCACATAAGCTGCCACTCTGAATCAGTGGTTTCCGGCCAAATATTTGTATGATCTGTAAATATTTGTTTCGGAGTTTGGGTGTTTCCTATAAATATATATGTTTATGAAGTATGTATCTATTTGCAAATTAACAGAATATATGTATTTATATCAGTTGTTTAGTATCCATGATACAAGCTCTGCTTAATTTGTGACTAGACTGTGTTGTGTGTTAGATATGTTTGACATATTTATTTATTGTCAGATATATCTGATCTAACGAACTTAAACTGTGTTTTCAGGATTAATCTTCATATCAAACTCTCAATGTTTTTTATAAATAATAATAATATCCTCACAAATCATACACAGCTATCTGATCCCAAACATGTCATGGTGGAACATAGAAACATACATTGACTGCCAAAAATATTATTTTTCCCTTTTACTTCGCCATAGTTGGGTGAAAATGTGCCCCTAATAATACTAAAAGACAAATTTCACATTTATGAAGTTACAGGCACAGCTAGCATATTTTTTTTTAAGGAATAGGTGGGCACATGAGCAGATGTATCGCCTGATGGTAAGCGATTACCCTCGCCCATGGACACCCGTATCACCAGAGGCGTCACAAGTGCGTTACCGGCCTTGGGGGATGGCGATGGTGATGAGGGGAAGTGTTGGACTATGGGCCACCGGTATCCTCACTCACTCGGTGAAACAAAGCGCAGGCGCTGTTTCACATCGGTTTTCTGTGAGGCCGTGGTATCACTCCGACCGAGCTGGCTCTCCCACAGTGTAAATATGAATGCATACCTCGGTGCATGTTATAAAATGAAAATGATTGCATACCTCCCAGCCTGGAACATCAGCCATAAGCTTTTCTTCAGCATCACGGTTTCTACGAAGTTGCTTCAGATATTCTCGGTCTCGTTCTGCCAGCAACATTGGGTATATTGCCATCTTAGCTGAGCGCATCTCTATCTTATCCCTTACAATCTGTTTATAGGTTAAATTGTAGAGATATATCGCTCCTGCCGTAATTCCAAGGTAGCCAGCAAACATAGTATATCCTGGAAATGATTGAAAGAAGGTGAAGAAATTGACCTTAAGGTAGTCATAGCATAGTCATGCAACAAGGAAGAATATTTACTTATATACGTCTTTTCATTGAAATAACTTCATAATTAAGGGGTGTAAACTAGGTAAAATGTAACCTATAAACTAAGTTACATAATATACCAACAATGTTTACAAATAAAATTTATGTTTCTCCTTAATTTTACTTACCGCTGAAAAATGTTTTTGCAGGTATTCTTTTATATGGAATTGGTTTATAGCCCCCCGGAGGGGGCAAATCTTGTTTACGGGCTATCTGACAGGTTTCAGCCATTTTCTAATACATATACATTTGACTTTGACAAACAAATCTCAAGACAAACTGACAGTCTGATATTTTTTACTTTGACAAGTAGAAACGCGTTTTATTATTCCAAAGTGTTTGATTAAAAAAGAAAGAGAATTCCAAATTCTGTAATATGTGTATCCATGACAACCGAAACTCCCTTTATTTTATACGTGTTTCGAATTCATTATATTTTTACGTAAAAGTCTAGTGGAAAAATGTTAGAAGATCTAACCACAGACGCGGGTGTTCAAGCCGACATACCAGAGCCAGATGGCGAAGAACCGACTGTAAAAATTCGACCACTTGAACGCATAAAACGGCACCCAAAAGTTCCTATTGAACCATCAGCATATGGAAAAGGAAAGAATTTTAGTAGACCATGGATCTTACAAGACGGCCGTCGGCCTCCTGATGTAGGAAGTGAAATGCGGCATCAGTATAAAATTCCAAAAAGGGCCCCTGTAAATGAAGGTAAGTTAAATTTCATTCATCATTCGAAACTAATAACAATTTTCATTAAAGTTTTGCTTGTAGCTATATGTAGTTACAATCACATCCTATATAAACTTTAAGAAAAGCTTTTGCAATAGTTATTACTAATTGCCACTAATTGAAATCCTTGAACCAGTAACATCCAGTTTCAGTTAAAGGTGTGGAAACCGCCAACTAACTGCAACAGTTTAATAATGGATCTGATATATTTTAATGCCGAATATAATTTTGTTTTCCCATAGGCGTTCGAAAGCGGTTGTTAACCGATTTCTTTTGGGAGCAAATGTTAGACGAAGTCATTGAAGAACTTGCCACAGCGGAACCTGTAGTGGAGTACTGCACTGAGCAGAATGCTAATTATGTTAAAGAAAACTTTGAGCCACGTAGCTTATTAGTTACTGCTGATAAAAATGTAAGTTCAACATTATATTACTACCAGTAAGAAATGTACCTACACGAAACAGGTTTTCACCATAGAATAGAATTTGACCTAAGAGTGCAATGATTAATTTAATTATATTTCTCAATTTCCTACCATTTGAAGCTGCTACAGGCTGTATTGTACTGTATGATACACGGCGATTTTCGTAACTCATTTCTACTAGATTGTCACTAAAGAGCATAATTATTTACAGATGCATTTGAAGTATCCGTTATACGGAACTGGATCGAGCGCGATCACTTACTACAGTGAGAATATAAAGAAGACTGGCCCCGTGAGTTTAGTAATCTGCAAACTTTTCCAAACTCTACTTACTTCACTTACCCTAAAATGTATTAATTTTTTGCTCTGACCTTGAAAGTGTGAATCAATGTTTTATTACGAGGCGAGCTTGACAAAGCTATTATGATTGGAAATGGGATTGCTTTGAAACGATTTCACCAAAACATGTGAATATGCTTAACACCTAGAACTTGCCAGATAGACATCTTTATAAAATATTAGGTGACCCCTTGAACTTCGACTGTGTCTTTCGAAATAAATTTCTTTTCCTAGCTTTTACAACACTATATGTTGCTGCTTATTTCTTGCCTTTTGGTCACAGCATTAATATAACCTTTACCAATGGCTATCTAACTCTATTAGGATTTTTCAATACGAAGTAGTAGTTCCCAGGAAGAACGCGTTCTACCAAACAAGCTCCTCAGCTAAGTAACATTAGCATGTAAAGACGATAATAATAAACCAATAAAGATCACAGCATATCTGTCACTACCCAAAATGGTTAGTAAAACGAATAAGTTACATGGAACGAGTTTAAATTATCATTGATATTAAGATCCATATTTTGGGCCATTATTATTCTTTAGGCTTATTATTATCACCAATTCCTTTTTCCATTGGATTGGATGTTTTAATATAAATTTTTTTAATTAATCTTCTAGTTAATCGCTTTCCGACGCGTTTAGTTCAATAGTTCGTTCGATTTATATACAGTTTGCCCATATTCACGGTTAGTCCAATTGGTGGTTTGTGACCTCCGTTACAGATTAATAAAAAGTTTGCCTACGTGGTCTAATGGTTTTATCAAACGCGCCTAAAGGACTAATAGAATGTAGAACAAAGGTTTTTACCTTTTAAGGTTGTTTGGATTCATTGCATGTCGATCCAGTTCAAAAAATCAATTCTGTTTACAGGGAGAAATTTTGGAAAAATTCCGTCGATGTCAATATTTTACGAAGCCTATGGAAGAAAGATTGGACAATGGCTGGGTTTTGTAGAGTATTTCATAATCACATTTGGTTCAAAATAAAAAATAGATAGACGATTACTAGTTTATTTTTTTGTTTGTCCATAAAGCCACGAAAAAAAAAATAGTTAATACTACATCTAAGAGATAAGATTTTCCTATATATTACTATCTACCTAATCACTTTAATATAAGAGGCACATTGATTACGGCACTAAGAAAACAGTAACTATCATCGATTTTGTTTGTACTGTTGAAGGCGTAGCAGTGCTTAAGAATACCTTATTTTAATAGTCCATAAACAAACAGGATTCATATTTACGATAACTACAACTGTAGTTTCTAACCATATATAGGAATCCTGTAATCTCATTCTGTTCAAATCTGATACGTGATCGGTGAAGTTATGTTTAAAAAATATTGATCGGTAATAATATGATGGCCCTGCCGGCACGACACCTTGAGATGGCAGCAAAAATACACAAATTAAATTATCCTTATACAGACACTTTATTTTACCACCTAAAGAGGTAGGTAGTGTGATATAGACACAGAGTAGAGAACATAAAATAATTTAAAAATTTATTATCAATAAAACAATCGGTCTAAGACTAGGGTATGGCAGGGTATCTTCTAAGTCTCGAATCATACACTTCTCTATTCTGCACTACCCGAGTATTCGAAAGTTCCACTCTGAGAGTGAGGGTACATATAAGTTGCTCCTATTGCTAAGGTATGTGTACATAAAAAGAGAATTAAGCGTCCTTTAAGTTACAAGAATAATGAGGGCCAGTTAATACTTTTATCTTGAGATTCATTGTTAGCAAGAATATATCTAGAAACTATGTAACCTTTGTTTGACTTAAATAATAGGTATTGTGGTTAGATATAGTACAGTTAACAATGATTAATTGTATTGGTACTAATATTATTGAAGCAGGAAAAGTAAGGATTAAAAAAAACGTATGTTTAAAAGACAGTCGCCAATCAGTCCTTTGTACTACTCATATTTCAATTGTTTTAACATTGACATTGGCAACATTGGTGATAAGCAAAATAATGCTTTTTGCAAGTAAACCATATTTTAAACTCGTGTCACTCCTGAATGTTACTGCTATTGAGAGACGGAAAAACAGTCAGACATAGTAGATACCTGGCAATAGAAGAAGTGATACAATATAGAGTTAATATTTCAAAATAATAAGTCGTCATCATCCCAGTTATGAGGCAGGCAGATGGGCTTTAAGTCCCCAGACTCTGTAGACATGGAAAGCGACGATTTACAAGCAAGAAGACTCCGGAAGTATTCTACAGTACTGAAGCCAGCTGACAGCGATGTTGGTGCGAAGGCAAGCTCTGCAAAAGAGTTTCATTGTTATTATAAAATAGAAACAAAATAATAGAGAAGTTTTTAATTCTTTCTTTTATTTTTTTTTAAAGGCAACTCCCACTTTAAAATTATTTCCTTGATTCGCAGGGGACTTTATAAACATACATGTAACAGACACATAGAACACCCAGACTCGGTAGCAATTTGCAGATCAAGCAGTGTTGTCTAATGTGGGATTTGATCCCACAATATTCGTCGCAATAGAAAGCGGCGTGGCGACCGCTTAAACCACAAGCAGCTAACCGTGCAGTGGAGTAAGTATTTGTTACGTCTAACTACTCAACTGTTTATCATAAAGTGACGATCTGTTTATGTTGCATTGTCTGTGGGATAATATCGTAAGAAAATCAATGCAACATAAACAAGTTAACCAATTACTGATATTTCAGCCTTACTAAAGGAAAACCATTGACTTTGGTAAGTTTTACATCGCGGCGGCGAGAAAATAAAGCACGACAATAATTTTACTAGCAATAAAATATTATAAGTCAACACTATCAAACTCGCAAGATTTCCAAACCTAGCGAGTTTGGTAGTATTCTCTTAAAGATAGATCTAGGCTGGCGGTTGTTATTAAAACATTACAAATAAGGAAAAATGAGAAATGAAACTAACCACACTTGAAAAAGTTACTAATTTTAAGAATGTAAAGGTTATCGAGATTTTATTGGGGGCTATCGACACACATCATTACCCGATAATATCTGGAGGCCTTTCTTACAAAAGAGGTTTTTGACGCTTTCAAGTTTTCATGAGATTGATTTCACTATCAATTTGTTCCTACTACTATCAGTTTATTTAGTACCATTGAGGTGATCGCCTAACGTAGGATGAAATATTCTATCCTATCCATCCATATCACTCCAATGTTCCAAGTGGAAATATCAAGACAGACAAGACAGAGTGCGTGGATAACCTCCCAATGCCCAATAAAATATTCAAGTATGGGCGTAGCCAGGAAAATAGGTATATTCGAAAGAAAGATGTATATAATTGTTTACTTGCCAATGACATAGGCGGGAACAAGTGGCCCATCTGCCCCACCATGGCTACGCCCACCATGTTGAAATGGTACATGCCCGTCGACTCGCCTCCGCCAACGTTGCTCTCATCTTGACGTGCAATACTACGCACTTGTTTTCTAATCTTTTTTGCTTTCACCATCTTCAAGCGATGGAACTCTTCTCTCTCCTGTAAAAAGAACAGTGGTACCTAAATAGTAACGACAAAACTTCGGTCCGGTATGTTATCCAATAATAATAATATCCTCATACACATCTCATATTTTTTCCATTTGATTCCAAACTAGGCAAAATCTGTACTATTATAACCAGACTGCTGATAAACATAGGTACTTCTATATTTCTAAATAAATATATTTTATAGATAAATTACACCCATGAACACAACAAATTATCGTGTTCATCACACTAAGATTTGTACTAGGTAGGCATTAAACCACGACCTCAGGCCAGAGGCGTCTCTAGCCCGTGAAGCGCCTCGGTGCAATCATTACTCTAGCGCCCTTTAGTAGGCGCGCAGGTTCATAAAAGTGCGCCCGGCGCCCCTAACACTGATGCGGCTGTGTGCACCTTACATCCGGCACTGTAGCCGCAAGACGCCTCTGTCTCTGGCTTAGCAATTAGGCTCACTAACCACTGGACCGACAGGCCTATCAACGAATTAATTTCAATAATACACAATAATATTCTTTTGTTTTATTCTCACTTAGGTAAATAATTTTATCAAGCCCCCTACCCCTATGTGCGGCATGCTCGCTACCCCTATGCTTACAGGGCGGCAACGCACTTGTATGTTGAGTTGCGTGTGCCCCAAAGCGGCCACAGACACTTCCTACTAGGTGATCTGTCAGCCCTTTTGTCCCCTATTAGATAAAAAAAATCAATTTTTGTCGACTTTTTATGTCGTAAACTTATTACTAGAAGTTACCCTTTCATCCATTTCCGTCAAAATGTAGTTTTCAGTGTTACGCAGCTTCGGCATTATTACTTTTTCTATACCGTTCACTTTTCTGTAAGGATGTTCAGAACGATTTTTAATATTACACTAAATATTATAAATTCGAAAATAAGTCTGTGGGTATACGTTTTTAGGGCTAAACCGCTGTTCCTATTTTAATAAAACTGTGATTTTTGACTAAGGACATAGGACTTTTTTCCGTGGTAATAACCGATTTTGCCGCGGGCAAAAGCTATTGAAAAAAAAATCATGTAGGTACGAACTACCCATACATGATTAGTAAAGAACAGTAGGTACTTTCAAACATCTCTAGTACAATTATAATTGAAACGTAAACAGGGATGATAGGGGAGAGAATGTATGAAAATTAATTTGGGCTACCAACACTAGTCATTTTCGGATCAGTGACATCTCATTAGTTACACTGACGTATTTTAGAATTAAGAAATAGATGATCTCATCTTAGGTTATGTCTCCAACCGTCTCTTTTCCTCCCGGGAAACTTCACTGTCACTTGCAGATTTCTTGATACCTGCCGCATGCCTGAATTATGTAGTAATGGGCACAATACAGAACATTGTACTTACTCAACGGATGTATACTTTTGGATATCATTTAGATAGATCATACTGATGAAGCAAAAGCACCTACCTTAAAGTGGATCTAATAGACGTATCCAACAATATACAAGTGTTCCTCAGAGACGCAAATTTAATGAGTATTAGGACGGCTTCTCGAAACGCTTTCTTGGCCTCTCCGGTACGATGACCGCCGGCCCCGAGTCCGGCGTACCGCAACGCATCCCCCGCACCTGGATCCTCTAAAGCTTGCAGAGCCACCGTAGATACACCAGATATATTTTCCGGAATCCGCTGAACTCGAACTTGGGCCTGGCACAGAAGAGGTACCTATCTAAATCCTATTCTTCCATAGTGTAATATTTCATACCAAAATCGTCGACTTCGGATTGAATGTCAATCAAACTGGCAAATGCATTAAAGAACGCGAATGAATGCGACATCTTTTGACTTACTTGTCCCACATTTTCCAAAACTAATGCATTGGATTCTCCGTTAGTAAACTTAATAGCAGCCAGCGAAATATAGGCCTCTTTCAATGTGTGGCCTAAAACAGCTTGAGTAGATGATAATTCTAAGGCAGCTTGCCTTCCTCTTATACGGAGGGCTTCAACCTTACGTTTAAGAAGCTGGTAACCACGGTTGACTTGTTCTTGGCGATGTTTAATCTCTTTCAACATGAATAGAGATGCAGTAACTGGATATCGATTTTCTGCGTGCATACTTCGTGATTTAATTTTTCTTTCTTACCCACTTTAAGTTTGGAAATCAAAGAAAAATGGGCGAGCACCAAGAATTTTAATGTCAATGTGACGTGACAGGATTGAAATGAGAGAAATATGAAGATATTTTGACCATAAACTTATTAGAATACTTACTTAGTTTATGATTTTAATTAGATTATATAATAAAGATAGTTCATACTAGTTCAACTGGCAATTAGTTTCGTTTAAGTATTTAGATGGTTTTTCTCAGTACCTAGCTCTAGAACGAGTGAAATACTGCATACAGTACAAGATACATTCGGATATCACCGAGTTAAGACGCCTGAATAACTAAAAGACTTCCAAATCCGATGAAATTTAAAAGATATTTGAAAATCAATCAACAACCCATAATGTCCCACTGCCGGGCTCGGGTCTCCTCTCAGGAGAGGGTTAATGCCATACATCCCCACGCTGGCCAAGTGCGGGTTAGGGACTGGCAAGAATACGTTGTGGCTACGTAAATCATGCCGTTGGATGTTTTTTAAGCCGCCCGAAGGCCTCCAACTAAGCTTCACGACTGTTATCGTATGATAACAACCGGGACCGACTGCTTTACGTGACCTCCAAAGCACGGAGACGCTTATAGTAACATGCCACCAGCCGTCACCCATCTAGATACTAACCGCGCCGTCATTGCTTGCCCTCGCTGATTGTTTCCAATCACCGAGTGCAACTGGGCTATGAGCGCCTCAACTGGGGTATGAGCGCTTCGCCTCGCGATATTTGAAAAACCACATCATTATAAATCATTTATTTGCTGACTATCTTTACCTCATGAACCCTTTTCTTACAATCCGCGAAAAGAAACTAGCTTTATTGCTTTAAAAGTGCATACAGTAATTATTTTGATAGTCTCATTTACAGTTCTATAAAACAAATATTGCTAGTTAAAAAAGCTAGGTAAAAGGCTTGCTATATGTGAAATAAAACAACAAAAATACGAAATTTTCACTATTTCATATACATTCTAAATACTTTACATTTCATAGACGTTATAATTAATAAAGCAGTCTCTCTTAACCTAAGATTACTAAATACTAATTATCACTTCCAATTCAGTATCAATAATAATACTCTCTAAATCTCAGCTATCCGGCCAATAATTATAGTTTCCAGAAGGCGGTGGGACTGGCATTGGAGGACCGTTTGGAGGTGGACCTGCCCCTGAGCTGTACGGGGATCCTTGCGGAGACCCATATCGAGGTCTGAACCACGGTCTACTCGTGTATTGATATTGATTACTTGCGTAAGCGGCCAAATTCTGTCCAGTAGCATTTGGATAAGGGTTTTGTGGATTCTGATTTGGTGGGAATGCAACGTTTGGCATATTCTGCAAATTAGGAGTCGGATAGGACTGATTAGGGGCTGGGGTCGTCGATGGGGAGAAGCTTGTTTGAGAATTTTGCGAGCTGGGCGTATTCGATGACGGATAGTTTTGGTTTGTTGTTTGGCTCGATCCGTTTGCCGGGTTGTAAGTGGTTGGTGGTTGTGTTGTGGTGGTTTGACTGACATTGTAGGCAGCGTTTTGACCGCCATTAGAAGAATACGTAGGTGTCACGGTTTGGTTAGCAGGTGTGAATCCCACAGTAGGCGGTGTTGTGCCATTTTCTGGCGTAAAACTCTGTTGGTTTTGAACAGTACCCGTTATTGAGTAACCATTCTCTTGTGATGACGACGTTATATAGTTAGTTTGGTTGTTAGCTCCATTTGTTTCTGTGTCCGTTGAAGAAGATTGTGAGGTACCGTTGTTTGAACTATTCTGACTAGCTGGTATACTGTATTGGACATTGGGATTAGTGGGAACAGTGATGGTTCCCGTGTTTCCTTGCATCATATATTGTTGCGGCATCCCAGCATATTGTGATGTAGGAGTTAAAAAGGAATTCGGTAGTAACTGAGGGAGTGATGGGGGTTGTGAGATAGGGATTGTCTGAGCTGGATTAGTCATTGGAGAAGAAGGTGGGGGTGCTTGAACTATGGGTATACTACCCAAGTTAGGGTTTAGTTGATGTCCTGCTAAAGCTGCATTTAGCTGCTGCGCTGATAGCTGCGTATTCAGGTTTATTCCAGTGGGCATATATTGTGATGAAGCTGGCATATTCATGGGCATCAAAGGCATGTTGTATTGAACTCCACCTGGCATGCCCAACTGATTGGGCTGCATTACAGTAACGTTTTGACCAGATTGTAATACTTGTTGTCCTATAAGTCCAGAAGGTAACGCGTTTTGAACTAAACTGGGATGATTTGCTGGTATCATATAGACTTGGCTATTGGGTTGACCGAGCATAGGCATTTGGCCTAAATTAAGAGGGTTTTGTAATACTGTCATGCCAGGAGGCATAGTGATCATTTGAACATTCTGAGCCGTATTTTGGATCTTGCTCAAATCTTGCTTCTGTCCATCTTTACTGGTTTGAATTTGAATTGAGTTTCTGTCTATTTGTCTTATGTACATTCCTGTAGCTTCCTGGCCAACTCCTGGTTGAGCTGAGACACTGGAAGAAGCAAAAATTTATTTGTTAAAAATTCCAAAGATTCTGTAGAATTGCAATATAATTTTTATTCAATTACTTTGTTTGTTGTCCGGAGGAAACCTGGATGATTGTGCCGTGAGCAGGATTGATTTTCATTCCCATACTCACGATCGTGTTGTCTTTAACTGTTGAAAGATAAAGAGTTGTAGTTTATTGAAGATTAAAAAAGATTATCGCTTTTGCAATCTTACGCATCTCATCTGCACTCGGTGATGTGGTTTCAATAACTATAGCGTTCGCAACATGCTTAAAAACTACAAAATGGAAGATTAGTATGTCTTTTGCAACAGCAACGTCTCGATCTAAGCGTATAGTAATGTGATGACATACGAGTACATGCAAAGAAACACCTGAAAACACAGGAAATAATAGCGTGGTGGGTTGTTGAGACCACTTCATTGACAGGGAAATAGCTTATACTTCATCTGTGAACGGAAAATATAAATGTGTATATAATAGTGTAAGTGTTGAAAATTTCAATGAAGATCTTACAATGATGGATAGGACCCGACGATAAGTCCCACGCTTGCATGTTTCACTAAAAAAACTTAAAGTTCTGTAAGAAAACTGCGAATTTGCTTAGAACTTGATCATCAAATAATACGCTTTGCTACGAATAAATGATAATTCTTTACTATTTTGCTACGCTAAAGTTGGTTATCGTGTACGCATATTCAAAGAACTTTCAGGGTAGATTTTTATCGCAAACTGCTTCGCAATTTGAAATATAATAATATTAGTGAAATTACGCAAGATGATTTTTTAAGGTTTCTCTACAGAATTAAATAATTAGTAGAAGAATCTTACAAAATCATCTTTAAAGAAAGAAACTATCTAAAACATGGCCTTCATTATCTCAAACAATTTAAAGAAAGTAGATTACGCAAATAGAAAATGTTCTGCATTGATTTCATAAAATTTAATTAAACAATGTAAAAGTATAATCTATTATCCCAAATTAATAGCTAAACTGTAATAACTAAAATAACTGGAAAACTCACATCTGGATAAGGCTAAAAAAATACAAACAATCCAACACTGTTAATGATGTTTTTTTTCGTAGAAAAGTTTTATAGCGTATGATACTGGTAATGATCATAGGCATCGTGACAGGCCATTGTCCTCTAAACAAGCACCTACCTATTCACTATAGGCGCAACAGACAGCCCTCTGTACAGGGGATGCATGGAGGCAAGAGAAACACCGCAGCACGTTCTCACAGAATGTAAAGTGTGGCGGATCAACTGGCGGACATTCTCCAATCAACATCCGGGAGCATGTAGTGACCTGAAAAGGCTGCTAAGCTCCTGGGATGACCTAGGATAGTTAGAGTAGGAAGATGATCCAGATGGCGTAAGAAAGCGGTTCCCGGAACCCTCCTGTCTCAGGCGAAGAGTGGCACACCGTGTGGTTTTAGTCGGTTCGATTCTGACATGCCGCCCCGCCTCAAACCCCGATGGAGTGAAGGCCCGAGGGGGTTTCCACGCGTAAAAAAAAAGGAAGATGACAAACTCACGTACAACGGCTTAATCAAGAGGCTAAGTGCAGAAATGGCCTGGTAAAACAAACAAACTGGTAATGATGCCAATGATATGTTGTTAGTCAGCTTTCTACGCCAGTCTGAAAGGAGATAAATTTTAGCATGCGTATGCTTTCATTTCTCTAAAAGGGATAATCGTTTTCCAAAGGTGTACCAACACAGATCCCATACAAGTTTTAAGATAAACAATTAAGGAAATGAAATGCCTAAAAGTAAATGCGCACGAATGTAAAACTACGCACTAAATATTACTCGTCTTGATTATAAATAAACAAACGCATGCACAGAAACAAAATAATAAATTGATGAAAGGGCAAGATAGTGATGATTGATGATCATGACCATGATCAACATCTTGCACTTATCCGAATATTATCAAGCTGAACTAACGGACCGAATGTCTGAGATTGCAAAGCGTTTTACAAACTAAGGACAAAGGAAGGTCAATTAGGGTAAAGAAAACACATAGGAATGACTACTTTTTTTTCTAGTTTGTATAGATTTTCGGATGCTGCGGATACAGGAGCCAGGAATATGTGGAGGTTCTAATAAAAATCACCCCGACGATCAGTCTCTGGAGTCCACTTCAGGCATATACTTCTCTCGAAATTCTACGCTGATACTGTTCGAAGAGCTCAGGATCACGAATCGTCCATCCTTCCAGATAGAGATATCAACTAAGAAAAGTCTAAACTAGTTGCACCAAACTTTTCTAGCTGCAGCGTAAGGTAACCTAGTTAAGCTGCATCTGAAGTGATTCTTTCACCCCTGATAAATAAAGTTTGATACAATAAAAATACAAAAATCTTAAACACTGCTTCTTCCTCTATCCGATGCCTGTTGCTTGTGTGAAGAGGATAATTAATTCATAATTAAAATTACATTAAATCTACAATAACTACGCGTGGCTGGTATATAAACAGGCGAAACTAAATTTTCTTTCTTCGATCAGAGCGCAGCAAGTGGCCTATGTATATATGTACCTATTGGGTGTAAACACACTAAAGAAACGCGATGCTAAAGTCATAGTTTTCTGGCACTGGATTCTCTCGATCCCAAGTCGTCGGTGTGGACCACATCCATTTAGGTACAAAAGTATATTAAGAATAACAATAAACTCTTTAAGTCTCAGTCCAGTCAGAAGCTGTATCTGCGGGGTAACTTTCATTTGTGGAATCGATATAATCTAAGTTATAAGTTAGTTTCGCCTTAATTGCGTATGACTTGTTTAGGTTAAGTTCACGTTATGCTGAATGTGCTTATTTATACCTTTTCTCATACTTATATTCTTATTATTATTTAAAAGGTAACCAAAGAGCTTTGTTTTCCCTAGTTATGAATTGCCCAAGATGGAGAAGCCGAGGATTGAAGCAAGTGCAATTAGAACGGCCCACGAAGTGACTAACGGCGCCTTTGGTTATCTGGTGTCCATGAATCACAATGCACTGACATCCTTTGAATATGAACTTCAATTGCCTTATTGAGTACGGTGAAAAACACCCAAAAATTGCTTGAATCATGTTTTCTGTATATACCTTAAACTAATTCAAAGATGAGAGAAGGTATCTTAAATACTGCTAGTGAATGATATTATTGCAATACAAATTTACAAATGTTTTGTTACTTACCTTAGATTAGTATTTAGTGGTTCGCACGCATTGCATTTTTGCAAGGAAATAAAAATAGTTAGTAATACTAATCAGAGTGAGAAAATCATATTGAGAGAGAGAGTTAGAAGGTGAGAATAAATATTTATAATAAATAAATAAATAAATAAATAAATAAATAATAAATATTTTCGGACATCTAACACACAACGCCATCTAGTCCCAAACTAAGCGGAGCTTGTATTATGGGTACTAGACAACTGATATGAATACATAAATACTTTTTTTTTGTAAATACATACATATTATACATAGAAAACATCCAAACTCCGAAACAAATATTTGCAGATCTTACAAACACTTGGTCCGACCCAGGATTCGAACCCGAGACAACTGCCTCCGTGGCGCAGTGGTAGCTTACGCGACTGCTGTCCATGAGGTCTCGGGAGAAGGAGAGGGACTGGAGGGAAATAGTTTGTATACTAAATTCAATAAAGTGAGGCTGGGTGATTATAATCTACGCACAATAATTACTATCATTAGAGCTGATTCCACAAATTTACGCCAATATTAATATTACGCTAAGCTCTAAACCTCATACTGTATGCGTTAAAAAGACCACTAAAATGTATTAGAATTTACGCAGCTGCTGCCTTATAGTTATAAAACAAATATATCTTATTTACAATAAATATAAGAGAATGCACACGAGATGGCTTGATTTTTCGACTCTTTTTTATCTGCATTAAGTAAGCACTTTGAAATATATTTTATCAAAAATTTTAATTCTTTTTAATACCTCACATGTCAATCCGGATGCCGTTAGGTTATCACTTTTAGGCGACTCAAATTTCTACTAAACCTCTTGAAGTACGTTGGCAGAACGCTATGAAACGAAATTGAGGACATGCGGTTTCGACTACCACAATCATATTTTTTTAATGGTTAAATTGTAAAATAGAAAATGTTTTATTTTATTCTTACTCACACAGTTCACTTTCAAATCAACTAGTTTTAATTAAATTAAAAGAACCAGACAACAAAAACAATCTTGAAAGACGGAAATTAAACCTTTGGTTTTGATTATAAACTTTTTCTTTATTACCAGAATGAGTCTTTCGGCTTTTTACGGTATAATGGGGCAAACGAGCAGACGGCTCAACTGATGGTAAGTGACTACCACTGTTCATGGACATCTGCAACTAAAGAGTCACAAGTGTTCTGTCACCTTCTACGTCCTGGATATAAAGTCGGTCAGTGTGGTGGCAGATGGAGAATACAGAGTCACCCTGTCCCCTATTCATCTCATGGGTATTGCATGAGGCGCTCGGTGATTAGAAACAACCACCGAAGGAAAGTAACGACAGCGCGGTCAGTAACGTTAAGCAGACGTTGTTATCATAGGATAACAGTCGTGAAGCTAAGAGAGGCCTTCGGGCGTCTTGAAAATATCCAACGCCAAGATTATGTAGCCACAACGTTGTCTTGGCAGTCCCCAACCCGCATTCGGCCAACGTGGGGACGTATGGCCTTATCCCTCTTCTGAGAGGAGACCCGAGCCCAGCAGGGGGACATTATGGGTTGTTGATGCATTGCAAGAAGCGATTAGGGAGCAACTACGTAGGACCACATTACTGCGAAGAGAAAGTGAAGCAAACAACCCCGTCAGGCCAACGTGATACTGTAGTCTCTAAAACCTTATTTCTAAGGAGAGGACTATGTACAGCAGAAGACTGTTAAAGTTGATGATGAAGATATAAAGTAGGGGGGCTTGGCTTCCGGTTTGGTGTACTAAAATCGGTGTTCGAAGAAATAAAAGTAGAGTAGGTAGAAATCAAGTCATCTTGTGTGTCGATATCATGTAGCATCTTCAATATACCTGGTGTCGCGGTCCAGGTGCGCGACTCTCTCGACGAACTCTTGTCGTGTGACACATGCGACCTGCGGTAGCATACCAGTCAGTACACACAACACGATCAAACAAAACAGCAGAAACTTGACATATCACCATGAGAGACCAATTAAGAGACTCGATGCAGACAGCTTTTAAAGATAAATTAATAAAAGCGTATTTTTAATAACTTCGATTCCAGATCTCCAGTTGAGTAGATACAAATATCACTTAAAATCAAGGCGAGCATCATTTTTCAATTTAGACTATTGTTATGATAATTTATATTACATTTTATGTTGAAAATTATTATTAAGGTAGGTTCCCGACTTGATCTTGAGCATCCGAAACTATATATCTTCGAATAAATGTGAGTAAAATGATTTATCTTTAAATCATCAGATTCATGTTGTCCTAACTTCACAAACCTTGTTTAATTTAAAAAAACTAAAATCCGTAGTCAACAGAGACATAAAAAAAACATGAATTGGACTAATTTATATGAACTAAACGACTGCATCGAACTCTCATTCGGATAAAAAAGTTTCTTAGTAGACAATATGACCTCCAAACACAGTAGCGCCATCACGCATGAGAAACGGCGGATTCTCCTGCCTATAGGGCTATTGGGGTTTAACAAATTACAAACTGTTTTAACACAATAAGAAAATTATCAATTCCCTTTACGCCCCCCAACCGAGTGACACTACAAATAGGCCTGTCTGGGCCCAGCCCAGTGACCTGCTTGTAGCAGACGGCACGGACCACCACTTGGGCATATCGTAGGCCTCCCAAGACAAGCCGCTACAGTAGCTCTTTGTATTTGATTCATTTTAAGACAGATCCTTACTTTTCCATTTCCACAAGTATGCTCGATATTAATGTGGTATACGTGCTTCACCATATACCCAGTCTTCATGGAATCTCTCCAAAACAGGATCATATCTATAACGTTTTTAATTTTTGCAGAAACGGGTATTTCTAATAACGCCAATTGCTTTTAAATGTTAATGTATAATAAGATAACATAAATATATAACTTTTTAAATTTGTATTATTCTGCAAATATTAAAATAGATACGTTAAGGTACTTGGATTTTATGTATCTGTATTTACCAAACAAGAAGGTTAAACAGTTATCAGAAAATAACTTGAATCACGATCAGAATGTAGTAAGAATGTCCACAAAACATTAATATAATAATAATAATTGTAATTTTAAATAAAAAAATAAAAGAATATGCTTTCTGTTGTTTTTTAAATGAACCATCAATTACAATGTACTTGTATAACTATCGAAAATATTGTAATCCTTTGTAACAAAGTTAAGTAAAAACTATCGGTATGTACTTAGTCTTGCCATAAAAATAGTTACAAAGAAAAATAATGTTATTATTGTATGTAACATTTTACTATTACAGTGTGTAAGTTTAATTCATTTATATAAAACCATTAAAACTATATAAAGCTTTTTTCAAGTGGTCTCCATTGGCTTAATACAGTCTTTCAAACGTTGAGGCCAGTTATCAATAGTAGCACGCACTCTTTCTACAGGAAAATTATTAACTGCCAATCGTATTGATTTTTTTTGGGACCCCACGTTATCATAGCGTTTAGAGCAAGCCACACTCTCTAAAACTGACTATAAATCATAATCCAGTGGATTAAGATCAGGATTAAATGACGGCTAGTCTTCAGCTCTGATGAAGTTCGGAACGTTCGTTTCTAATCAAGATTGGGTGGATAGAGCTTTATGACCCTGCGCCGAATTTTGCTGAAAGGGTCATTCTTGATTATTGAACATAGCGTTGTTAAGGGGCCTAAACTACTTTCTCAAGAATGGTATCTTGATACACGCGATGATGCTTTGATACCTTTTTCACAAAAATATGGCTCAGTCACTCCTTCATAACTAACACTCCACCATACCATCATAGAAGTCGGATAATGCCCACATTGTACTCTGTTGCCTAATTGGAAAGCATCTTTCAGCTTTCATCATAAATACGGTCATTTTGTTTGTTAAAATATAGCTAAATTAAAAAAAAAATCTCATCCATAAACAAAATTTTTCTGTGACCCCCCTTTGCGTACCGTTTAAGTAGTTGTTTGATTCTACCACCCTATTCTTTTTTAAATTATCAGTTTAAAAAATGACCAGTGCGTTTTTTATCGGCTGCAAGTCCCAAGTCATCTTTTAAAATACATGACATGGTTCTAGTTGCTATCTACATCTGGCACAAATAGAGGAGGTTATATTTTCAATAGCCCGGTACACAAACATTTGACTAAAACCAAGCGTATAGAGGATTTTAAAAATTGTATTTGGCTCCATACCTACTTTATGTAATGCAATCACAACGATTCGGTTCTCTGTATCACCCCACTCTATTTTAATATCACAAAATATTTTGCAATATGTTCGCGCGAAAATAAGAAAACACAATGAACAATCGTATAAAAATGTCAGATTTCAAATTCAAATGTAACATATTGATTATTTCAATTGTAACAGTATTTATGGTCAGACTAAGTATATTTAGCAATTTTAGCGCTAATTGTTTACATAAAACAAAAAGCTAAGGAATGCAAGAGGTTAAAAATATTAAGAAATGAAATCCTAAATGATTCTCGCCTGTAAGGCATCTCAAGGAGCGTTTTGCGCGTTACATTTAATAACCAAATTAATTCTTTCTGAAAAGTTGTCTACTCCCATTTAATGGTAAACAATGAAATAATACAGTTTGATGATGTGCAATATTTTATGACTAGATTTATTTTAGTTATGCCAAATACCTTTTCGTACCGTGTTACTTTAATCATCTGAAAAAAATGTATTATAGTATATAGTAAACTCATTAGCTAGGTAATAGTCTTTTAAGAACTTACCCAGCAGGCGCTATGGGTCTAAGCTGCAATTGACTGGGAGTCCCGTCAGACATTCTTTTCTGACCCCTAGACTCTTGACTGCTAACATTCTTTGTAGGAGTCGATGAACTCTGAAAAGTAGTTATTGAAGTTTATTAAAACATTGCATAGAAAAAAAAATAATGAACATACAAGCAGGTGATTATTAAAACATAAACGAAGGAGAATAGGCAGTATGGTAGAATTGCTACATCAATGTGAAGCTGAAATTATAAGGAAGAAGCGGTGAATAGATATGTTACGCAATGCCTGATTAAGAGTATTTAATAATTGTTGCAGGGTAAATGATTTCTGGTACTTTATTACTTTATTTAATATATTTTCTGGACTCAGTGTGTATAACCACATTAGCAGATCTTTTAGTATGTACATATGAATACATACATGCAATGGCAAGAAATGGTTACTCGCGAAAGTCGAATTTACCATATTGCCGAACCACTTTTTACCAAACCAAAAAATTACAAATTATTAATGTATTTAATCTTTTGTTTTTAAAATACTGTTAAATTAGAATGTACACTGTCATCCTTCCGTCTTTATGACACATTGTAAATTCAAATGGTGCAGAACTTTTTAAAAAAGGGTGAACTGAAATACAGAATGTTAGACAGAGGAGTCATATAATAATCTGGCTATGGTCTCACATGAAATTAAACTGAAGAAAATAAAGAGGAGTTTGAAACCGCTTTCCGTAAAAAAAACATGTAAAAACAGACAACGGTTAAAAAAATAATGAAACTGAACCCTTAAGCCAAAACACCACGGATTTGTCAGGAGGAAGCATCATTAGTTGGTGTTATATGCTAATGCTCACAGATAATATTTGTGGTGACGATGCTTGTCCCGTTGATATTATGTTTATCAATGAACCACTGCTGGCTATTGGCTGTTGGGAAAAATACATTGTCATTTTTATACAGTTTGGTGATGTGAAAAAAAATGAATGATGTAAAAATGAATATAATAATATGGAATATTACCACCTCCATTCATCCCATATGTGTTGTAAAATTTGACTAAAGGGAGAAAACTATACAGAACAAGAGCGCTGAACAGATAAGGAAAACTTGACATGAGCCCTATTCCAACTCATCTTTTGGTATACAGTGTGGTATACTAGGCCAAAGCCTCCTTTCTAAGAGGCCTCTGTCCAACTGTAGGCTATTAGAAGCTGTCACAAAATGCTACTTATTATGTTTTTTTTTTTTTTTGTTTTTTTTGAGATCGTTTTTTGTTTTTGCGGAAGACGGTCCCCATTTCATGTCATCCACATTTTTTTTATTTTTATCATTAATTCCATCACGACGAAGACTTGAAGACTTGGAAGACTTAGAATTGAAGACATTAAATACTTGACATTGGCAGAAATAGCTGATCCGGCTGGTTGCCATATCATCAAAAGAAGAATATGTTTCTGTTTTGGTTTGTGACCATTGTGCTTCTTCTAGTGATTTAATTATATTATGTTTAGAACAACATTAGTTTATTAATTGGCAACTGACCAAGAAGACATCTCAAGAAATATTTTCTATTTTTTTTTTGTTCCCTTTTTTAAGTGGTTGGTTAATATTACCACAATTAAGGGTACACATTTGTTAACAATAACGAACAACAATACTCGTAACATAGGCTAGATATACTAAAGGGTATTTACCTTTTGATTTAGCTGCATAATTGTGCCGGTTGCCTGTAGTTGCTGTAACTGAGAAGCTGTCAATGGAAGAGAAGTCTGTGGCAGCCCTCCAGCAGGTGCTATCTGTAAAGTCACAATTATTTACATAAACTCATGCAAGTTGTGTAAAAATAGTTCTAGATAGCTTTGTGCACTAATGTAACACCAAAAATTTAGGAATCATGTACTTTATAACCATTAGAGGAAATTAATCCAATAATATATTTGTATTTTGACTACACGGTTGGCCTAGTGGTTTCAGTGGTCGCCACACCGCTTCCTATTACGCCAAGTGTTGTGGGTTCAAATCCTACATGGGACAACACTTTGTGTGATCCATAAATTGTTGTTCTAAGTCTGGGTGTACTTTGTGTCCGTTTCTTGTATGTTTGTAAAGATCCCCGTGACACAGGAATGTATATTCCTAACACGGGAGTGGTAAATAAAAAAAAAATGAAATTACTAGATTGTTCTTATTTCATAATTATAATCCTTGTAAGAGTTATTATATGTTTTTAACAATATTACAGTAAATGTGTTGTATACAAGTACTTATACATACGTTCATACTTTATAAGTTTATTGAGTTAAACCATTTATTTTTGCTACAACATAGCATAACATATAATCTAGGACAACAACATGTAACAATTGCATTGTGCAGCAAAGGTAACCCAGCTCAGTTTATGCTGTACACAGCACTGGTTTTCAGCTGGCCCCTGACATTTGCGCCAACAGTTACAGAGATAAGGAAACACAGTTGTGGAACTACCCTCTGTCATACCTATTGTTCATACCTTACTTTTATGATTACTTCACTTGTAATTCTAGGCTACTTAGCTCAATACACAAATTATGATATTTGGTGTTTTATTGAAGACATAATAAAATGTTTTCATAACTTCTCATTTACTATTTCACTAAAACATATTTCTTCTTATTCAATTTAAATTAAAAAGTTACTCACAGAAACAAATTGTTGCGGTTGTAAATTTGTTAATCCCTGTAAACCCTGCTGACTAGATGTTAGGTCCTGCAGTTGTTGATAAGGTATCAACATAGTTTGTGAACCTGGTACAGTCCACTGCACAGTGTCCGCACCCTGTATATGATATTTCACATCTTTGTCTCCCTTATCCGTGCTGTATAGAATCTTTTGTGATGAATTTGTGCTCTGTGCTGCACATACCACTGGAGTAGAAGTTGCTGTACTAACAGTGGTAGAATCTGAAGTTGAAAGACTAGCTAGGCTAGCTTGAGGAAATGTCAGTCCATTTGGAAGTATCATCGACATAGACGATGGCACACCACTTAGTCGTAATTGAGTTACATTCACTGGTTGCATACTGGATATGTCTACGATTTGTGTACCGAAATTAGGTTGTTGTAAACTTAAAGGTTGTGCTATGGGTAGTGAGGTGAAATTGGTATTTGAAACCTGCATCCCAGGTTGCACTATAGGTATAAGCTGCCCGTTTTCTTGATTTAACACATATTGCTGCTGAGGTTGAAGGAATTGGAATACAGTGGGTTGTCGTACAGTCATAAGTGGAGTGGTTGCAGGTGCTACGCTAACTACTGGGGGAATGACAGTTTGGTGTGCTGTGGATGTTAATGCGGGGGGTGTGGACAGTGAGGCAGTAACGACGGGAGGGGGTGCGGGTGCCGGAGCACTAGTAGTATTAGTGCTGGTCAGTGGCGGTGGCGGCACGTTTATCGTGGGTGGTGGTCCTCCAGCTTGTGCAGCGCTCCATTGCGCAAGTTCTGCACGTATAGTTTCAATCAAGTTTTGAGCTAGCGACCTCGCTGCCTGCAACGCTTCGGACCTAGTATGGTGTAGCGCCAAATGCAGCGGTTCTAATTTATCGACTTTTAAAACAGCTACAACACCAGTTTCTGATCTAATATATTCTAAATTAGTGCCATTCTGTAAAAAAAGGGTTATATTATTAATTATTATGGTTATTTGACTACAAGCATACGGAAATTGATGAAATGGTATAGAAACTTACTGGTCCCAAAATTCGGGCTTTTATATCGAATGCCGCCGGGGCATTGTCCAGGCCAATATAGACTTTATCTATGAGACCTCCGGACATCATTAAAATTTAGTTTTTATTTACTTTCTTAGGTCATTTGTATTATTATAACAAAAAGCATCTTTCTCCCGCAGCGATGGGACAAAGCGTCACTGACATTTTAGTATTCGTTTAGAAACGATCAATGAATTTTCTTTACTAAATCTAAACTAAAATGGCTTAAATTAAGCGGTTTATTTTTCTTTAATAACTGTATTTTTTATTAAACGTTATCATGTGGTGGTTTCTACCTATTTTAATATTTATTTATTTATTTATTGGCCACTATAATGTTTTTTTCTATTGTAATAATTTGTGAAATTCAGATTCTTCTTCTTGAATGGCTTGTATTAAATTATTATGCAAATCTTTAATTTTTAGGACTTAAACAAGTAACAAATCAAGTTGACCTTTATTTTTAATGCTTGAACATTGTTTTGATACAGTATATAAATTTTCTAATTTTTATATTTTCTATCAATAGATGATGTATCAAGTAGATAGATAATGAAATATAATTCAGATGGTTAATTTTATTGTACACGATTTACATTATAATAATAGTAAAACTGTGAGCTTTCAATTTAATTTTCTTTTTCTTTAGGTCACTGACTTCTTCGATACAACTTAAAAGTAAGCCGGATTAGACGTCCGACAAATATTTAAGCTTTTTTGAAACCTCAACTTACCTCAGTCACTATAATGAATATTAAAGGTATATATATATATATATATATAGGTATAATAAACACATCAGAAAAGGATCAAAATGTAGATGAAGAACACAGAACCATCAGATTACTGTATGCTTGTTTGCTAATCCAGCATGACAAATCACAGAATATTTTCGTTCTTCTTTTCTACAGGTAATGTTTTTAAGGTTTTAGTTTTATTTGTTACGGACCAAAATAAAATCCATTATCATACTTGAAATTAAATTTTTGGCTGTGTTTTAAGCTGTCTAGTCGACCTTATTTTCTCAGTACAATTCAAGAATTTCAAAACAGATTTAATTTAAATTCTAAAATTTCAATGTTAAAAAGTCAAATTATGAATGACCACAAAGATGGATACCTCTATCTACTCTTAGCCTTCGCTGTTAGTTATAGAATCTTACATTTATATTAATTGGAATTCATATTAACCATATCAAACCGTTGGGGAGAACCGAAACAAAATTAAGAACAGAATATTCTCAATGAACACTCTCTTTTGCTGAAGTGGGTAAAATTAAAAGACCTTTCACTTAATTTGAATCTGTAATATCAATTAATATTTCTACAAAACATGATATGCTGTCTCTATATTGTTAAACATTTGAAAAAATATAACATTCACCTCTATTTCAACATGAGATAATATATTATTTAAGTGTACAGTTTTTTATGTAACAATTAGTTATTATATCTCACAAACAAGTTAAGTATTTTGCAGATCTATAAGTCTATAATAGTCCTTAAAAATAGCTGGTTCTCTGTGATATATGGTTACACAACCAACGAAATAATTTTGAACAAGCAGTTTTGTAACCATCTATCACTGAAAACTAGCTATATTTTCAAGACTGCAAGTCTAATATTACATTAGAGACATTAGTAGATAAAAACAGGTAGATAATTAACAATAATGTAGAATCAAACAGTACACTTTGAAACTGATTGCTTAAAACTTTTTGTAAACATAATAATAGTTTTAATCACATCTCTTAAGTCTAAATTTATAACTAACTTAACCTAACATATCGGACTAGAAGATCAAAAATATTACAATAAGTGCCTGTTTTTTTTTACAACATAAGATTTCGTAATCATTATTATATTTACTCTGTTATTATTTTCCCAAATTAGGGTTGGGTCGGTTTTAAGTACACTACTGCCATCTCTGCAACCCAAGTACTAGTCGATATCGAAGTTCTGTAGAAAGACCGTTATCATTGTTAATTGTAGTTATGTTATAGTAATAGTAAATACGAGCAACACAACAGTTGAGTTACACTCCAAGCTCGTTGAGGTTATTTAATGACTCATTAAATTTTATATCTTAAGAGGTTTTAATACATTTAATTTTACCCTGAGTCCAAATCAAATTATGAGTGAATGACACCAGTTATACTAAAAATATTGTATCAATTTATAATTTAACAGCAAATCGAGTTATTGAAGTAGGTTCTTATGAAATAACAAATTTATTACCATGCAATACACTAGTATTATATTATGTACTTTAGATATACATAGATATATATCTGGTCAAACATTCTATTGTTGTAACATAGAAACGTATGAAACTGACAGCTAATAAAACATTTGTTTCTTTTTTAATCTATTCCTCTTCTACTCATTATGAGTATTCTTTCATTTCATTTTCAGACTAAAATACATTTAAAATACTTGTTTCAGTAGTATATAAATAGTATAGATAACTTTAACAAGCCGAATAAAAGTTAATTTAAAAGAATTATCAGGATTTTCAATGAAACATACGATGGTACAACAAAAAATAATATTTAAACAGCAACACAATTTCATCATGTTTAAAAACTGTATTTTTTTTAAGGAATGTAGGCTTGTTTCATTTTATTTACACCTCTAACATGTATATAGACACGTATGCACATATACAGGAAAGTTCGAATGTACATTATGAAGAAACCTGACAATTATGGAAGCACTATTCGAAGTTAATATCTCAATTATACAGTTTTAGTTTTCTATATTTAACACTAAACTACTGGCTTAGTGAGGTAGTGGTACTTGAAATGAAAAAATATAACTCTTTGTACATAACCTCTAAATCACAATTCCAAGGCTATGGTAAGAATAAATTGCTCTTGACTCCTTTAAGTAGGTACAAATCTATACTTTATTGTATATGAAAAATATAATTTTCAAAACTTGCATTTCTGTGTGACTATAACTATTGGCTCAAAAAATGCGTTTATACCGCCGAAAAATCAGTTTTCTATAACTATACCAATTTAATTACACTTATATTAGATAGAAAATAAGAATAATCAGATGAGTAATTTGTCAATTTAGTAAAATACGGTGAATGTTTGTTTCTCAGAGTTTGTGGGAGTAATCAATCTAGTGTAGCTTGGAACCATTGTGGTCTGAAAAGTTATTTCACATTTTAGTATTGGTCCCAAACGGTGGTTCCAAGATGATCACTGATGATTTGTGATTGCGGTCAATTGATCTCTATTTTTAATTTTAAGACGGAAAATAAAAGCGAGTTTAGTTGCCTCTTAGTCATTTAAATATTCATAGCTGCTTATAATCAGCTGTCAATACGTCTGTTCACCTTACACTCTAAATTTTCAATGAAAATATATACATAATAAAAATACTCATGGTAAACTTTTCAATGAGAGAAGACACGATTACAAAGGCAACAAAATTTTAGCTACACTGTAGATATCTGAACAGATTCTACCCTGTTGTAAAGTCTCCTCTATAAATACATTCGATCCTAATCATTCTGGTTATATGAGGGAAATGTTTGAAAACTATTTATGTTTAAAATGATGTTTAGTGATGTGAGTGTGCTCACATAGTGACTCTTTAGTTGCTAAAAAGGTTATTCATCGCTGCAATAAGTCTCACTAAAAATGGTGTCATTGCTACTAAATTTAAAATACGTATTACATTAAATTGAAAAACGAATTCTTTAATGTATTTTAATCAAATCCCAGAAAAAAACTGAGAAAGGATTATGTTATAGGTAATTTGAATCCTTTTGCATTAACTCGAAACATTTCCTCCAAATAACAATACATCGTATGAAAAACATTTAAGTTGTCGTATTGTCCAAAACGTATGTTTTGTTTACAAGCTGGCACTGACTTTTGAACACATATGTTACGCTAAACATACGAACATTACCACCCTCCAATACTTTGTAAAATACATTTAGAAGCCACTTTTTGGCACTTGTATTATAAATATAACAGTCGTATTGTTAATACCACGGGCGTGTACAGAAAGGGTCTGCCCGCGAATTATTGAAAGCAAATACGAAAAACTTATCGATTCTTATTAGTACTAGGTTTAGCATTGAATAACGAGAAAGTAGTTATTAGATTCAATAACTAGTTACAGACATAAAAATAACGCGTTATTTTGACATAGATTTACACGACGAAATAAATAGTTATTTAGTTAAGTTTGCATACGTCCGCAGTTATTGTGGTAATGAGAGTAATATGATATTATTATTAGGACCATCTCTGTGGCTACTTATTATTATGCATACATTATTAATGGTGGGGCAAAACATAATGGTGACTTACTATATCTATGTAACAATAAAAAAGTATCACCAACGCAAACGATACTAACAATTATTAATAATAGTTATTAAAGTAATAAACCTATTTCGAAATGTTAACGCTTAGTAATCTAATTGCTTTACTAATTAGAATTAGAAATGAGAATACGAATGATGTCGTTCGTAAAATAGTACAAAAATCATTTCTTATGACGTTAGAGATCGCGGCATTGACGGCCGTGTCAAAGAAACACGTAAGTACAAAACATAACCATTTTTTAGGTTATAATATTCTATAAACGTTTTCGTGTCATGAAAGTTTAGTTTTTAAGTTCAGAATTATTGTTGAGTGAGATAAATCGCTGGATGGTTCGAAAGGTGGTATTAAAATACCACTTTAGTATCTTTACGTAGAGAGCGGTTGGTTAAACTGTAGAAAACTGGAGTACTGTTTATAAATGTAGAAGAAAATATTGATGACAGAATTAGTTCTACCGACTTCAGAATCGTTATATATGTTATTTACTGGAGTAAATGGTCTTTAAGTAATGGTTAAATACTTCTGGTTTGATTTCGTATAAATGGTGTGTTTCAATACTTTCATTTTAATTTTAAAAATGGAATTTTATTCTTTTACGAGTATTATAAAACAGGTCAATATTGCTGGCATATTTTTTTTCTTAAAAATCGATCTAGCTACTTTTAAATCAGTAAAAACTACTACAACTCAATCAATTCAAATTGCTAGAAAAAATAAGTTTGTCAAAAAAATACAACGAAAGTACACGGATGTCACCTATTAACAGGATGAAACTCAATAACAAAATCATCACTAGATGTTGAACGTGAGGGGTCGGGAGGGTTCTAAGGGGTTCTGGGGAAGGGATTTCGGGACAGGGGTTCTGGGGTTTACTGTAGTCTTGCGCAGCGGCTGCAGTAGTCCTGGTTGGCAGCGCTGCCGTAGTACATGCAGAGCGGCGCTCGGCAGGGCCGCGGTTCGGCGGGGCGGTCGTCGTAGAAGGTGGAGCGGCTGAGGTACAGCGTGCGGTCCAGAGGCCGCGCCGGCGCTGCTTCGCTAGACCTCTCGCCCGCCGCACGCTCGGCCTCGGCGTAAAACTGCGACCGGCCCGTCCCGTACCGCGGCTGGCTCGCCTGGACTGGCTCTTTACGGTTCTTCTCGGCTGTGTACCTAAAATTTAATAATTTAGAAAATTAATCAAGGCATCAAGTAGAGTTGTGTACGCATTAAAAACTCTAAAAGTGCTGCACCGAGTGAGTTTAATTTTGACACAATATATTTAAAAACATATTGCAATGTTTGTTATTTATTTTTTTGCGCTAAATAAGTTTTTTATTTCTTATCATGCAACCACAATGTGTCACTTCATTGAAGTGTCTGTTTGTAATTTTACAAATTAATTGATTTCTCTAAATGCACGTGAAAGTATATACTTACATCAAAAATCTATTTCTAAGAATGTTTGTACGCTACTTGCGGTTTTTGTTGTAAAGGTACTACAACCACCACGGATATCACTGCGGAGCTCAGCTAATATACGTATATATTCATACAATGCTTAAAATTGTCGACCTTAATGGTAGACTAATCGAAAACTATGACTTTAGCATTTGATACAGAAAATCAGAATTCATTTCTGACAGTCATGGTTACCTTAACCTGGTCCGAAACTACCTTAAACAAAGTAATTCTGTCTGTCGTTTACGAGATAAAAGATACACTTACCCAATCCAAGCCTCGTTCAAATAATTCTTTACCATCTCCTCTTGTACTGGCGCTCGGGCAGCAAGTACCCTGCAGCAAAGCACCTCACAGGTGGACGGATTTCTCGTCAAAGTTTCTTCAGGGTTACTATGGCTTCCACCCTTCCCGGTCAATTTAGCCATTGACCCAAAATTCTTCTTGATTTTACTACTCATAGACCTGCCGATGCTGCCGAATTGTTTGGCCACAGAGTTCATTTGCTTTGAACTTTTGGTCGACAATGCGTCTAGAGATCTTCGGAGTTCTTCAGGAGGTTGTGTGTGTATTACTGAGTCGACTCTTTCCAGGTCTAAATAAGCGGCTAGCATGGAGGATCGCTGATATTCATCTGGTAGAAGATTGTTGATTGTTTTCTGGTCTGGTTCCACGTCCCAACGGAAATCTTCGCCTGGATCTACGTTGAATCTGAAACAGAGTCAGTAAAAGTTTAAATAATATTGTTTAAGGATAATATACATTTTTTGAAGGCCATTTAACGCCACACAGGCCACCCGTCTTTATAGAAAGCAGTCCAAACTTACTAAACAAGAGAACAAAGAGTTTGAAATTATTGCAGAGACTAATTGAGCCATTAAAGAAATTGCAAAAGTCACAGTTTTGACACTATATATGAAATATACAGTTACCTATGGTTGTAAGCGCATATTCGAATTTCGCAATTCTGTGTCTTCAGTCATCTATCTTGGAAGTTCGAGTCGAAATTCAATGGATATTAAAAAATAAATCACCCGTTACTTTGCAGTCCGTATCTCACCTGATAGGCATGGGGTTCCCAGCGTGGTCTTCTAATGGTACCCTTGCTCCGTCTGTTGGCAACGGTTCGCAAGGCACCAGTGCAGAGAAGTGTCCAGCATCGTACGCCAGGAGTATAGGGGTTTTACTGCATTGATCTGGGNCCTATTAACAGGATGAAACTCAATAACAAAATCATCACTAGATGTTGAACGTGAGGGGTCGGGAGGGTTCTAAGGGGTTCTGGGGAAGGGATTTCGGGACAGGGGTTCTGGGGTTTACTGTAGTCTTGCGCAGCGGCTGCAGTAGTCCTGGTTGGCAGCGCTGCCGTAGTACATGCAGAGCGGCGCTCGGCAGGGCCGCGGTTCGGCGGGGCGGTCGTCGTAGAAGGTGGAGCGGCTGAGGTACAGCGTGCGGTCCAGAGGCCGCGCCGGCGCTGCTTCGCTAGACCTCTCGCCCGCCGCCCGCTCGGCCTCGGCGTAAAACTGCGACCGGCCCGTCCCGTACCGCGGCTGGCTCGCCTGGACTGGCTCTTTACGGTTCTTCTCGGCTGTGTATCTAAAATTTAATAATTTAGAAAATTAATCAAGGCATCAAGTAGAGTTGTGTACGCATTAAAAACTCTAAAAGTGCTGCACCGAGTGAGTTTAATTTTGACACAATATATTTAAAAACATATTGCAATGTTTGTTATTTATTTTTTTGCGCTAAATAAGTTTTTTATTTCTTATCATGCAACCACAATGTGTCACTTCATTGAAGTGTCTGTTTGTAATTTTACAAATTAATTGATTTCTCTAAATGCACGTGAAAGTATATACTTACATCAAAAATCTATTTCTAAGAATGTTTGTACGCTACTTGCGGTTTTTGTTGTAAAGGTACTACAACCACCACGGATATCACTGCGGAGCTCAGCTAATATACGTATATATTCATACAATGCTTAAAATTGTCGACCTTAATGGTAGACTAATCGAAAACTATGACTTTAGCATTTGATACAGAAAATCAGAATTCATTTCTGACAGTCATGGTTACCTTAACCTGGTCCGAAACTACCTTAAACAAAGTAATTCTGTCTGTCGTTTACGAGATAAAAGATACACTTACCCAATCCAAGCCTCGTTCAAATAATTCTTTACCATCTCCTCTTGTACTGGCGCTCGGGCAGCAAGTACCCTGCAGCAAAGCACCTCACAGGTGGACGGATTTCTCGTCAAAGTTTCTTCAGGGTTACTATGGCTTCCACCCTTCCCGGTCAATTTAGCCATTGACCCAAAATTCTTCTTGATTTTACTACTCATAGACCTGCCGATGCTGCCGAATTGTTTGGCCACAGAGTTCATTTGCTTTGAACTTTTGGTCGACAATGCGTCTAGAGATCTTCGGAGTTCTTCAGGAGGTTGTGTGTGTATTACTGAGTCGACTCTTTCCAGGTCTAAATAAGCGGCTAGCATGGAGGATCGCTGATATTCATCTGGTAGAAGATTGTTGATTGTTTTCTGGTCTGGTTCCACGTCCCAACGGAAATCTTCGCCTGGATCTACGTTGAATCTGAAACAGAGTCAGTAAAAGTTTAAATAATATTGTTTAAGGATAATATACATTTTTTGAAGGCCATTTAACGCCACACAGGCCACCCGTCTTTATAGAAAGCAGTCCAAACTTACTAAACAAGAGAACAAAGAGTTTGAAATTATTGCAGAGACTAATTGAGCCATTAAAGAAATTGCAAAAGTCACAGTTTTGACACTATATATGAAATATACAGTTACCTATGGTTGTAAGCGCATATTCGAATTTCGCAATTCTGTGTCTTCAGTCATCTATCTTGGAAGTTCGAGTCGAAATTCAATGGATATTAAAAAATAAATCACCCGTTACTTTGCAGTCCGTATCTCACCTGATAGGCATGGGGTTCCCAGCGTGGTCTTCTAATGGTACCCTTGCTCCGTCTGTTGGCAACGGTTCGCAAGGCACCAGTGCAGAGAAGTGTCCAGCATCGTACGCCAGGAGTATAGGGGTTTTACTGCATTGATCTGGGGGTAGTTCCAGCGGGAGATATATGCCGCCGAACGGGATTGGTGCTATTGGATCTCCTCGGAAATCCTGGAAATTAAACAGTTAACGTCAGATCACGGGATTAAATTTTTAACACGCTTTTATTGGCTTCACCTGTATGTTTGCTTGTTTGTAACTCCGTGTAACCGAATTCTGTAAGCATGTACTTTAGTTTTTTTTAAACTAGCTTTTACACGGGTTACGGGTTTAACGGGAAGCCACGGGGCTTCGCTCGCATTTTATAAAAAGTATCCTTTGTTACTTCTAATACTTCCAAGAATATGTGTACAAAGTTTCATGATGATGAAGTAGTTTTCGCGTGAAAGCGTAACAAATAAACTTACATTCATTTTTATTATATAGGATTATTAAGATTATGTCGATTTCGACTAGACCATTGTGTATATTTTTACTTACATTATTCTTTTACCTGTATCAATCAAGGCACTATTAAGAAATTATATGTTTGAATAACGCTATAAAAAAAGAAATGCACACCACATTACTTTTTCTCGACAAATAAAATACGTGTTAAACTATGTAGCCATAGGGCCTGTAGTCTAAGTACATATAAGAAAGAGACATAATAGTATATGAATATAATGTCACAATGACAAAGAAAAGAAAAAAGTAGAGTAGAAAAAAGACGCAATAAGTGCATCTGGAAAACTTGTTTAATAAACTTTTATTTTGAGGGGTTGTACTTTTACTGTCACTCACTGGAATTTACGTAGATAATGAAAAATAGTTAGACAGTGGCTTAAGGTCATATTGCTTATATGTCTTTGCCGGCTATTTTGTATTTTACAGTGGGATTTTTATCAGACATCTTTAAGGTACCTACTGATAAACCTGATACTGAAATAAACATATCATTGAAGAATATTATAAAGGTGACGCGTTATTTAAACAGCTGTAGTGAAGTTGTTCTATTCATCATCAGCCTATCGCAGTTCACTGCTGGACGTAAGTCATGAGTTGTTCTATTGCGCAGCGTGATTTAGTGTAAGTAAACATGGCTCCTTTCGAAGGAGAGGCTTGTGTCTAGCAGTGTACCTATTAAGGCTGTTGATAATTTACTTTTTTTAAAGATAAATCCCGCTTTAGATATAAATCCTATGTTGCGGGGTACTTTACAAAAATTCATGAAACGTACAGATATAGTACCCAGACTGAGGACAACAATTTGTCGATCACGCAAAGTGTTGTCCCATGTTGGATATGAACCCACAACACTTAGTGCAGTACGCCATTCGTATAGTCAGTTGATGGGCGATATGTGTTAGGCATGGCTCTTCCCANTTTTAACACGCTTTTATTGGCTTCACCTGTATGTTTGCTTGTTTGTAACTCCGTGTAACCGAATTCTGTAAGCATGTACTTTAGTTTTTTTTAAACTAGCTTTTACACGGGTTACGGGTTTAACGGGAAGCCACGGGGCTTCGCTCGCATTTTATAAAAAGTATCCTTTGTTACTTCTAATACTTCCAAGAATATGTGTACAAAGTTTCATGATGATGAAGTAGTTTTCGCGTGAAAGCGTAACAAATAAACTTACATTCATTTTTATTATATAGGATTATTAAGATTATGTCGATTTCGACTAGACCATTGTGTATATTTTTACTTACATTATTCTTTTACCTGTATCAATCAAGGCACTATTAAGAAATTATATGTTTGAATAACGCTATAAAAAAAGAAATGCACACCACATTACTTTTTCTCGACAAATAAAATACGTGTTAAACTATGTAGCCATAGGGCCTGTAGTCTAAGTACATATAAGAAAGAGACATAATAGTATATGAATATAATGTCACAATGACAAAGAAAAGAAAAAAGTAGAGTAGAAAAAAGACGCAATAAGTGCATCTGGAAAACTTGTTTAATAAACTTTTATTTTGAGGGGTTGTACTTTTACTGTCACTCACTGGAATTTACGTAGATAATGAAAAATAGTTAGACAGTGGCTTAAGGTCATATTGCTTATATGTCTTTGCCGGCTATTTTGTATTTTACAGTGGGATTTTTATCAGACATCTTTAAGGTACCTACTGATAAACCTGATACTGAAATAAACATATCATTGAAGAATATTATAAAGGTGACGCGTTATTTAAACAGCTGTAGTGAAGTTGTTCTATTCATCATCAGCCTATCGCAGTTCACTGCTGGACGTAAGTCATGAGTTGTTCTATTGCGCAGCGTGATTTAGTGTAAGTAAACATGGCTCCTTTCGAAGGAGAGGCTTGTGTCTAGCAGTGTACCTATTAAGGCTGTTGATAATTTACTTTTTTTAAAGATAAATCCCGCTTTAGATATAAATCCTATGTTGCGGGGTACTTTACAAAAATTCATGAAACGTACAGATATAGTACCCAGACTGAGGACAACAATTTGTCGATCACGCAAAGTGTTGTCCCATGTTGGATATGAACCCACAACACTTAGTGCAGTACGCCATTCGTATAGTCAGTTGATGGGCGATATGTGTTAGGCATGGCTCTTCCCATGAAGTTTTTATACTTAGATGTGAATGAATACCGTGAGGCAAAGAAAGGACTTACTCTGAGTGCGACATCAGCGAAGACTATAACCGGTCGCCGCATGACGTGTGCGAGCGCGAAAACATGCAGGTGTTCTAATGCGGAGTAGTGGGGCGCGGCCTGTGGGGTCGCTCGAGCGGGCTCCGGTGAAGCGGCCACCACGCACCCGCTCCATTCCCGCTCCCATTCCGACTCCGTCGGCGTCAGACCCGCAGAACGCAGCGATATACTCTCCGACCATCGCCAGCGTCGCTTTATCGCGTCTGGGAGATCCACAACATTGTTAACAGGTCTTGTACAAAACATTGAGATTGGTATGTACAAAGGCGAACTTAACCTACATTTGAGTAATTTTTCAATTAACCTTTGGATATACAGAGAATTTAAAAAACGAATGAGATCTAATAGATCTGAAGCCTTTTAATAAGATTAACACAATTAACCTCTTGAAAATATCTCAAAAGGGACATCAAAAATTGTAAGTAGGTATAATTATTATGGTCGAGTTTTTATATGTTGATCAATCAATTGGTTTTCCGCAGCTGACTTGTATGCGAAAGACTCTCCAATCAGTGTTTTATGTGCTTATTTTTTAGATATTCCGTCTTGTAAGTTTATTGGTTACATAAAAGTTTAGAATGCTTAACACTTCATATCATTAAGTCCTCTCAATGTCTAATATTGTATAACTTACTTTCGTTTTGATTTTGACACTGGTAATTGCGATTTACAAGTTAACCTTTCGATAGACTTTTATGACTGCGAGGACGATGACCTGTAGTTTTTATATGATTCGGGGAGCAATAAAAACTCCTACTATACTCTCAGTATCTCAGGTATATTAACATGCCTACAGTTAGAGATAAAAAAGCTTTATGTGTCTTTCGTTCGTAAAAATTATCGATAAAAAAACGAATTACCTAAAATGCAATTGACTAAATTCTTTTCGCTTACTTGTTAAAACCTCGCCTCCTTCTCCAGACAGTAACGCTTGAACTTTCGTTCTTAATGCCAGCAGTCTGTCATGGAACCCGTAAGCAGCTAGTGACGCAGCATGAGGCAGACAATTGCCGTCTCCTGAAGTTGCCAAAGGTAGCAGCCGAGCTGATCCAGGAACACGACCATACTGTTTCCACCAGTTTAAAATATTGGCTGATTCTAACGTCACTAATGTTGCAGTCTCGAGTAGATCTTTCTCTAAGAATGTTCTGGAAGAGTCAAAAAGGTTAAGACTATATAAAAATAAAACTTAGACATCTATACAAATGCATTGAAGAGGACATTGTAAACCTTATGGCAATTCTTTTAAAGTTTATTTTGGAGTGTCTTAAATCAATACTCTTCGCTGCGCTTCTCTCCGTCTGCCGTCGCCGATTAGTATCCTATAACTACATATGTATATGTATAACAAAGAACGGTGATGATGACGATAATGATACTAATTATCTAATCTGGTAATTATAAACAAATCGGTCACGGTCATATTAACCGCATTGCTAGTTCTGCAAGTTCAAGTCGTAAGTCATAAAAAAATCGTCGGAGTGTTCGATCGATGTAGCTAAGTCAAGGTTGACGTAGTTCATAAGTAATCATTTTAAAGAAAACCTCAGCTCTTTGAACGGCCTTAACGACAACACTTCATAATATTATACATATAGACAGGCCACGGTATAATCTGTCTATCGTTATTATGGGTATTCCTTAAAATATTGCTCGACTCGGTAGCATTCGTAAAGCAATTTATTTTGCCGTTTCGCTAAAATGCTATACATAACAAGTGAACATTAATAGGTACTAAATACCTTTAAACCTCAACGCAGACCATTTGAAGGTATATAGTAGGTTGACTACACCGTTGGCCTAGTGGTTTCAGTGGTCGCCACACCGATTCCTACTGCGCCAAGTGTTGTGGGTTCAAATTCTACATGGGACAACACTTTGTGAAATCCATAAATTGTTGTTCTAAGTCTTGGTGTACTTTGTGTCCGTTTCATGTATGTTTGTAAAGATCCCCGTGACACAGGAATGTATATTCCTAATGCGGAAGTTGTCTTTAAAAAAAAAAGGAAAAAAAGAAAAAAAGTAGGTACTTATTAATTAATTACCATTCGTCAGTAATTACAAAGGTTTTTGTTGTTTTTGCAATAATATATTAATTGGTAGAGAGAATTCTTTAAGCGCTTTCGTAAGCAAATATCGTGTACGGAGGACTGTCATATTTGAAATACTTACGAGGTTTTATTTTAAATAGGTATTGTTTAATGACGAATATTTTTAGACTTCTGAATTAATGACACGATATACTTTTAACTTATAGCTACATTCAGGTCATACTGATAGCTAAATAGAGGTGATGGCTATGACTAGCTATATATTAACCAGGATTACATCAGGTATTTTTATTAGGTCTTTAGATCTACTACTATTAGTAGAAGTCCATTGAAATTGCGAACTGACTTCAATAATTCTTTACTAAATAAATTTATTGTAGAGAACATTAGCTGCTTATGGAATTAAAAGTTTAAGAATACAACTTATTATAAATTACATACAATGACTTGCCACATTGAAATCGATGATATTTGTTTTTAAAAAATGATATGTTTGGTACCAGCAGGTAAATTGATTTGAAAGTTTTAAAATAATTAATAACTGTAAGATATAATTTTGGCAACACATAGAATGATCATTTTCACATCCGTTGAGACGTTTAGATACGGCAAGTTCAAAGAACAGATATTTTTCCATATCATTGTTAGGCATTTATCAAAAAGCCATTTTTTTTTTAATTTGGTATTCGAACTCTCCGCTACGGTATTTATACAATGCCTTTCGTTAAAAAACAAATATTTTTAAATTAAGAAATATTAAAGTTAGTAAAAGATTTACATCAATTATTTCCTTTTTAATAATTGTTTAGTTCTTTTGAATCATATAGGGAAAACAATACATCACTGTACAATAACGTCATCAATGAGCAAGGGACATTAATAGTCCCCGTGCTTCACCTAGTTGGAGAAGGAACCATTTCAAAGTAGAGACCTATGTCCTACATTGCACAATCAAAAGCTTTTGATTTGTGATTTGAGCTTTTTTAATAACATTGTAATGTCAATGTGAGTGATGTGTTCAACACACGTAAAGGTTAAAGAACGGTAAACAATAACAGAAAGTTCAACTGAGGACAAAACGGTTCGTTTGCGTGCAACACTCACAATGTACGAGTCTATCTACATTGGCTTCGTGCCGAAACTTTATATTAGGTTCATATTTTATTTTTCGGACATACACGAATATATATTACGTATACATTGCTTGTGACTAGCTATAGCTCGCGGTTGCGCTCATCCGAGTATTTCTTATTTGGTGTTCACGACTGCCATACAATCGTTCGTCCCTTATTTAACCCAATATCCAATTTAAATAGTTATGACGAGTCCAACAGACTGCATTTAATAGTTTTTTTTGGTTCAATTCGCAATTAAATTATCAATATGATTTACTTTGTCCTACACAAATTGTTTGCGATATCTTCAAATATAATTTAGTAGCTTTTGCCCGCGGTTTTGCTCTCGCAGAAGTAGATATTTTCATCCCCTGTTTTACCACCGTAGGGGTGGCATTTCCAAAATTCCTTTCTTAGCGCTCACTTACATTATATAAAGAACCTTACATGCAAAATTTCAGGATTCTAGGTTCAACGCTTTGGGCTGTGTGTTGATCTCTGGGTATCTTAGTCAGTCACCTTCCTCTTTTATATCCTCCATCATTATATATAGTCCATGATGACTTTTAATCCCATTACTGAAAAAATTACCGTATGCTGTGGCCCCAGACTATGCATTCCTGTTCTGTGTTTACCTAATTCGGTATTTCGTACATGATTTTATTGTTAAATACTTAAACATCTAAAAAAATTTATATATATAATATATATATATTAGTAGGTAGGTATAGGTGGCCCGAGACTATGCATTCCTGTTCTGTGTGTACCAAATACGGTATTTCGTTTATGCTTTTCTTGTTAAATACTCAAACATTCCTCACTTCAGTCATATATGATGAGACATTAAGATATAAATAAATACATTTTCAAATATGCGTGGTACGTGGTATTGTCAATTTCTATATTTGTGACTTGACAAATTTAAAGGGCATCAGTCCAGAACGTTCGTGGCGTGCTTCGGGCTGTTTTATTTTCTGTCTAGCAAGTCATGCTGATATATTTTAGATATTTGGCAAACGAATGCACGTGTCATATGATTGGTTTATGGAAATCCAGTTTTAAACAATGGGAACTTTCCAGGTGTCCTTGACAAGAATATGGTTATTTATGAACCTTTTCGGTATTTTTACATCACCAAATTCTCAGATAATGCGTTGTAAATAAAAGTTTTTATCAGTTATCGATTTTTGTACACATGATAATGTGTAGGTATTCCAATTTGCCATGATTCATGAAAATATGGCGTAAAATGATTACAAATAAACAAATACATATTTATAAACATCAGTTTAGATAAACGTCGCAAGGTCGCAATGATAATATTATTCCAGTATCAACGTGTCATATGTTAAGTTTTGACCTTGTGGAAAATGTTTGCGGACGATAGAATAAATTATAAAAGGCAATGAAAACTTAACAGCATTAGTACAGGCGAAGTACTGTTGCGTACGAAGTGTTTATTATCTTCAATGTTGATATTTTGTTGAAAAAAAAAGAAAGTAAAAACGGCTTATTACATAATTACATAACAACAGTGTCGTGTATGTTGCCAAACAAAGAATACCTACAAGTTTTAAGAAATCTACTTTCTTTTTATATTTTGTTAGCGTTTCTTTCTAGTTTTATAACCACAATTATGTCCAAATTGTCTAAGTATATCCCAGGCATGACATCATGTGAAATAAAATGTAAAAGATGTAGAATGATGATATAATTTTAAATGCGAAAAGCTACACAATGCAAGTATGATGAAGTTATGCAGAAATTGAAAGTTTGCAAGACTGTGACACAACTTACCTAAAGTCTGGTGGATATACTGATATATCTGGAAGAAGTAGGATGTGGTCTGAAGACAGTGTGTTTGGTTCAGGTTCTGTGTTGTTTCGCAATGCCCATACAAGGCCTTCATTGTCCGTCGCGCGAGATATTCCTCGAGATAGCTTCCGACCTGACAGACAGGACAAAAATGCTTAACAAAATGTTTTACTCTAAGTATTTTGTATGCAACTGTACTCATTTATGTTCGCTTATTGGTAAGCGTTTACCGATATTATATCTTGTAATATTTGTTTTTAAAACACTTAGTATAAATAAAGGTCACCATACATTGTGAACTCATTAATGTACTTTTATTTTCGGTTTTACAAATACGTAAGATAATTTACACAATATAATTTTTAAACAACTACTTGTTTACCCTTAATTATGATATATTTAAATAAGGGTTTAATTATCTACATTGGATTTTAAATTAATATAATTTAACGTACTTCTAAGTATTGAAGTTTAATCTTTTACGTTTGAGAATGCACTGCAGCCTAAAGCCTAATCATTAAAAAAAATTAAGTTAAAGTTTGTATACTTATTTTACTCACTGTTAAGTTTGTACGTGTAAGATCACCTAGAGATGTATCCAAAAGTGGACTATGAAAGCCTGTCGATTTGATAATAAAGTATAAAATTCAAAACTTACATTCCGGAGCTGGTGTCAACACAAGGTTAGAAGGTGCTGTGAAGGACATGTTGAGATCGAGGGTCCCGACTGAGCGTTCAGGGGATATGACGTCACCTCCCGCCCTTGCCTTTATAGAAGTATTGTGGACTCTTTCTGCAACAAAAGTAGACATGATATTTAAAATCGATTAAAAGATTAAATACCACTCCAGCCAAACATAATAAATAAAAATAAATATTTTAGGACATTTTAACACACAACGCCATTTAGTCCCAAACTAAGCAGACCTAAGGTATGGGTACTAGACAACTAATATTAATACATATATACTTTTTTTTTGTAAATACAAACATATTATACATAGAAAACACCCAAACTACGAAACAAATATTTGCAGATCATACAAACATTTGGTCCGTCTCGGGTAACGAACCCTAGACCTCTAGCATAGCAGTCGCATATGCTACCACTGCGCAACCGAGGCAATCAATAATATTAAATTCCTCATCATTTGAAGGGTTTATTTTTCCATCAATAGATGTTTTGCGGTAAGTATGTGTTCTCGGTCATAATTCAAGGCTATCTGATCCTCTGGGATCAGTGTAATCAACTTCCCTGTCTTGTATTTTTATTTTATAGGAGGGCAAGCTGTCTAGTCATCTGATGGTAATACAGCTCAAGTGTTGCAAAGTACCAACTTTTGAGTAAACCCTCAAAAGCAGAGTAAGAGAGGTATTGGTCTCTTGTAACTTAATTCACTCGGCGGAAAACAACGCACAAAAATATTATTATAAAAACAAAATCCCGACTGCTTAAAAATAAGGGAATGAAATGACAAAACAAGTATTACAATATACATGTGTATATATTTAAGTTAGTCAAACTCAACACTAATGAAGCCGCATGCGGTGACAAAAGGACTAAGTGTACCACGATTATGATGTACTCGACGACACCTCATATGTCAAAACGGTCCAGCGGTTTGGGCTGTAGGCCGTGCCAAACAATTATACATACATACTCTCGAAAAAAATAACCCTCCTTCTGCAGCAGTCGGGTAATATAATGCTTAATACCGATATTCTGCGAGAGCAAGGTCTCACTCTGGTCTGGCTTATACCTGCCAAAGGTAGGTAAAAGTACCCCTTCTGCCACCGTCTCTTCTTGACGGGGATTCTTTTTCAATAAACTTCTGGTGAAATTGCTTTCAGAAAAGACTCTTTATTTACGAAGAATGTTTCTGTAATATCACATTGCTTGCTTTTTAAAACATCAAATTACAAATATATGCATATTTACTTTAAAAGTTTTTCGAAAATATCCAAAAATAACCTACAAGCTTAGTCAAGAGCTTTATAATAAACCGCTGCAGGAGACACGAACACGCATTATCTCTGCATGTATAACATACTTCTATTATTAACATAATACTGATTCAGATTACAAAAATATTTCTCTGTATACACTAGTCTATTTACAGATTGTCCGACTTTCAGTAGCTTATGCAACTACATGAAGCCAAATCCTTGTTTTATGAAGCCGTACTTGTATATAGTCAATTCGTTTAGATAGTATCGGTGCAAGCGCACGCAATTGTGGTTATTGTTGTGAAGTACGATTCTTTTTTATTCATACAACGGCGTAATCTGACAAATCATACTTGCTTGTGGGTGCATGCCGAAGGTGGGCCCTTTGAATTTGTGGCGGCTTGCCGCACGTGGGACGGTGGTGCGATCAAGGGGACCGTATATAAGCGAATGGACTGTACCTATCATATTTCACGAAATAAATGACCAAGCCACTGCTAATAAAACCAACGACGCTGTGTTGCCGGCTTTTGATGTTCCCCAGAATTAGAAGGGGAGAATCGGGGTCAGGTATTCTCCGTAAACGGAGCAAAGTACGGCACACGTACGCAGGGTAATTATTCAGACGTTGACAAAGAAAAGACACTAGTCAGGTTCAGTTCATGAATTCAATATTACTATTAATAACCAAGACATGGTAGTTCAGTGTTAGCAGTATACTACATTCCTTACCTGGATTTTCATAAAAATATGAGTAATTATTACTTTTGCACTCATCATAGTGTAAATACCAAGGAAAATAATACGATCAGAGAGATAGGACACGAAAAAACCATTGTTGCAATGACAATTCACACCGACTCTGTGCTCATTTTGTGTAGATGTATGTCACGAACAATGGTCGGGCTTTCCGGTTGAATGAAGAGGTGTTTTCCAACTAAAGGTAATGTGTTTAATGTAAAATATTAAAAGGTACTACCGAGTGTTATATTATTCCAAAGCTGGACATATATTTTGATTTGATGAATCATTCATTGAAGTAATGAACATAATTCAATGACTGACAGATAACAACAATGACTGTGATTTAGATATAAATTTTTATCTCGCTTTTATTAGAGTAATAGATTCAATATTTCTTACGGAGAATGTTGAGTTTAGTTTAATCTAGTTTTTTCTCTGTGTAGCGTTGTAGCTTCAGGTTTAGTACGAATAATAAAACATTGATAAATATAAATCTGCTAGAAGATTCTTTGATATAGACAAAGCTTAGACTTAAACACCAAAATCCCAAGACGCTCACGCCTAAGGAATTCAGGACGTAGATAATAATATTAACTTCACACATTTTACACATGGCTGCATGATCCCAACTAAACAGAGCTCGTATTATGGAAACACCATTCCAATTCACCAAACATCAAATAAAATCAAAAAACATGAGTCCGAGAAGTTGGTTAATTGGTCAAGGATATTCCAGTCAAATTTTCGATCACGTTAAAACGTGTAATCGGTGAGATTATAATAAAAAAAAATAGCATTTAAGTTGACCTCCGGGTCTATTAAACATTTTACCTACATTAAAAGGTATATGTACTATAATAGCAGTCGGTATTTATTTAGCTAAACCATACAATGACCTCAACGTTGTAATCATTTAGATCTATCGATTTGCCATTCCCGCGAAGCCAAGCCTTTTTATCGATGGCCGAATTCACCAAATGGTATAAGAAATAGAAAAACGCTCAATCCATAAGACCAACAAATTGTTTATTCGGTCAAGGATGTTCCAGCCCGAATTTAAAATTCATTAAATTATCCCATCGGCCGTATAAAGCCGACATTTCCGGTATAAAACAAAAAAACTACATTGAGAATATACAATGGAAGCGCTGGAGCTCAGCTTACGATTTTATTGACAATCAATGACCAATCCGAATAATGGCCGTCATTTCAAGTTATTAGGTTACGTTATGCTACATTGAATTTTCTGCATTCGTAATACGGGTTTATGATTCCATTTTGCATATTAGTTTGCAAATTCAATTTATGTATTTTGAGATCAGCAAATATTTTCGTAGTTTAAGAAATATTGCCTTCTGATAGCCCGGAAAGTCAGGCAGGAAATGTTTTGTACACAGTAGCGGAAATGATTCTACAAAACTGTGGAAGAAACCGTTTTGTTTGATTAGTTGCACGAGTGTTGAGCTTTTTAATTTTATATATTGTTAGTACTGTTATAACGTATCGTATTATCCTCCTCTACAACTATTATACATTTTAAGCAATTAAAAAAAAAAGATGTCGCGACAGGTTTTCTATCTCTTAAAGTTGCGGTTGTTTTGCCTAGTTTGTTTCCTTAGACGGTTCTTACGGCTCCCGTGGGATGAATAGGCATAATGACATTCCGTTTTCTTAAATTGTGACCATTCGGACAATCCGTGACCTAATTTTACTAGCACTTGTTTCAACTACATCGTAATGATTTGTCAGTAACAATGTTTATTTCCGTTACTCAACTATGACGATGTTGTTCTCTTTACAGCTAAAATCAATATCGCATTATAGAGATGAATCAGATACAGGATACTTTTGAAATCATTAGAATGATACTTGTGAAATTATTAGAATGATGCTTTTGGAATACAATTGTTTACTTTTTTCTAGTGGTAGTAATTAACATTACACACTGAGTGAAAAGCAAGGGAAGAATTGCTTAAATTTCGTAAATGGCGTTTTCTGTGGCCATGGTATCAATCTGGTCACACGGGCCAAGATGTTCCAAAGCAATTATCTTTTTGACGTGATAACAACGTTTTATAAATCGATGAACGCCGGCTGCACGTAGAAAAGAGCATGACATATTGTCACGTTCCGCCTGAGCCGAGCGTGAAAGCGAGAGCGCGAAACAAGCGACAGAGAGGCACGATCGGCCTGTCTGAGCCGAGCGTGAAAGCGAGAGCGCGAAACAAGCGACAGAGAGGCACGATCGGCCTAAGCGTTCGGTTCGTAAAATTCTCGTCCGTTAATCGACTGTACATACAACCAATTTTTATCCAAAGTCGAATAGTTGTAATTTAATTAGGTATAAATCCAAACTAATGTTATGAATTCGAAAGTTACTATATCTGTGACGCTTTCACGGCTAAACTGGAGCCCCGATTTTAATGAAATTTGGCATGAAGATATTTTGATTCTTGAGAAAGGCATATGCTATGAAGTGTTTATGGTAACATACACGACGGCAGAGCCGCGGGCGAAAGCTAGTATCCTATAAATTGACTTCAATGGTCTAAAAACTTTAAAATCTCGTTTGGAAATACATGATGTCATCATTATAATTACAAATACATAGAAGGGCAACTGTATTCGATACCTGCGTATTACTTATCACCATGTTGATAAGTTGGTTTACCTTACCACATCCAATTTATCAAACAAATGGCTTTTTGTAGCCTGTTTTATTTTAGGCTACGTTCTACCTCTATGCCAAATTTTATCTAAGTTACTAAACTATTTTACTTAATTGAGTAATAAATATCCCTCACTCAATCACAATCAATCAATCAATCGAGTTTGTGATTGAGTGAGGGAATACAGATAAAATATTAAAAAATCTACAATATTTGTAAATGGTCACCATTCCAAAAACTATTCAAACTCTGCATTAATTTCAAAAAACGAACATGCAATTGAAAATAGAATCGAATGTAGAGTAGGAAAGTTTATCACTGTTCTTTTTAAGTCAGCCTCAAATCACATTCTCGAAGATCAAAAAGCTTACGTCACATCTCGCTCCCATTTCTGTGTCCAGACAGTTGATTGCCACAAATTAGGCGATTCTAAAATTAATTCAGTTTATGGGCGTCAACCTCCTAACATAAAATAGCTTGAGGTCATTAGAATCTGCTAGAATTATAGGATTAATGAATAATGTATTTGGTTTATTGATTGACAACTGATACTGATTCGAACTTAGGCATTTATTTGTTCAAAACTAATTCCATTTTATCTTTTACCGAGCAGAAATAGGTTTATTGTAGATATAACATCTAATCATTTTCTTTGTATTTTTTTGGTATAAGTTTGTTTATTTGGATGTGTCGTTTTTGTGTATGACATAAGAATAGTTGTTGATGTGACTGTCGTGATCGAATTAAGTACCATTTGTAAGGTATTTATTGGTAATTGTAAGAAAATCTCTTCAAAAATGACTCGCTTTGTTCAGCAGTTTTTATTGTATATGAGCCTGCCAAAGTGACTCTGCATGGCTGATGGAAAGCATGAGAAGAATCCAAGAATAGTGGGATTTAGTAGAATGCGCTAATTTTAGTGTTGTTTCTGAAATTGGAGCAACAACCATCTTATTACAATTTCCTACTCACTTGAACAATACACGATTCTCGGATCCTCTTTATTTATTTATTTATTTGATACCTAAACGCGTTCCTGAGAAATAGGGTCTTAATAGACAGCCGGACAACGAAGTGATCCTATAAGGGTTCCGTTTTATCCTTTTGAGGTACGAAACCCTAAAAAAAGAAAAATATTAATATCAACACGATAACAATCAAAATGGCGTCCGCCATAATCCTAATGTTGTAAAAATAAGTCATTGTACATATAAACCTATAACTTGAACTAGAGATAAAGCAGAAACGTGCCCTGTATTTATAGCGAGACATCGGACTGATCACATTTAGGCCAACGACTTGCTAGTGAAAGTGGAATAAGGAACGGTGAGCATATAGGACAATATACGTCATGGTTCCGTGCATGACCTTTGACATATTAGTTGTAGACACGAGATCACAAAAAAACGTACGTAGCGGTCATCAGCAATCTGCTGCTAGAGATGGAGTTGTTCTTAAAAAGAAGGTTTTAGCTCTTTATACCACGCTAGCCAAAGTAAAGAGATTGTTTCTAGTTTTACTTCTCTTTGCCGTGGTATTAGCCTGTGTAGTTTGGTCAACTGACACCCATGGGATGAATAGGGCGACAGTCTGAATTCTTGATCCACCACCACAAGTAATGACTGCAAGCAATAGTTTTAAGATTGCATTCCACACAACAGTGAAACTACATAAAACCGATCGATAATGGTGCAAAAATATACTTGAGAAATTATTAAACAAGATTGTACAAAAAATTGCTGCTGAATAATAAAGACGGGCCAGTTTATGTAGTAGTTGCGACCCTGACTGCTAAGTTAAAGGTCATGGTTTCGATTCCCATTTAGGAAAATAAATGTGATGAGATTGTTTGTTTTGTGTCTGAGTGATATTTATCTATGTATGATATATAAATTTAGAGAAATCGAGTGCCAAGTGCGAGTCGGACTCGCGCAGGAAGAGTTCCGTACCATTATCGATACATTTCAAGCGTCTACCTATTGCCGTTATCAATATCGAGCAAAAAAGAGGAAAAAAATCACATTTGCTGTGTGAGAGCCTCCTTAAATATTTATTTTATTCTGTTTTATTTGTGGTTATAGTGGCTGTGGCGACTTCCACATACAGCGCAACAACATAAAATATATAACAGCGCCATCTACCGAAGAAGCATCGAACTACGGAGCAACGAAGAAAACTAAGAAGCTACCAATCCTACATCGCGCAATAGAAGTTCTCGCGCCGATTAACATATATACAATTTCCCAACATCAAGCTTGGGCAGTGGCCCGCCAGGCATGATCACTTCGCCTGGTTGGAGGATCCTCCCTTTGTGATGGAGAGACATGACACCCGTTCCTCCACAGTGGTGACCCTGACGTGATTGGAAGCAGCCTTCGTAGGGGCATATCAACAGCAGCAGCGCGCCACCTTCGTGTTCACAGCAAGTCTCGGCCGGCCAGCAACCTCGGCCTCAACAAGGATACACCACACGCAGGATGCGACCGCTCTAGCTAGGTAACCCCTACGGCCTCATCAGCGTCTAGGCACAGCACACTGCACCTACGGTCCACGTAAGCAGAGCATCTCTCTCCCGTCTACGCAGCAGCCAGCCACTACGCAGCAATCGCCCCGACTCACTGGGGACCTCACCGCAGCACCGCGCACCGCATGCGATCCCGACTCACTGGGATCAGCGGACTTCAGCCCCCACTCACTGGGACTAGCGGCATTCAGTTCCGACTCACTGGAACTTGCGGCACTCAGTTCCGACTCACTGGAACTACTTACTCCTGGCACTGGCAAGCTCCACAACAGAGCACAGACAGCTGACTCATCCAGATATAGACCTCCGGTCTTGGAGGGGAGTAATGTGGCGACTTCCACATACAGCGCAACAACATAAAATATATAACAGTGCCATCTACCGAAAAACATCGAACTACGGAGCAACGAAGAAAACTAAGAAGCTACCAATCCTACATCGCGCAATAGAAGTTCTCGCGCCGATTAACATATATACAACTTCCCAACATCAAGCGTTGGGCAGTGGCCCGCCAGGCATGATCACTTCGCCTGGTTGGAGGATCCTCCCTTTGTGATGGAGAGACATGACACCCGTTCCTCCACTGTGGCAACAGAAATACATCATCTCTGAAAATTTCAACTGTCTCACTATCACGGTTCATGAGATACAGCCCGGTAAAAGACCGACAGCGAAGTCTAAGTAATAGGGTCCCGTTCTACCCTTTGGGTATGGAATCCTAAAAAATATGTTTATAGGCAGTCTGGCTGCCATGGACAACACTTAGTGCCTTTATTATGCTTGAAAGAAGAAGACTATTATTAGCAAACCTCTTACGGAAAAGGAAAACTCAAGGAATAAACATCTTTTTCAATACTAGAAGTGAGAAAAAACTCAAATTTTAACATACAATTTTGCGTCCTCATTTCTACCTACCTGAAGATGCATCTTGGAGAGGTGGTACTAGAAATAGAAGCCCCGCAGTGGCCTTGTCAAAGCATATATAGAGACATAGATATACGTCTATTTGGAAAGCTACTCTTATTTGTATTTTTAACCCCCGACGCAAAAAGAGGGGTGTTTGACGTCGATGTCTCTCTGTGTGTGTGTGTGTGTGTGTGTCTGTGGCAGCGTAGCTCTCAAACGAATGGACAGATTTCGATGCGGTTTTTTTTATTTGAAAGTCGGTTACCTTGCGGTAGTTGTTATGTTTGGTCAATATCGGTCTAGCAGTGTTAGAGTACCAGCTTTTTCCAAAATAATTCAAGGCATTTTTGGCGCATGACTACTTGATTAAGTGTTTTTTTTATTTTAGCTTGTTAATAATATTATTATTAGAAGTAAATTATACATACTTAATTGACAGACTGATTTATCAACGCAGAGGTTAAACCGATGGGACTATAAACTGGGTATTTTGGTAGCTAATTTTTTTAAAATAAAAGTAGGATTTTCGTAATTTTACTCCTGAGGGGATAAACTTGGAGATAGAGAGTTAGAAACAGGAAATTAGAAATAAACACGCATGCGAAGCTGCGGTTAGCAACTAGTAGAACATTTGAGAAAAAAAATATAAAAAAATTTTTGAACAGAGATAAGAGGCTTTGTTTCATAAAAAAGTTTACTCAAGTATTAAAACTGACTTATTAGAACAATCAGATCATAAAGATATAAAGCATCATACATATGTTTCTATTTAATATCATGATTCATGAGGTGTCATTAAACTTAATATACGTGTAGAATAATACTGCATTTGCTATAGTTATGAGTCACAAATAAATAGAGAAATGAGAGAGATGCTTAGGCGTTTGTGGTAGCTCGTCCGGAGAGAAAGACTCACAGAAAACAGATTTGAAGTTATTATTTCATTGTTTTTAGAGAGATTACCGAAGGCTAAACGCAACCTCCCTTTCGCTAAGGGGAAGAGGTGGCCATCTGTTACCCTAGCAGAAGCTGGCCGGGGTGGCAGCGCAACGCAAGGTGGAAAGAAAGATAACATTGGGATTCCCACTTAGAAGGGGGTCACCTGCAAGCCGTAGGTAGATGACCCGAGGTACGTCGGGGTACCAGGGATTCCTTTTCTAGGGTACACCTGGTTCCCCGGTTACTAGTATCTGGTTTTTGGTCGGTTCGAGACCGACATAACCACCTGTAGGTGGTATCCGAAGGCAGTTAGGCACAACAAAAGAAGAAGGGTGGAGGGAAGATGTGGGTAGTAAGAAACACTCAATGTGCGCAACGTATTTGTGTCCATGAGCGGCGGTAGTCAGCTAAGGTCGTCTGCTTGTTAGCCACAAACAAAAATATTTCTATAAACCAAAAAGTTTTCAGGGTAATTAATATGTAATGTCTATCAATCCCTGTAGCATTTTAATTTTGTTGTATTATATTTCGTGAGGTCATTGGCTGTAATTTAAAACGCTACATATTTCAGATGGTAAACCGACCTTCACCATTAGTAATTTAAAAAATATTTATGAAGGGTTATTCAACTCAAAGGTACACATTTTAATTATATGCATGCATCGAGAGAAACACGCTGAATTCTGATTTTAAATTCTAACTCAAATTACATTATTAAACCCCTGACAAGACTGGTATGTTCAGGTGTTTATTATCTATTATGCTATCTGAGCTCCGAGGTGTTACTCTCAGGTAACGCTGCAGGGCATAGCCAGCCAAAAAAGTTGCCTAAGTTACTCAATATATCATCAGCTATCAGCCAGTGGAAGAAAGAAACAAACAGACAGTCCAAATTTTTTGAAATAACTTTTCTGATGTAAGTAAGTTTTCGTATATATTTTCATTAAAAAGATGTTAATTTGAAATTATTAACAGACACTTCAGTTATATTTATTTGTATAGAGTATAGATGGTTTTTTGGGGATGGCCACCAGCGGTCACCTGGATGGGTGACCGCTGGTGGCATGTTACCATGAGCGACTCCGTGATCCGAATCACGTCACGTTAAGCAGTCGGTCCCGGTTGTTATCATACGATAACAGTCGTGAAGCTTAGTTGGAGGCCTTTGGGAAGTTTAAAACCATCCAACGGCAAGATATACGTAGCCACAACGTCCCCAACCCGCACTTGGCCAGCGTGGGGACGTATGGCCTTAATCCTCTCCTGAGAGGAGACCTGAGCCCAGCAGTTGGGAATTATGGGTTGTTGATGATGAATGACGAACTTTAAAATTCTCTAATTTATTTTGGAAATTTCGGGTATATGTATACTTTATAGACCTAGTTAGATTATAGATAAAACGAGTTTTTCAGGTTCGTCAAAGTACTAAGAGTAACCCTTATCCATTATTTCTTTTTTTTAAGTACTCTTGAAATTATTAAGTTGAAATCAAAATTAAGATGCACATCTGTTTACGGTGCTTTAAAAACTGAAAATGTGTAACTTTGTCTTACTCTTCTGCTTCGTTTAGAAGTTTATACAACTAGATTGTAATAAATTAATTTAAAAATTTAGCTACCAGCAATAATCATAGTCCAAGATTTTAACAAGCATAACCATGAATTCCTAGATTTTCATGACGGTTTTTTATAAATAAACCTTTCGCAATCGCATGCATTGAATCTCTGACAGGTCGAATAGCTAAGTAGACGTAGTTATTATTTCAAAAGAAATTCCATAACCGTCGAAAATTTCAATCGTGTAGCCTAACTCATTTGCATATTTGTGGCGCGAATATGTAAATGAAAACGCCTCCGTGAACGTATCGTGCTACGAATCTTAAATAGCTTATTAGTTTTTACCGTATTAAAATTATTGGTAGAATAGAAAAACTATTTAAAAGTAATCAAGACGAAACATGTTACAGCAAAAATCAGTTTATCGAGAACTAACAATCAAAAATCTTTTTCTCCCAATCTCTCCTCGGAGGTTTATATATTTCCTTCTCACTCATATTAACGTTGATAATATTTCAAAAAATAATTTGCACAAGAAAGCGTCCTACGTCAAAACTGACACTTTCTATTTGTAATATGTCTATGTTATTCAATAAACAGCTGTATATATGCCCGCCTAAGAGTTTTCATAAGTTTAACGTAAATAATAACAGAAAATCGCTAATCTGTCATAACTCTCTAAAGCTTAACTGAACGGGTCACCTCTCTGTTACTTACAGCGCTGAGTGTTGTAGGTTGGATCCTTTCATTGGACAACATTTCTGCAGTCACAGTTACCTGAATGTTTGTGAAGTCCCTCGCACAAGATATATTCATAGAGAGGGACCTGCATTCTACATAAGAAGTTCTTAAGCGATTTGATATTAAAATGGCTGAATAAGAATTTATATTTACCGTCAGTATGTTTGCCAGCTATCGGATCAGCCTCCATAACCATGCCGGATTGTTGTTACTGTAACAAAAAATATAACGTTAAAACCTACATAACTTTTCGACTACTTCAAAAAAGGAGAAGGTCAGCTTTTCAGATCACATGCGACTACTTAGAGGAATCAATAATATGTTCATATCAATAAAATAATTTGTAAAAACATCAGAAGATGCATTATTCCCTGACGTGGAACACGTACATTAACACATTCAAAAGAGGCTTCCATCGTCCTCGCTCCCTTGCGTAATATAACTCGTCGTATAGCACATCATATTACGTAAAGTATGCTGAGCCTTATAGTCCATGCAACATTTGCACAAAAATTTGAGCAATGGTAACAAACTCAAAGCTATTATTATCTGTGCCTTAATGTTGTAACAAAAAAAATAACAGTCATTAAAATTACAGAATCAAAACCGNAAAAGTTGTGTTTTATTAATTTAATTCGAAGTTTTGAATCGTAGATATATTAGTAATAATCGAAATATATACTGAAAGCACCAAAGCCAGCCAATGGCCACCAAAAAAAGAACATCGGTTAACAAATACATTTATATATAGTAATTGAACTCTTTTTTAATTATAACATACAAACTTAATATTATCTCTTCTCTCCCCCAGTCAATAAAGATTGAATCGTCAAGTTCATCATAAATATCCTAGTGATATGTGGATCAATATTAGCTCACCTGCAGACTGTTCTGCGCGGTAAACGAACTCAAATAATTACATCGTCATACACCGAATAAAAAATTGTGTTTACAACCAGGTTTGCCAGCACGCAAAATGACGAGTAAAGATCAGAAATACATGTGTGAGCAATAACGAAACGTACTACCACCCACACACGGTTTAAAATAGATCAGATTGCCACTTACGATCGTCCAGATAATCTTGAGCCTTGAGTCAGGCAATTATTTCTACTATCGTGCTATTTAAGATGTATTTTAATGTAGGAGGGAGACCTTTGAATTCTGGTGTCATTTATATTAACACGTGAGCGAAGTTTTACACATTAGACGTAATTAGAATAGGTAATAAGACAGGTACATGTACACTGTGATGTTGGATGTTGATGTAAATCAATGTAGAGCTATCAATCAAGATCAAATCAGCAAATACCATAATAATACATACATCTTTTGATACAAATAAGAACATCGGAGTGATGCCCGAGATGATTTTATCGGTAGGAGAATTCTATTCTATCTAGCGCTATATACAATATAAATTTTCTCCTTACAATGCGATCTTAATGGCTTACGAAAGCCATTGCAGGACTTTAAAAGTTTATAGACTCGATCTGTAGATTGCTCAGTCTACACAAAAAAAGCATTCGAATGGATGTAGAGTGTATGTAAAAGATGTCTCAATGCTGAGGAAACAGCTGTCCACGTTATCCTGAAATATGAGGAAGCAGTCAAACAGCTGCCAAGTATCCTTATAGATAGAAGATCGCTACTAGAAGCTTGTACACGCGGCAGGTAGTTTCTGTGAATTCATAAGTTTTAATGAAGAATCAAAACTCCCCAGGAGGACTAATAGCAGATTTGATCTAGAATGTTTATAATAAATGCTATTTTACCGAAAACTTCAAAAGCCGTGGTAGGTAAAAAGAATAAAATAGCAGCAAGGAAGTAGTAGCTCAATTGTCAATACATTTTTTGTTGGGCATGCTAATTGAACGCTAACCATTTTGTAATATGATGTCATACACACACAAACACACGTCACACACAAATTTATATAGAAGTAATCACTTTTTGCTCTTTTGTTTTTGTAGAAAAAACAAAAAGTTAAGAAGACAAAAGACATGATTAGGATAATGCATCAATTTCAGTCAGGCTCGTGGCAACCAAGTGTGTTATCGTATTACGAAACTAAGCAATTCTTGCCAGGCCAGTTTTTGAACGAATGATCATTCTCAATATATGGAGATCCCCCCATGTCAGTATCTGGATGGGTGACCACTGGTGGCATGTTACCATGAGCGTCTCCGTGATTCCGAGAGCCCCGTAAGCTTCCGGTCCCGATTGTCTTACGAACTTCTGTGGCAATCGTTACGGGTAGTTGACAACCCTAAAAAACCGATAACATTTTCTACAGCAACTTGATATTGCTCATTACTTGGGTTGTGGAAGGTCAGCCGTATCGTAGTAGACTTAAATCCGACCGTAAAATAATTTAATCCCCATCATCACCCATTTTTTCGTTGGTCGTCGTGTACATTTATATCCGTCGACTTCCGTACTTAAACTTTCCTAACTACATTTTGCTCATCTCTATCTCTCTACTCGTCACATGTCCATACCAAGAAAACCTGTTGCTTCTCAACTTTTCATCCTCTGGTGTTACTTTCAGGCTTCCTCTATTGTAGTCATTCTTCACTTTATCCATGCTAGTCACACCACACATTCATCTAAACATTCGCATTTCAGCTACATGCATACGATTATTAATGTTCAGTGGGCTATCGTTTTCCAAGGTCTGTAAGCTAGCTAGCGTAAAAGCTCTTTGTGCTCTGGTGCTAGGGAGCATTCATTAGTTATATAAGTGGTTAAGGGAATGGAGACTACTCCATGAGAATTCATAGGGGAAAAGGGGATCCAAACCTCATGATAATCACATCTTTGGTTTACGATTTACCATCATGCTGGTTGAACAGGTCTACTTATCTATCGTTCTATACTTCCCAACATTGTAATTCGAAAGTAGCTCTATTTGTCAGTTACGCTTTCACGGCTAAACCGCTGCACCGATTTCAATTCAATTTGGCATGGAGATACCTAGATTCTTGAGGGAGGACATAAGCTACTCATTACCGTGATAACCGACACACGCGGGCGGAGCCACGCGCGGATCTAGTATATTTAAATAAACAAGAATTCGTTTTGACCAATTAAGGGCAATGCTTGCGCGAATACGTATTGGCTGCTACGCGTTTTGCAGTACTCCTACAACCTTAATCAAGACATACAAGTTTTCACAATTTGCATCCCACTTGGTAAACCTACATAGCAAATTATATATCGTTTACGATTTACCATAGATGGTTATCGCAGGTATTTTTCTGTTATTCTTGACTTAGATTGAAAATACACTCGCAAAATTGGATACTTGCCATTCATTACACTACATTTCGTATACGAACATATTAGCGACGTTACCATTTCTATTAGCTACGATTTGTATGCCTGTATGAAAAGTCAACGTTATGCCTCAAGGAAAAAAAGTCCATCGTTTTTAAAGCGAACCTGATGCTAAAAAGTGGTAATTTATTTAACACAAAAAGCTAAACCTTAGTGAGCGAAGACGAAAAAATAAGCTATTCAAGATAATTTCCTACATTCTTCTTTTTTTATTTTACCAGCAATGGTTATTGAGACTCCATAAAGACAATTGACATTATAACAAATCCCACAGTAAAGATTTTCTATTTTAAGTTTCCTAAAGAGCGGGAAAACTGCCATCGTTCCGCAAATAATTCTTACAAATAAATTAATATTCTCTTTTATTTCTTCTTTAAAACCTGTATAAACGCTGTTTGGAAAAGATTAAACAATTTTTAAATCAACATTTAAAAAACCTACAATCGACTTGAGAAGCTCCTCCTTTTTTTATTTCGATCAATTGTATAATTTACTGTTTTTTTCATCAAAAATTGCCTTCCTTAATTTTTTACAGGTGAGGGTAGTATTAACTCCCTCAAAAGTTAAAGCGCAACACCGGGCACTAATAAGTATACTACAAAATTTCGGTTTTTACATGACAAAGGATACAATAAGAGGATCTGAATCCTCCTATTTTTGAAGACGGTTACAAACTGCTTACATAGCTCCCAAATATGGTAGCGTGATTCATTCAAGGGTTGGATATTGTATTAAGCGGTAGATACCCCCACTTCACAAGTGCGTAATACACTTTTTATCAACATCAATACTACATTCCACGTTGCTGATAAGAACAGAATCGCTACCTGGCTGTCTGATTCACGTTTGTATTCAGTCCGTATCACAATATTAGGAAACGGACGGACGTTTCCTTATAAAAAACTATAACTGTACTAAAAAAAGTAAATGTAGAGGTCACTTCTTATTGTGAACTGATTTATGTGAGCAATTTACAAACAAACACAAATTAAGCAATATTTACACGGCTGTGATAAAGATTGTCAAGTCATTATCGCATTTAACGTTTGTTGTGTGAAGTGCCTGGGAATATTGCAAGAAAAAACGACATAAACTTCGTATTATTCACTTTCATTATGATTCTTAATTACTATATAATGTCTGATGATATTATTAGGATTCATTTTACACACTAAAAGGTTAGGGTACAAGTCTGACATTTTGCCAGTAGAAGAGTAGAAGCATTTAGTATCCTTGGTCAAGATTTAAATTCAGTATAAATATATAATCTGTTTATTTTAAGATTCATACTTTTCAATGCCAATAACTTTATAAGTATTTAAGATATGGAGATACAGGATATTTTATCTCTGTCGCCTGGAGGCTGTAATTCGATTAGGTTAGTTGCATGAATCTTTCAAAAAAATAAAAAATGACAAAATTTATTTTGGCTCAATTATTCTTGCAAGACCTTCCGACAAGATTTTAAAGAATGTGTTTTTACCTAGAGACTAGGCTACAAGCAATTGACATCTGGAATCTAAAATTTGCAACAACCGTTACTAAACAACAATTTCATTTTTTAATAGAAAATCGACGATACGAAGTATGAACTGGAAGCTGATAATTCGATTATTCAAGGTGTGCACTAGACTTGTATGCATTCATATTTCGTAATAAGTTGATACAGCAAAACGAAAATTGCAGTGCGAAACTGAATTGACCACTCTCGACAAGGCTAACGGTCTTTAATTAATTAATTCTGCAGTAATTCCGTAATGCATACTAAATTGGCTGAACTCAATCGTAAATAAATCCACTGAGTACCTATCAAACGATTACTGATGAATGAGAGGTCACACACTGCAATCATAATACAAAACATTGCATGTTTAGAAATATATATATTGTCTGTAGTGACATTATCAAAAGACGTCACGCCTCAAATAATGAGGACGACGCGGCGGTCAAAACATGAATGGGGATGACAATGAATTCATAAACATGTTAGACAACAAACAGGGTCCTGAGTATTACTTTTTATGGTATTGCACGCTGCACATTAATGCAGAGCACATGATATATATATTCTGATTCTGACGTCATGAGCTATCTAAATGAGAATATGGGAACGGATATCTTTAAAAATAAACACGTTGTGTGACATTATTTTTGATCCTTTTTTTATACTTCTTGCTCTTGCTTTTTTCCCACCGATGAAGATATTTTTAATGTCTACAAATTGTTTGTTTTGTCGGTTTGGTCAGGAAGTTTTGATCCAATCTAATCATTCATTATAAGTACTTCATACACTTTAAAGTTATTAGTACTTTTTCTCTAATTAAATTACCTTCAAATATTGGTATTCAGCACAACGTGAGTTTTACGTCACGCTGGAAGGCCTTGTTTTAATGACCGTGAGGACCAAACAAATACTGTACGCCATAAATAACGAGAATGGCTTCAAATAAGATGGAATTACTCAATGGAATAGTCCTTAAAAGAGCTGCGGAAAAACATCAACGACGAACGAACACAAGGATTTACGAAACGTACTAACATAACTCGTTTGAGTTTGAAATGTAATGTGTGATGAGACGTTAATCTTGGTACATTATATTATTCACTTCTGTGGTGACTATTCAGTCCGTGGGTGTTGCAAGAGTGCACTAACAGAGCAAAGTACAGAAGACTACTTGCTATACTGCAAAGAAAAGGCAGGCTTGAAGGAAGGAAGACGTGAAATAGATCCGTATCCCTAAACCTCTTTTCTGAGAAGAAATCTATGATCAGCGGTGGATTATTGAAAGCTGATGTTGATGATATACCTAATCATGACAAAATCATCCATGTGAGAGACTAGCGTATTCAGAGATCACCGTTGCCATTCGTAATCAGGGCTGTTTTTTAGGGCAAGGAAATGTGTCTTACAAGATTTCTAAGAGCGTGTAGCGTGTAGTTTTCGTCTTTATTTTTATGCTCCTTATATACCTACTAGTTCGAGAGAGTCCAAAGACACTAACAGTGTAGTACCGTTACTAGGAAGTATTTGTGAATGCTGGCGATCTGCCAATCACTCATCAATTTTGTTCCAATCGCTGCCGTGACATTCAAATGTTTTTATGTCAACGAGTGATACGATTATGTTAATACATACGATACGTATATTTAATACTAATATAGTTTTGGCTATTCAAGGCTGTTAATGTATTATAAACTCATTGTAGGTGGGAAACACCTTTGTAACATGATCTGTTAAAGATTTTGAAACCTTAATTGCATCTTAACATTCATTTTATGGCCAACCTTTTATTCGTTAGACACATTTACAGAAATATATTCGAGCTATCTGATTTTGAGGAAAATTTCGTGTNTTTAACAAGCATAACCATGAATTCCTAGATTTTCATGACGGTTTTTTATAAATAAACCTTTCGCAATCGCATGCATTGAATCTCTGACAGGTCGAATAGCTAAGTAGACGTAGTTATTATTTCAAAAGAAATTCCATAACCGTCGAAAATTTCAATCGTGTAGCCTAACTCATTTGCATATTTGTGGCGCGAATATGTAAATGAAAACGCCTCCGTGAACGTATCGTGCTACGAATCTTAAATAGCTTATTAGTTTTTACCGTATTAAAATTATTGGTAGAATAGAAAAACTATTTAAAAGTAATCAAGACGAAACATGTTACAGCAAAAATCAGTTTATCGAGAACTAACAATCAAAAATCTTTTTCTCCCAATCTCTCCTCGGAGGTTTATATATTTCCTTCTCACTCATATTAACGTTGATAATATTTCAAAAAATAATTTGCACAAGAAAGCGTCCTACGTCAAAACTGACACTTTCTATTTGTAATATGTCTATGTTATTCAATAAACAGCTGAATATATGCCCGCCTAAGAGTTTTCATAAGTTTAACGTAAATAATAACAGAAAATCGCTAATCTGTCATNTGCATCTTAACATTCATTTTATGGCCAACCTTTTATTCGTTAGACACATTTACAGAAATATATTCGAGCTATCTGATTTTGAGGAAAATTTCGTGTTTCATAAGATGTTCATAGATCAGATTTTGACTTGTAGATGCATGTGAGTTAGAGTGTATAACGATTAAGATGACAATGCATTTATATATTACAAATTGAATTCGAACATAATTCGTTTGCTTAATACATTGTATATATATATTACTTTTATTTACTTTCTGCACCCCTCCTCCATATAAACTTTAGCTATGTCAAGTTTCACGCATAACTTTCGTAAAAAGGGGTACAAAATTTTTTGCTTCACGTATTATTGACTATCGACTGCCTCGGTAGTGCAGTTTGTAACGTAAACGAATGCTGTGTTTGTCGAGGTCTCGAATTCGATTCCCGGGTCGGACCAAATGTTTATGTGATCTGCAAATATTTGTTTCAGAGTTTTCTATCTATAATATGTATGTATTTACATAAAAAAGTATATATGTATTTATATCAGTTGTCTAATGTATATAGTCCTATAACACAAGATGTGCTTAACTTGGAACTGGATGGCGTTGTGTTAGATGTCCGAAAATATTAATTTCATTTATTAATTATTTAGATATAAAACTTTTTAATTATTTTTTTAACAAGTTATGTAACATTAATTTAAATTAGCAGGTAGTACGGTTTCATTAATAAACATTAATATATCCAATATTTTTAACCCTTCAATTTGATCTCAGTACATTTCACATAATTTTACGTCATATAACTTTTTTACGTTACATGAAAGTAAATTATGTATTGAATNTTTAGGAGAGTACTGTTCCATCAATGATGATTTTGTTACCTGCTGTTTTTGTTTTGGGAAAGACTTTGTCACAAGTAAAAAAATGTCCTGAATGTTCATGACAAGAGTTCTAAAAGAATACATGGGCAAAAATTGCATTTCCTTTTCTGAAGCTATAAAACTATATAAACCAATCATCAAATCATATTCAGATGTACATACATCTATAGCACTCCAAACTTCTAATACTACTCTTTCACATCCATTGAATTCTCCTTCCAAAAATCAGTTTTATAAACAAAAAAAAGCATTTTTAATTAAAAAGAACCCTTCTCAATTCAATAACATGGGTAATGACCATGCAGCTCATGAAGCCTTAATTAAAGATTACAATACTCTTTCATTATTCTGTGATTCTCNATTGAATTACTAATATATATCTTAGTTTTCACAAATAGGTAAGTCTGGTACGTAATAATCTCAACATGGCAGTAGGATTACTATGACGGTCGACTTACGCACCATGTTTTTATGTGTGCGGTTGTACATATTTCTACACATGTCATTGCCTGAGAGAAAGTTGTATTGTATCAGAAGTACATACACATTGGCATGCGACTGTTTTATTGGAGGTTCAACGTACAGTCGGCGAAAAAATTGGGTGCAATTCGGAACTTAGATACACAAAATTCTTAAAAATAAACTGATTTACTGTAACTTTAAAATTATTATAATTATAAAATGATTTATTTTTAAAGAGGTAAAGTTTGGGAGTTTGTGGGGTTGTAGTGACCGGATCTACTGCACCGAATAAGAAAAGTCTTTTTCTAATTAAAAAAACAACATTTTTTGTGAGTATCGTAGGTTAAATATTAGCTCGATTTTACACTTTTCGTAAACCCTACTAAATATAGACCAATCTAGTTTTTCTAAGCAATATATTTTTTGTTTGGAAAAGATTCAAACGAATGAAACTAGTCAAATCGTGACAAAGCAGTTCCTTTTGAACTATTACAAAGTTTTGATAGATTACAAAAACGTAGTCATATATGGGAGCGTCAATTAAACCGTTGTGTGGGTACAAGGCGGTTAAATATGTAGGTTTATTACATAAACCAATTACGGTAAGTTCTACTTATCACATTGGTAATCGTTTCTTAACATGTACCGATAAGCACAGCGCGGTAACCTGATATTGCCGATAATGCTATGAGTGACCGATTTACAATATCGCCAACAATGAAGTTGTTTTTAACACAAATTTGAAAGTTTAGTGAACCTTTTTTGGTGAATTGATTGTATTATGCTTGTATCGTATTTCTTTCTGGTGCAAACATGTTGACAAACCCGTAAATATTATAAGTTACTAGTTGTAACCCTGTCCCGCTTTTCCGTGGTACATTGTGGCTAGCTTGATTAGAAATTAGGAACTAAACTATGCAAAAAATAGATAAAAACAATTTTTGAAACATGTCATGTCAATATTTCGGCTCGTTTTGGAACAGATGTTTTTTAATTTTAAACATACACACACACGATCATAGTATTTTTATATATATTTACGCGATTTTACTTTAATTGTCCGTCTCTGACATCTTAAAGTCTTGAACTTATTTATCTAATACTGACATAGTTTTTAAAAATCAGCACTAATATCGATAATTTCAGATTCGATTTCACTGATTTCGATTTCGGAAGCTGAGTGTACATCGATTTTGTTTGCAATATTTGCCAGTCCCAAACTTGTGGGATAGACGATTAAGATGTAGAACAGAATTAAGAATTTGTACTACTGTTAAATTGTAATAGATTATTTTAGTGACTTTTATATGATGAATCAGGGACCGTCGTTTATCGCGTTACGTCAGGGTTTATCATTTTCTAGTTTATTTTTATACATTTTCACTTCTACCGGAAGTACAATATTCAGTATGTCTTCTATATCTAGGAGATAAGTCTTTTTTTCCTGATCTGTTCTTGCAATTTGTAGGGGGATTCCGTCAAGTGTGTAACATAAAGCCCGGGGAGCGATGGACTTTGAATAAGCATGTTTAAGCGGTTTTATTTAGCTTGCTCTGTTTGTTTCTTTATTTATTTGTTTGTTTGGGTCAAATCTAGTAATTGAAATTTGACCCCCTTCCTGTTGTCAGATTGGTCTGAATTTTGGTACATACCTATAGTTCTAGTGACCATATAATTAAATAAATAATGTTTCATTGTAAATCCAAGATAGCCGTTGCTACAAAACGGTGGTTTATACATTTTGTCACGACTACAACCATGTGGGTATCAAATAAAACTATTTAAAACAGATAAGAAGTACTATCTAATGAAATGAAAAACAGAACACTTCGAAATAAACAAAAAGTTTAAAAAAATCCAACATTTCCAATCTTTATTGAAAATAAGGCGCTCATATCCCAGTTACACTCGGTGATTGAAACAATCATGGAGGGTAAGCAACGACGACGCGGTCAGTACCTGGATGGTTGACCGCAGGTGGCATGTTACCATGAGCGTCTCCGAGATTCGGAGGTCACGTTAAGCAGTCGGTTGTAATTTGCAATTTTTTAAAGTTGCAGGCCTTCGGGCGGCTTAAAAACATCCCAACGGCAAGATACGTAGCCACAACGTATTCTTGCCAGCCCCAACCCGCATTTGGCCAGCGTGGGGACGTATGGTTTTAACCCTCTCCTGAGAGGAGACCCCAGCCCAGCAGTTGACAGGGCACGGACATTATGGGTTGTTGATGATGATATTGAAAATAATTTATTGAAAGCTAAGAAATAATTATTTCTTTTATTTTCTTTTTCTTTTATTATAAAAGACAACTCCCGCATTAGGAATATACATTCCTGTGTCGCGGGGATCTTTACAAACATACATGAAACGGACACAAAGTACACCCAGACTTAGAACAACAATTTATGGATCACACAAAGTGTTGTCCCATGTAGGATTTGAACCCACAACTTACTACACTACTTCCTACTGCGCCAAGTGCGCAGTAGGAAGTGGTGTGGCGACCACTGAAACCACTAGGCCAACCGTGTAGTCAATTCGGCAGGTTCCAATCATCACACCCCTCTCTCTTCATCCTAAGCCATAGATCAAACAAAAATAATATCGTTGGCAAAGCGTAAACTGAGTTGACTAGATGGAACACGGGCCTAACGGTTTTCTTTTTAGCCGAGTGGCTAGTAATATAGAATAATTATTCCGAACATATAACACAACGCCACCTAATCCCAAGCTTTTTTTCTAATATGTATGTAAACACTTACATACTATACATAACAATCCAAGATTAGATAAGATACACAGATGTTAACTAAGGAATTTTGATAGGTATACTGCTTTAAAAAAATGACAAGTAAACTAACCTTTTTATAGGTAATAACCAGTTTGCCATGTAAAAAGGTTATTACCTATAAAAATGGTACAGGTACACCTATTTGTATTACATATATGATGAAGTTTCATTGATGGTTGATAATTGATAACGTATGACATCATTTTTATACGTAATTAAATTATTTTGGTAATCTTAATCCATAAACCTATCGCTTTTTCCTGTTTAGTAAAAAAAAACTTTTTCGTCATTGAAAAAAATTCCATTAGAATAATAAAAGTAACAGATAAGATACACATATACTACCTATATAAAACAACAAACAAGTTAAAAATGGTTTGTATGTAAGGTAGTTGTCCTAATCTTGGAAACTACTGAAATGATTCTGGAAATCTCTAACTAATATCTCTGCGTTATACAGGTACACCTATGAGTTATTTTTATATCAACCATATTAACTGGCCAATACTAGGCTGAGCCGTAGGCGACAATCAGCAACGAATATAAAGAATTTGAAGAGGCAGCACTACTTGCAAAGTGATTCTTTTCACTTACAAATATTGGTTTGTATGGTACTATTTTTTCCATATTACATTTGTATAATAATGGATAACGACTTATAATTCATCTGAAGGTTAATTTTTGCCAGAGTATTGTTATAACACATTTTTTATTGTATAACAACTCATGTGTAAGATGTTTGTGTACAAAAAAAAAGCATAATAATTAACAAACCAAAGAAATTTAATTTAAATTAATTATCAACATATTACCGTAATTGGGTGTTATACTTGATTATGAAGCTGCAGTATTCTTTCGTAATTATTTGCAATGAATTTATTTCATATAAATAATAAAACATCTAACTTCTAGTTCAAACTGTGGATAGTATTTCTGACATATAACTACATATATTCCAAGATTGAATATCTGCTGACCGCAGAGTATCAATGTCATGTCTATGCCACTGGCTGGTGAGAAACACTACAGTAAAAAAAAATCTCATGAAAAAAGCGCGGGAAACATTTTTGAACGGACGTGTTTTTTCTGGCTATCATACAGTTTTTAATGATCGTTTTTTGTTTTTCCGAAAGACGGTCCCCATTTAATGTCATAAAGATTTTTTATAATTTTTATCATTAATTTCATCACGACGAAGACTTGAAGACTCGACATTGGCAGAAATAGCTGATCCGGCTGAATGCCATATCATCAAAAGAAGAAGAAGGTTTTAATACTTCCATTTGTTGGAAGTATCAGATATGTTGTTTCTGTATTACTGTTCATTTATTTATGTCAAAGTTGTAGTGTAGACTTCATCATCATCTGGTAAGTATTTCATTCAATATTTTTGGCTTTCATGAACGGGCCTGACGATCTTGGCGGGACTACTGTCCTCCAGGTGTACAATGTTGTAACAATTTATGATTGTTCGTGAATATATACGGAGGGTTCCGTATTAGAAACGGATAGATCTGAATCTTCGCGAAAGATTTCTAAAAGTAAATGATCCCGTGCCAAAACAATTTGTAAGCACTGTAACAAAAAAACGTCGACTTTGTAATGTCGACGTTTTTTGTTCTTCCTTGATGTAGATGGTCAATGTGAATGTCATTAGGCTTTAATAAATCATTATATCATAATATCATTGCTAGCCCACCGCCTCCAATGCCTGTACCACCATCTTGTATTAGTAATCTAAGCCTACTATCAAAAACAATGTCTATGAATCAGTAATCATAACCTACTGGTTACGATTACTATTTTCACCTACTAAGGTGAAAACAGTAATCGTAACCTAGTAGGACGAATGTATTACAGTGCTTCGAATCCAACAGCAACACTTTTATTCATCCCATATCATTTGGGTATTTTTTGAGGAAAAATAATTTCAAGAACAATGCATGTATGCATTAAATGATTGAAAAAAGAGTTTGTAATTGTTTTTTTTACTATTCAAAATAAATAATTTTAAAAATTAGCAGCCACACTTTCTTTTAGTAATCATATTTACTATAAGAAAGAGTGGCCTATTTCTACCAATACATTTCATACTTTTATATTTACTGATTTTATTTTTCTTAAAAAAATATCCAAATGGTATAGGATTAATAGAACTATTGTCCTATTGTTGCTCCCTCTGCACATGGACGGATGTCATTAGGGGTGAGCCAATTAGCTGGACTGTTGAAGTGTTAAAAGAAATATTAATGTGCCTTTGGGGACCCCTAACATCTTGAAAACCAGATGTTTGAAGAGGAAAAATATTGTTATTGGCAATAGTGAATTTGTTCATATTGAAGCGGTTGTTTTAACTTATGATAAAGTGTTGCCTGAGTCTTTTTGTGTTATAATGCTCTTCCTTTGGATCTTTACATCTACCCTAAAATCCAATATTATAAGTGTTGTAGATACAAGCACAAAAAAGTCAACAACAACCCATAATGTCCCACTGCTGGGATCGGATCTCCTCTCAGGAAAGGGTTAAGGCCATATGTCATACATATAAGTCAATGTAGATCAATGCCAAGTGTTATAAATATGGTAAAGGTCATTTAGGAGAGTACTGTTCCATCAATGATGATTTTGTTACCTGCTGTTTTTGTTTTGGGAAAGACTTTGTCAAAAGTAAAAAAAGGTCCTGAATGTTCATGACAAGAGTTCTAAAAGAATACATGGGCAAAAATTGCATTTCCTTTTCTGAAGCTATAAAACTATATAAACCAATCATCAAATCATATTCAGATGTACATACATCTATAGCACTCCAAACTTCTAATACTACTCTTTCACATCCATTGAATTCTCCTTCCAAAAATCAGTTTTATTAACAAAAAAAAGCATTCTTAAGTAAAAGAACCCTTCTCAATTTAATAACATGGGTAATGACCATGCAGCTCATGAAGCCTTAATTAAAGATTACAATACTCTTTCATTATTCTGTGATTCTCATTTTTCAGATATGTCTGTAAAAGAATTAATCATTCATCTTATTCATAAATTATCTCAATCTAGTATACCTACAACATCCAACATTGCTGTTTTGGTATCATATATACTAAGACTTACTAACACCAATGATGGATGAGGTCCCATTTGTAACATAGTGGTGTTGTCATTTGCTTTTTGTTTTTGTAGTCGTACAAGCATTGGAGACCTAAGCCATATTTTCTTTGTCTTGAAATATAACTGTTATTTACTTATTGCTTCTCTTCTCTTCATTCCTTTACAAACTTCAAACATTGCATACTGTTCACGAAAACCATGATTTCTACATATACTGAATTTCTATATTGGAATTCATTATAAAAAAAACAAATCAAATTAAAGATTTCATGAACTTCAATTATAATTCCATTCAATTCTGATTGTATTGCTATTAAAACCTATCTGATACCTATACATAATTTCATAAATTCCAGTATTGTTAATTAGATATAAACTGTTTCCTAAGCTTAAATCCCTGTAAGGGACAAGTGGCTGTTTGGTAGTTCATTTCATTTTAAGCAATTGCTAATAGAATATAAAGGTAAATTACATCATATATTTAAGTTCAACAACTCAAAATATTTTTTGATTATTGTCTTAACTAAAGACAACACAAGATTCTGATATAACATGTGTCGACAGAATGATTGATGATTCATATAAAGATGTGTTATCAAACTGATAACACCAATGATTACCTGCAAATTGTCTTTGATAACATATTTTATTTAATAATCTTAATATTTAAGATCCCATTTTCTTTCAAAATTAAGATTGTGGAAATATTTAGAATATAGAAATTGAATGACTGTGATTAGAAAATTTGTTGTTTGAGAACTTCATGGAAAAAAGCATGGAGTAGTTTGTGGTAGATATACAAATGAGGTTTTAGTTCCCTAAGAATTAATTAACTCTAAAACAGCTGTACATCGTTACAAGAACTTAAAGGAAATGTTTAGTATGGTTTATTTTAAGAGTACTATAATAATTTATGCTAATCATGAACAGGTGTTCGAATCGTAAGTGTCCAAAGTATTGGACATCACCATTTAAATATATATTTGTAGGACATAAGGCTGTATTAGTTGACGACATTCGCTCACTCAAGGTTACACACACAAACAACGCATCTGGATAACGTTTGAAATTATATTTATAACTATTATTGAATATTAATCAACCGACAGATTCACCAATGAATAACATTAACATAAAAATTCCGCACAAAACTACAGTCGACAGGTGTTTGATCATCACACACAAATAACTCACCTTATTTATTTAAAACGTTCTTATAATATGATTTTTATCCATAGAACACTAACACTATGATTAAAATCATAAACAAACAGTTAAACCATATGAAACAAAGTTTTTTTTTCAATATTTACAAATAAACACGACTTTCCAATGCGCAAAGCACTTGTAAAAATCCAAAAACAAAACAGAAACAGAACACTCAGAACTGACTGAATGAATGATCTGACAGTTAGTGCCATAGTGCTGTTTACCATCAATTAATGTCATTGCTTGAAACTTCTTGGGTTTCGAGTTTTCTAATCGACTAATGTCGTTTCAAGTTTGTTTTTTAATAAAACGGGTACATATGGCTTTCTTCATTAGCATGCTAATAATTGAAAAATAAATAAGACTTGTTCTTAATGAATTTTGCTGCCTAGCGTGTTTATAATACAAAGTCTATAAGATAATTAATATCAACTCAAGTAACTCGATTTCATAATGACAAAACCTCTATGTCGCAACTCATTGTCTGTGGAAATAATGTTGCCTAAAATATAAAATTACCCATTGACTAGGGTATTCAGCTTCTCCCCAGAATAGTGATAAATAATATTTTTCGACATTATTTTTTGAAATGCACCCTTTGCACCGCGAGCTTTAGTTTCAATGGAAACTAATTGAAACATTTTGAAGCTCTTTACAGATTATTCTTAACTATAAGACCACTTATTATATGTTTTATAGGAATACTTAAAGGCTCTACGTTTGAATTGTATATGTTCCAACATAGTGAAACCACTAAGTGAAATAGGCAACATAAACTGGTGGTTTAAAATGGTAGTTAATAAAACACCTTTACGATAACCATTTCTGTTTGTATTATAATGTATATAGCATTTAGTCCATCTTTGTACAAAAAGTGCATTAAGTCGACTGGGAGAGAATACCTCATGAAGCATGCTCTTACAGTCGACCATTAGGTGATATAGAAATATGAAATGCACAAAATATATCGCTATATATATGTATCGATGTATATCTTCTGTCCGCTCTTCTCTGGATGCACTACAAACTGTCTTACAATACTGTTTACTATCGTTGTGACTGTACTGACATTTCAATCCGAAGAAGTTCACGTACTTTACAAATCTTGAATGTAAGGCAGTTTGTAATCATCCTGATTTCGGCGATGAGTGCATCAGGAAAGAGAAGAATGGATAAAGTAAAGGTGTGAAGGTGAAGCATATTATTTGTTGACCAAGACTTCGGTTGTGGTTGGAGCATAAGAAACGGAGGTGGGGTGCGAGGTATTCAGGTAATGATAAAGAGTTGATGAAAGAAAAAAAGAAGTCAGTGGTCGCAAACTGCAGTACTGACGAATTGGGAAAGTCAAGCAAACACATGGTCATACTTGCGAAGATTAAAAACGAATCGAAGACAATTATTGAGAAGGCGATCTGGTTTATTGAGAAGATCTGCATTTAGATCAAAATAATACACATCACCACAGTCGATTAAAAAATCATTTAGGGGCTACATAAGCGTAGCCTTACTTCTAACGAGAAGGAAGATCTTTAGACGTGACATGTGGTTACTTTCTGGCTGACATGTAAATTGTACACGCTATCCAAGGGTCGAGTTGATATGTAGCTCCAGGTTCTATACCACTACACTCAAAAATATAGCTACGTTGTTGTAAACAACTGGTGGGACAAATTCAATTTACCTAACATCTGTTTGCTTCCCATCCCAAAGGAGAGATTATACCACCTTGAGGGAGTCCAGCGATAAGATCGCACCAGCTCGATGACAAGTTATCAATACGAACACAATATTGTCGTCGCTGAAGAAATGATGAGAACCATTCCAGAGCTTCTGAGGATACCATAAGATGGAAAAAAGCCATCCTTTCCCATCTTATCCAGTAGGACGTCATGACAAACGCTATTAAAGGCATTTGAGAAATCAATCAATGTCAGCACTGTAACTTTGGTGGACCCTCCCTAATATTACCAGTCACTTTGAAAAGAGCGGTGGATGTGTTGAGACCGGCTCTGAAAGCAGATTGTAAAGGACTAGTAGGTCATGTTGATATACAAACTGCGAGAACTGCTTATGTACACATGTCCATTAATCTTATTTAAACTACTACTAAACTGATGAAGAAGAAAGAAGAAATTACTAAAATCTGTCAAATTAAATACGTAAGGATACACTACGAACAATTTATGGATTTCAATAAAATGTTCTTAATTTTATCTGTTTTCAAAACGTTTGATATTTTGGACGTCTTGATATAGTTACAGAGACTTCGCGGGGAAATATATGATAAGACTGGCAATACCAAACTTTGAGTACTGTAGTTCTGTCGGGCGGACCGACATGTCTTGGAGGTCCAATCAAATCATTCAGCTCGCGAACCTGTGTGGGCGATACTCATCAAAACAACATTCGAGGCTGGAATGAGCGCGTGTTATTTACAAATTAAAATTTGAAAACATTGACTGAAGGTATTTCGCTTTTAACGTATAAGGGACATGCAGTGGAATATTTAAGTGAAATTTATTAAAATAAGACTTAACTATTTTTTAGCTGATTGTGTGAAAATATTTTTTTGTGAAAATATGACCGCGTCTACGATGATCGAATTGGAATCCTGGATAATCTACCAGTGTGTCCTGAACGAATGCCATGTGTCTAGCAGCTGTAAGTTGTTAAATAATTATAATCATATTATTAGTTCAAGTATAGTATAATTTAAAAACATATTTAAGAAAGCAGTAAACAACTTTAGATCTTTTATCTGCGTTTTAAAATTTAAATTGCTGTTTAATTAATGTAAGTCTATCTTTTAAATTTTTTAAATAAATATTACACCAATAAACTCATTAATACTATTGAAGGAGATAGCAAAAGAAAAATAATAAAAAAAATGTTTTTGTAATGGAGAGCAAATACAATTCGTAAAATTTTTCCGAAGTTTTACATAAAAAATTAAATTAAATAATTAAAATTGTTCTGTGTGTGTGTGTGTGTACTAAACAAGCAATACTGTTGCAGTAAATATATGTATATGTATAAGTTTGACTTGAATTAGCTGTAGATCAGGATTAAAATTTAGCAAGATAACTAGGAAATGCGAGCTTTTAAAGAAATTGAAATTAGCACTAAAGCACCTTCATACTAGTTTCGTAGGGTAGATAGGTGTTTGGGCTCGCCGTTATTGAGCGGTAAGACCTGTTATGGAGGATTGGCTTGAGAGGCGTCACTGGACCCTCTCATATCGGCTGACGCAGATGATCACTGGAAAAGGATGCTTCGGAGATCACCTGTGTCTGATTCGCAAGAAGCCAACGCCAGATAAGGCTATCTGTCACCCGAGCCTGCTTCTGCTAGGGTGACAGATAGCCTTATCTGGCCAAGGAAAGAAGTAACGGTAGGTAAGGGAAAAAGTAACGGTAGCATCGAGGTTACCACACAGTAGGGCGCCATCTACGAACAATAGGTGGCCCGAGGTACGTCGGGGTTTCAGGGTTTTACTTTCTAGGGTGCACCTGTTTTCTCAGCTAATAGTACTCAAGATGGCGTGGGGTTTTAGTCGGTTCGAGTCCGACATGCCACGGGAGGTGGTATCCGAGGGGATTTCCGCACGAGGAAAAAAAAAAGGATTGATAGGTGTAGTGTGGGGCACATAATTTGTACCTTACACTATAATTCGACTGTCCCATATATTATATGAATTGTACGTAATAAAACACAAAAAAAATGATATACATATAGTGATGAAAATACTATTTTTATAAATCTGTTTGAGGTCAAAAGAGTCGAATCATAGTCTTAATTTTTATGTTACAATTTTATTTTGTAGTGTAAATAATGTATACATAAACGACTTACATGTTGCCATGACCTGTCTTTGATGCTTAAATCGATAAATAAATAACAGCATTTTTTGCATATAACCTTTAGATGCGCACGGTCATGGGTTGGGTACATTTACACAGAGTTAACGACTCAATGTATGTGGCAATACGAGTTTACCCATGCAAGACTGTTAATAAATTAATTATATATAAAAAGATCCGTAAATTACTAAAAAAAAAATTGTAGCCCCGATAAATTACGATGCTGTTAATTTACACAAATGTAAAAAATTAGAGCATGTATTAATAGTACAGAACCACGCTAAATACTGAGCGAAAAAACGCATTACTTTTAAGGAAATCTTCAGGCCCTCTGTCTAGCTATCCTGGAAGACGGGGCTTACTTCTACTTAAAAATTACTTAGCCTTGCTGCCTCAGTAATCAACGCTAAGCCCTAAATACTGGGGCAACAAACATGAACTTGTGACAGCTGATACTTTTAATGTTATAAACACCTTCAGAGAAAGGATTCTGAATTGTTTACTCTTCTTTTATTTCTAGCTTTTATTATTCCCAGTATTATTTGGGGTCGGCTACTTGTTCAACCGGTTTTACCTGAATATTAATTTTTCCGAACGACTGTCGTACGTTCCGTAGCAACTGACATCGGACCTCCGCAACTCTGAAGGCGAACTGAATTCGAAGATTGTTAGTATATTTCAGGACACTGACTTACCGATAACGATTGTCATGGATGTCCAACACAACCGGGACCGATGGCTTAAAGTGCTCTCCGAGGCACGGTCGTGATCCATACTCCGCTCTGTTATAAGGAATTTCTTGTAAGAAAAACTCAGTAACCCCTTTTGACCCCACCCAATAATCGAAACCGACCACCTCTTAAATGTGCAGTCGCATACGCTAACCGCCGGACCAATGAAGCACTTTCGGAAATTTCACTCCTATGGAGGTAAATAAGGGACGATCAGTTGCATGGAAGTTCACCACTTTTGAAGTTACAAATAATTCGAAATATTCACGCGAACGAAGCTGAGAGCAAACATTAGTTATAGATATGGTCCCTCTGTACAAATCCTATCTGCTCCCTAAAGCCCATAACAATAAACGCAATGACAGCTCGTTACGTCACGATTGTCATTTAATTATATTTTTTTTAACATATTGGCTTTAATTTGTGGATCTTTTGTGCTCATTTAATTTTATAAAGTATTAGTAATTACCCGAAGGTATTCGCGCAGGCGCTCGTAGCCCAGTTGCACTCAGTGATTGGAAACTAACACCCTGGGTAAGCAACAACTGCGCGGTTAGTACCTGGATGGTTGACCGCTGGTGGCATGTTATCATGAGCGTCTCCATCATTCGGAGGCCACGTTCAGCAGTCAGTCCCGGTTGTTATCATAAGATAACAGTCTTGAAGCTTAGTTGGAGGCTTTTAAATGGCTTGAAAACATCCAACGCCAATATTACGTAGCCACAACGTTGTCTTGCCATTCCCCAAACCGCACTCGGCCAGCGTGGGGACGTACGGCCTTAATCCTCTCCTGAGAGGAGACCCGAGCACAACAGTGGGACATTATGAGTTATTGATAATGTTGAATTTCACGCAGTAGAAATCTAAAGAATCACAATTTTTTTTTGGTAATTTAGCATATTGTTGCACACTTTGTTGTAGTGTACAATATACTTACAGTGGTGACATTAGTAGGTATGTTTTTTTTTGATGTTGGCTGCATGTATATCACATTCAAGATACATCACTCTTGTCACGGGGATAAAGACCAGGAAAGGAATTCGTAATATATGCTGGTCTTCGGCTTACAATTCAAGGAGAATTTTACTGTCACTATCCACTTTATAAGCACAGGTTATTTGTACGGTACGAATTGTGAAAGTATATAACTGTAACACTACTGTGCGAGAAGTTGTACAATAAACAAATACTGACAATTGTATCCCCTATCTGGGTGGTAGGCAGAAACCTAATAAACACCTTTATTGTGAAGGGAAAGGGTTAGTGTTGTCTACTGGCATTTTAGATAGTAAAAGGCATAACATGTACAGTATATTAGTTTTGCCTGCTTCTCCGCCCGCGTCTATGTCGGTTATCAAGGTAAAAAATATTCTATGTCTTTCTATAAAGATCTAAATATCTCCATGCCAAATTTTAACGTCCCAAATTTCACAGAAAACCGGTATGAAACAGCGCCTGCGCTATTTTTCACCGACTGAGTGAGGATACCGAAGGCCCATAATCCAACTCTTCCTCTCATCCCCCTTCCCTCCCCCCAAGGCCGACAACGTACTTGCGGGTTGCGGGTGTTGCGGGTGTCCATGGGCGGCGGTAATCGCTCATATTAGGCGATACGTCTGCACGTTAGCCCCTATTCCATAAAAAAAATATTAACCTCAGTTCAGCGGTTTAGTCGTGAAAATGTATGAAGTAAACTCTCATTAAGGATCAAGTATAACTAAGAATGTAGATATACTCGTACTATATGTTAATTCAAAATATACTCTCCGCTACATAATAATATTTGCATCTGACTGCATTGCATTTGAATTAAGTTCACCATCTCGTCAATTGTGATCAAGCGTTTCATATGACCGCAATAACGTGTTAACGATGTGGTTGCTTAAAAAAATACTCATACCATTCATTGTTTTTTTTATTATTACTGTTGATCTTTTAATGGGACAATTAGTCATAATCTGTTAAAAATTCTACTTCGCTCTACTCGCGTTTAAATCACCGTAGATGTCGAATAGGTCTAGGTCTCGGGTTTGACGGTTCATTTTAACTAAGCGGCAAAGCGTCCTGCTAGAATTGCAAATACTAATAAGTCTCTATATTCTACACCAAATTAATTAAAAGGTTACCTAAACTAAGGAAGAACAACAGTTAGAGAACCTGAAGCGTCTATTTCGGGTTCTCCTGACCCTTTCAGCCCTGTTCTTGTCCCAATTTAAATGGTTTAATAGAAGATCAAGTTCATTAAGTAAAGAAGCATTCAGGCAGTTCTAAAAGCTTTCATTTCAGCCTCCATCGAAGGAGAAAAAGTTTCAATTTATGCCAATTTCTATGTGATCTCATATAGAAAAATTATTGTCGCATACCGCATAAAAATTTAAATTTAAACCACAAAGTAGTAACATATTCCGCATAATTTCTGTGAAATTAATCATCGATAAATATCAACAGGCAAACTTACGGAATCTTTTTATTCCCAACAAAAGATAAGAAGTTAACTCAAGTTATCGTTCACAGGTAATTGTGTATACTCGAATGGAACTTCTAATAAACCTTAATTGGTCCATGCTCATAATGAACACATGCCCCGGCCTGCGTCTGTTGTTCCTCAATGAGGCATATCAGACGGGAGCGTGCCGCTAATTGAATACTTGGATGATTTCCACTTTTATATCTATACTAACATTATAAAGCAGAATAAAGCAAAGTGGCGTGGGTCAGTAAATTATATTATGAATAATGAAAGAGGAACATTAAAATTTGTATGAAAAAATTAGGGATGAATTAGATCTTTATTCCGAGAAATGATTCTATTTTTGATTACATACTTGTAAAATGAAATATATTAAGTAGGAATAATAAAAATTCAGTCATTTAATTTTTATTTATGTAAATGTAACAGGCCTACAACTGTCTATTCTAAAGTTTTATAAATGTCTAGGTATTTATTTAATGAAGTCGTTATACCTTCCTTATTTAGTCAATCTCATTACACAATGAGTTCCACATTCAGCAAACCTCATAATGCTGTGTTATTGTGCTGACCCAATGACAATGCGCAAAGATTGTACGTGTAGCATTCAGTTCGCAAAATATATTTTTATTAAACCTGACAATTATATACACAATATGCAAAGGTACATATTACTTAATTTATTTATGCTAATTCTACGCCAACTTGAGTTAGTCACAGTAAAACCTAAAAGTTTTTTAATATTTTTTTTACTGAGCTCTCGATGAAGTCGATCTATTGAAGAAATTACGTAAGCTTACTTTCAAGCACCTGTACACTTTTGTCTTGACTCTATCCAAATAAATACATATCAAACTTTAAAATTAAAAGCAAATTGGTGACAGCGTCTTAATTTTATTCTAGTCTTTGTTTTTTAGGAACACCTTTGTTAATATTTCTTTTCAAACTCAATACACAGTATATATCTATACAAATAAATAAAATTGATGTGTTTATTTGTAATTTCAAATTAACATCTTTTCACTTAATGCATATAGATATTAATAAAGAATATTAATATTCCGCACTTAAACAAATAATTTATTTTTAAAATATACAATTTTCAAATTATTTTGGCAGAGTCGCAATTTTACCCGCGGTTGTGTTTTTGTCAAAGTACAACAGCAGCTTCGAATAAAATCGCGGGAGTCAGCTAGTAATACATATAAAATATCCGCTAGACCTTTGTCAAGCGAAAAGTGGCACAAATATTTAGTTCGGATAATGCTCTAACACCAATAAGTGTTTGACATTATTCAAGAACAAGATTAGTTTGTAGGTCGCTACAATGTTCTATATTATGAGTCTTAATGGAAAAATGCTGACAAAACATCCTTTGCATTTATGAAAACAAGTCGAAAAATTCCGGAAACCTCTTTGTGAGTCTTTTATAAGCTGAGTGCAAAATATATTGGGCATTGCACCTTAGGAGGTTCTCTTGAGTTTTGTTGTGCATAGGCGACATTTTCAACAGCCTTTACCGTCCGCTGCTGGACATAGGCCACTCGTTAGAAAGAGCTTTTGGCCTACGATGCTTTGATCAATTTTGTGCACTAAAAATTGTTCTAAAATACATTATTTTCTAGTACAATCGAATATCTACGACTACGTGTGTATGATTACGTATCTAGTATATACTGTGTTAGTAATACTTTAAAGATGAATTATGAATCGATTGAGTCTCCATGACACAAGGAGTTCTCCGAAGGTCGTGGCCTTGACAAGGCCAGCTCATTACGAGCCCTACAACATGAATGTTAAGGTTTGTAGTTTGATGTGTATACGCAAGGAGTAATCAATAACATGCCATGTAGCTCAGGGTGAATGTTACACAAATTTTTGTATTGTGTTTTTAATTTACAGTTGATATTTCTTTAAAAAATTACAGTTAAGTTATTATGAAACTAAACAGGTTTGCGATCCTTAGTCAAGAGTTGGTGGTTTGATTTCGATTCGGAGTAATTATTGCGTGATGCGTAAGATATATTCAGATAAGTACCATTTTTCTATTATGAGACGATATGCATGTTCTGTAGATACTGTGGCCGAATTCGTTACTCAGAAGTTCGTACCGACAGCTTAATGTTCTTTCAGAGCCACACTCTCTAATTCTTAAGAATGATGATCCAATTTGATACTTGCTTGACTATGATAACTCAACTTTGAAGTACGCTAACCTATTCGGATACTTATCAGACTAAATAAAAGGACCGACTCCTCAAGTTTAATTCAGTAGTAATTGCAGAACCTATTTAAATTAAATAAAGAACTCATTATCCTGCCAAATTTTGTACAAAGTTTATACTATAAATCTATGTTATATACTTTGGTAGATTTACATTTAAATCATGCTAAGAGCTAATAAAATTTTTACAACAGAACCAAAGCCTGAAAAGAAAAGTTATAAAACTGTAGCAAGTGTCGTGAAAAAAAAACAATTTACGTTTTTAAACTTGATAAAGTCTTTAAAGACAATGTATCTTTGAAACAACTTTTTAATGCGTACTTCTATAGCGAAATATATAAATAATTTCGAAATTACATTTTAATTTATGTTTTTTTTTNNCCAAAATGACTCTGCCCTGCCTGATGGAAAGCATGAGCAGAATCCAAGAGTGGTGGTCACCATCCTCAATGCGAAAAAGAACAATGCAGTATGGTGACCCACACTATGGCGGCCTGGGGGGAAAGGGGATGGTGAGGGGGAAAGGGGGCGTTGGATTGGGGTATGGGCCTCCGGTATCCTCACTCGCTCGATGAAACACAGCGTAAGCGCTGTTTCACACCGGTTTTCTGTGAGGCCGTGGTATCACTCCGGTCGAGCCGGCCCATTCATGCCGAAGCGTGGCTCTCCCACGGTTAAAAGTTTGTAGTCACGGTTTGTAGTCGTTTGGATAAAACAGTTGTATAACAAAAGAGAGAGATATACAAGTTAATACATATAGTGTATATGTAGGTGCTTATGTTTAAGGGAATATTAAGCATGTTAGTGTGTCTGAACTGAATCTGACTGAATCTTGCCGTTCGCGACGTACCCAGCCGCTTCACACAGTTCACACCTTGATAAAAATTCCCTATCGAACTCGAACCTAATCAGTTATTTTACGGATCAATGAAAATGCAAAACAAGGAAATTTTATGGTGACTACGTTGGTTTGGCGGCCACCTTCAGTAAGCGGAAATTTGGCAGGCTAAGCTCCTATAAGTCAAGACAGTGGACAACCCCGCTAAGTGGCCGCTATCTGGCATAATAACCCTATGCTTTAAGTAAGTAAGTAGAAGTAAGTAAAAATAAAGGAATATAAAGTACTAGCTGATCCGGCAGACGTTGCTTTGCCATATATAAAAAAAATATAAAAAAAGTTTAGGGGTGTCACGCTTATCGTTTAGGAGTATGAAAAATTGATGTTGGCCGATTCTCAGACCTACCCGATATACACATAAAATTTTCATAAAAATCGGTCCAGCCGTTTCGGAGGAGTTTGGTAACAAACACTGCGATTCCAGAATTTTATATATTAGATTAATAATACATATTATTATCCTTACAAGATGTGTAAGACACGGCGATTTATAAAGTGATAACCCAACTGCTGGTGCACGGAAACGTCTAAATGGCGTGTTTCATCTATGATACAAAACTTTCTGTTATAATTAGCATTCATTACAAAAATTAACACTACTAGCAGTTATTGCTAATACAACGGCGGTGTAATTTAAATATCAAATAGGGTCATTGAACTACTTTACTTTTTTATGCTTAACTGCATGAATGGCATAGTGGTTAAAGCGGTAAAGCGGTCATGACGCCGCTTCCTACCTTCTTTTTTCGAGTCTGGGTTCATTCCCTACCAGGAGAAATTATATTCTGAATTATTGAGTCTAGCGTCCTACGTGTCCATTATAATAATAATAATAATAACATCGTTATCTACTATCTACACTCGTTATCTACCGAAATTATATTGTCCCAAGCACTGAGCTTACTTTTTCACTTAACAAGCACGGAGCTTTCTCTACTATCTTTTTTATTTTCATCTTTTTTTTCGCTTATTCGTAGCCAGTTCTAGAAAACTTCATCCAGTACCTTCTACAATGTTTGAAAGTGAAAACTTGTGAATTTTATTTCTTTATTTATAAGAGTAGGTACATCCGGTTTATACATCTTTGTACTTCATTAAAAGCTTTTAAATGTTTACTAAATTTGCTGTCGGCCGGAAGAGACGCTTATTATATATATATATATATATATATATATATATAGAATAAAATTTAATATTAATAATTACAAAGTAGGCTTCATATTTTCTTAGTCCCAAGAAACTACATACTTTTAATGTTAATTAGTAGATACATTTCTAGTTACATTTGTTGATGATGACAGCTCATGCTTGGCATTTGATTTGATTAATTCATGATAATATTAATTGCGAAGTAAAATCCTATTACAAATCGTAGTTTGTAGATTCATTACAAAGCTATTAACTACGAAAACTGAAGAATATTTGTGTGTATACATATATGTGGTATTAACCGATAGTGCAAAGTTATTTCGGCAATCTTGAAATTTCACAACTATTTTAATATAAATAAATAAATATAAATATGTCGGACATCTAAACACAACGCTATCTAGTCCCAAGTTAAGCAGAGCTTGTGTTATGAATACTGGACGACTGATATAAATATATCTTAGGTATATACTTTTTTTTTGTAAATACATAAATAATATACACCTAAAACATTTGAACTTCGAAACAAATATTTGCAGACCATATACAAACATTTCCGACCCGGGAATCGAACTCGAGACCTCAAGTACAGCAGTCGCATATGCTAACACTACGCGACCAAGGCAGTTATATTTATTAATAAATTTTAAAATATTTAACGTGTTCGTTAATTAATACATTTAATGGACCTTTATTTAACAAAATGCTTTCCTACAACAATGCAAATATCTATGAGTGGAATGTCGAAGGTTAAAAACTTATTCAAGTATTCGTACTTTTGAATATCGTAGCGTATATCAACCCTGCATTCCTGACCTTCACATAACCCAACTTTCATACCATACCAAGTATTTTGATGTTTGTATAGGCAAAACCCTACCCTGATAATTTTAATTTAGCAATTGTGTGGATGACTGTACAAATAAATATTTTTTATTCGTGAAATGTAAATTCATGTAAAATATAAAATACTAAGGCGTGACCTTATACATTACTTCATGACCTCGGTGCGCAATGGTAGCGCATTCGACTGCTATACTTAAGCTATACAAATTTTATTAAAACTTTTTACGTAGGCGTGTAATAGCTTTTTAAACTTCGTCTTTTTAATTTTGTATACCACTCCATAATGTTATAAAAGTCATACGAGTTAAGTATGGTGACAATTATGTACATTTTTTGTGTTTACTATATAAATAATTACATCCTCTATTGCTCGCTAGCTGCCCCATTGTCATTTGACTGCCTCTGTGGCGCAGTGGTAGCGAATGCGACTGCTGTGCAAGAGGTCTCGGGTTCGATTCCTGAGTCGGACCAATTGTTTGTATGATCTGCAAATATTTGTTTCGGAGTTTGGGTGTTTTCTATGTATAATATGTATATATTTACAAAAAAAAAGTATATAAGTATTAATATCAGTTATCTAGTACCCATAGTACAAGCTCTGCTTAGTTTGGGACTGGATGGCATTGTGTGTTAAAATGTCTGAACATATTATTCATTATTTTATTTATGAATTGTCCATTTGAATAAAAAATCTTTTGACTTTGACCACCCTATTTATATCCCCAAGTACCTACTGTCACTACTTTGTCCGACTGTAGAATAATATAGTGTTTGCTAGCATCCGATAAGAAAGAAATAAGTTTCGTTAATAGGCTCGTAGTTCCGTAAATTAAAAAATATGTAGACAAAGACAGTGTTGCTGTAGTCCCACTACATGGCGTTGTGTTAAAATGTCTGAACATATTATTATTATTATTTTGATTTTTCGTTTATCTCCCTTTTTTGAGGGGTAATATACGTGTTATGCGGGCCTAAGACAAGCATGAAACGTTAAATTGAGTAGATATTATTATTATATGTTTTGTCATGTTTCATTATTACTATTAGTTTTCCTCATGTCGTGGGATGTTGTAATGTGTTTACGAATTGTAAATAACAACATTATATTTATGTAAATGTTTGTGGCGTTTACATTGAATACAAAATATCACAAAAAATTCTTATAATATAAGGAAGTCTTTATTTTTTAATGATGATATCTCTGAGCTAGTTTTAGCTCGGCTTTAGCACTCAACGGAGACACGTCAACTACGCAGCAGATATTAAAGTGCACTAGTAGTGTGTGCGCTAACACAGGTGCACTGTCTGTTCCCTCACTCTACAATCCGTTGGGACGGCTATCCCACACGAACATTCCTATTTTTATATACGTTGTATATACATTAAAATAGTTGGAAATTTCATGGTAGTCCGAGGATCGGTTGTTTTTTGTTAAATATAGATTTTTTTTAGTCCCAGATGTTAACGTTATGTTCATAATACTTCAACATTGTAAGGAATACTAAAGTCTTACTTAAAAGTAATACTGTGGTCTAAAAAAGTATTTTAAACAGAAATTGAGGATTAAAACATTTAACTGACCATATTTCGTTTTTTTTTATAGAATAGGGCCAATATCGGTTACGAGAAGCGACAACCCGTTCTAATGAAAGCATTTAGCAATTTTATAACTACACACATACATTCTTTTTTTTCTTTTATTTATCAGTAGGATTTTTTCTGTCTATTAGCGGAAAAAAACAAGATTCTATTTTCAAGCTTATTCTATCGAAATGTCGAAATTAAATGTCTAACTAGTGTGGGACTAGTTTGATGATTAATTTCGACATTTGCTTTTTTATTAATCAAATGTCAAACTAGTCTGAGACCAGTTTGACATTTCAATGGTGTTTTTATTTTCATTAACCTAAAAGAATTTCACAACTGGCTGCATTAACCTGTTAATTAAATATAAACAGAACACATATCCTGTCTTGCTAATATCAAAAAAGGGGAAGTTTGTAAGTATGGATGGATGTTTGTGTCTCTTTCACGTAAAAATTATTGAATGGATTTCAATGAAACTTTACAATAATGTAGCTTATAGATCAGAATAACACATAAGCTACAATTTATAAAGTTACAATTCACACAATATCTTTGTACCGCGTGGCTCAGCTAGTTAAATAGTAAAATAGTTAGTTAAATAAAATAGGTTTGTAATGAAAGTAACAGTATTATTTAAATACAATTAATTTATGTTAATATGTATTTGTTAGTATTAGGAATACGTATGTTTTTTTTCCATGTTTTTTACCTATTTGCGTAGTAATTACTTACGCTAAGCTAAGTCTATTTTAATTATTTCACACCTTAGGGAATTGTATCATGTATTAAAATGTTTCATAACCAGCTTATTTATAATACATTTTATGTTATTTTTCTATTTTCATGCATCTTTCTACTAGTTACTTTCGGAACCTTTAAACATAAGTCCGAAGACGGGTCCGTTGTCTTTAACCTTATCAAAAAAGTTTGTTTAACATAACTTTGTTTTTTCCAAAGGAGGATGGTAAATACGTTAGTTCCTTGACGCTCAGCTGTCGGGCGACAGGTGCGCTTGCCAGCTGTTCTCCCTGCGCGTATTCGTCAATAGGGCTGCCATCGCTTCACATGACAGACTAAGCGTACTAGGTTATTATATTTTAGAGAGTGCAGAATTAATATTTTAAAGAGAGCAACAATCATAAAGAAGCAAGGTCTATTACATTTCCTACATTTAATATTAAATTTGGAAATAAAAGCGATAAGCTTAAGCAGTATCTTACGAAGCTTTAGTAGAAAGCCAAAGTGATATTTGAATGACATATTTTCTTTTGATTTTAAGTTTTTTTGTTACTTTATTAAAGTTACATATTTTCTTAAGAAATAACGTAATTCGATAAAAATACTGTAGTTACAACTACGCTTTTTTAATTTATGTAGTGATTATTATTATTATTACTTAAGATAAAGTTTATAATTATTATTCGATTCGATAATATTTAATATTAAAGTGCAAAGACGGTGTCCCTACATATCCTTTGTAACCGTTGCTTGGGTTTGCGTCCCTACGACTTTAAAGTAATATACCTAAAGAATGTACCACAAAATTACTCAAGTATTTTTTTGTTAAGGTGAGATTCAATTTTTCGCTTGGCATTGCGACAAGGGGTATGACTAAGCGGGTATGAATTTTAATTGGAATAAGGCTGCCAGAAGCCTTGTAAGGTAGGTAGTGGATTGTTTAGAATGCCAATTAAAAGCTCTCTACGAATTTCTTGAATAAACTACCAAATGAATGTTCCAGCGATAACATCGAAGTTTAATGGGATCGCATTGTCATTACTAAAATTGTATCAAAATATTTAAAATAATTACGCTTAAGATGAAAACTGGAATTCTTCAAACACTAACAACACACCGAAAAGAAATTTTGAGTGTAGGAATTGATTTTTTAAACTACAACTCAATATTCTGTTAGAACTTGAAATACATGTTTATATTTCTAATTTTAATATCGTTGAGTCTAAAGCTCACTACAGTTACAAAAATAGTTGTGATGAACAAACTAGAGTAAGTATAGCAATATGAAAACAAATAAAAACAGTTACAATACTAAATCTAGAACACGTTGTAATAAATTCAATAAATTTTCCTTAAATATGTACGTACGAGTAATTTATTATAGTAAATATGTTTTGAATGTATTGAACCAAAGCTTTTATATCATAATTTACCTCTTATTGGTATTCTATTTTCCTATACGCTACTGATATAGATAGATAGATAGAAAACTCTTTATTTGTATACCGTATTACAGTTTTACAAGAGAGTACAGAAAACGACAATTATATATTGTACAAGGGCGGCCTTATTGCCCAAAGGAATCTCTTCCAGGCAACCTCAGGATGGATCAAAATATATCGGTGCAAGGAGTTTTGTAGAATTATAAAATTCTAATGAATATAACTGGAAATACATATATTTTAAACATATATTTTGTTTTTCTTTTTTTTTAAGCTGCCAAAATGACTCTGCCCTGCCTGATGGAAAGCATGAGCAGAATCCAAGAGTGGTGGTCACCATCCTCAATGCGAAAAAGAACAATGCAGCATGGTGACCCACACTATGGCGGCCTGGGGAGAAGGGGGATGGTGAGGGGGATAGCGGGTGTTGGATTGGGGTATGGGCCTCCCGTATCCTCACTCACTCGATGAAACACAGCGTAAGCGCTGTTTCAACCCGGTTTTCTGTGAGGCCGTGGTATCACTCCGGTCGAGCCGGCCCATTCATGCCGAAGCGTGGCTCTCCCACGGTAAACGTATATATATACGTACATATATACATACATATATACACATAAATACATTTATTATGTATATTTTGTAGTCGCTCAAGCTTATCACGTTGTGCTTCGGTGAGATATAGATAGCTGACAACGGCATAGTCGAGAATTGGAAGGAGAAGTGCTTGTGCAAATACAGCCCTAGTTATAGTCGGAAGAAAGTTACGTAGTGTTCGCAGAGAACCAGCAGAAACAAATATCGCTCTGCTGACTTCATGTTTATGTGGACCCCAAGATAAAGTACTATCTATGTGGATCCCCAGATTTTTAACGGTAGTACTGATCTCAAGGATGGTCCCATTGAATTCAATTTGTGGCAGTTGTGTCCAATTATCTATTGAGACCATCCCGGGACTGCCGATAACACAAACGTGCGTTTTTACAGGATTAACTTTGAACCCATAATTATGACTCCATTCTCTAATTCGCAATAGGTCAGTATTGATTTTATTGAATGCCTCTAATAACAAGTTAACCGGACCTTGAGTATATATTTGTAAATCATCTGCACAAACATGTTAGGAGAAACTTAATTGATTAAAGATGGAGTTTATAAAAACAGCGAAGGATAATAGAGATAGAACGCCAGCCTGTGGTACGCTGCATACGCAGATATGCTGCATTAGGAGGACGTTGAGTCTTCAATGCGAATACGTTGCCGGCAACCAGACAGGTAACAATGAAACCAATCAATTGTCTTTGGAGATATGTTACGATACCGTAGTACACTAAGCAGAATGTGAAAATCTATAGTATTAAAGGCGTTGCTAAAATCAAGTAAGGTGAGTACTGTTATCATTCCACTATCCATGCCTAGTCTGATACTATCCATAATGTGTACCAGCGCAGAAGTCCTGCTATGACCGAACGAAAACCGAACTGGAAAGGATTCGGTAAACAATTTTTGGAAACAAAATTACTCAGTTGAGACTGGATGTGGCGTTCAAGTACTTTAGATAGGAAGTTATCCATTTCATCTATAAAAAAACCATTTCTCGTCGATCGTCGATCTTTCTACAATCTCTGACGCCACTAATTTCTGGTATTATTGTAAAATATTTTGTAATGATATCATTCCCATAAATTTGTTAGTTTTCTAATACCTTTTGTGTTTTGGGTTCTATGTGGTTGTCTTAAATGCCTTTTTTAAACGCTAAAGGAGGTTCACAAACTATTAGCTATATTCATACTTCACTGTGGCTAGTTGTGGTTATAAATAATTAATAAAAACTACCTTTGAATCTTGTAGGTATATCATGTCAAAATTTGAGCTCAATCGTTGCAGAAGTTCTTGAGTCTTTCAACGGTAGGTAGTAGATTGTGTGAACCATTGCGCACTCTCTTTTTTTTTTGTTATTATTGTGTGCTATTTCATAAAAATAGTATAATACCTTTAATGCATGCGGAGTTTACCTGTTAATAATTGTTACACTTGCTATTTTCCTCATGTGTTTTTTTTACTTTTTTTTGTACTGTGTAAACAATTGTTGGTAAACCAGTTAAATAAATAAAACGAGTTGACAAACTATTCTCAACATTTTATGTATTTAACATCTCGTTACAATTCTTAAGAGTTGAATCGAAACTGTGATGTAAGGCTAGATACATACACATATCACTACGTAAACAATAAATATGTAATGATTTTGCTATTTTTATCAATATGTGGGCTAGTTTAATAATATATATCTTAGACTTTCTAGACTCCAACGTTTTATTATTATGTAGCTTTTCAGTTAGCGCCATTTTGTTGAGTGATATAAGTAGTTACACATATTTATGTTACGTCATTTTAATAATATTTATACGCGCTTTAATAATGCGCACTGGCTCGCATAAACTTTATAACGTTGTACACTTTCTCACGATGCCACGATTGTTTGCCAGTCAGGGGCCAAATTCGTGCCATTTCTCGTTAACTGTTATGATCGGCCTTCTAACTAAATGAATAATTACTGCGACCCTTGTAGAGCTTTTAATAAAATAGGGTTTTGAATAACGACAATTTTGTTCAAATATTAAATAGTTTAATTGGTTTTCTTGTGTTTGAGTTTCGTAATCGTAACTATAAGCTTTAAAAGGGTATTTAACTGCAGCATAAGCATTTAAATCTTATACTATTAATCTTTTCGATTTCATCCATTTTGATATAGTTTATTTCACTTTCAAGTCGTTTTCCACATTGTGCCTTGTTATATAATAGGACGGAATACTTTGATTCCCGAACAAAAGTTATCAGTAGGAATAATTACTTTTTGCGTGAGTGTAGCATTTTTACTGTTCGGTTCTGAGATTAATAAATAAACTAAAATTATGTTACTAGTTATAGTTTTGACTAAATACCTATTTAAAATGTCTTGTTTTCTTCATTGAATAATATAACGTCAACTGTCATTGTCTAAACTTTAGTAACACTACAGATTAAAATATACTGGGATCATTACAGTACTATACAGGAATTGTTTTGCATAATTTTCATCCTTACAGCACATGTTATTAAACATTTTAGCTTTATATACTTCTATATATAAACATAAGAAATATGAAATGCTTTTATACGCTGTTTTTTACAAAGTGGTAGGTACAAAGATTTTCTTCAGATATAACAGTACAAAAGACAACGATATACATAAAGTTATATTCCAACTAATAGTTTGTTTGTTAGACTTTTACAACTAAACCATTAAACTGATTTAAAAAATTCTTTCACCGATGAAAAGCCACATTATCAGCCACTAATGTAGGCTACTTTTTATCGCGCTCACCGACGTACACATGGGCGGAGCAGCGGGTAAAAGCTTGTATGATATAAATTTATAGTAGCTAGTATAGGTATATAGTTAGCCATATTTAAACAAGCATGGTTTAATTCTACTATTATTTCTGAATGCATTAGTATGTATGTAAATAAGGATGATTGTTCTTTATGATTTTATTCCAAGTGATTCACTTTGAACCCTATATAAAAATCATAACATGTACATCTTGCCATAGCCATTGTTTTATAATCATCATGAAGCAATTTTATCATTGTAAGGAAATATCTGATAAGTTCAATGCACTTTTTGTATTTTCTTTACAGATGCAAAAAACAGTTGTAATCTTATATTTACTTTTCTATTTTGTATAACTTTTACATGTCTCTAAAACTATTACATAATATTTTAATTCTGTCTTCATTATTAAAGAGCGGTTATGCGAATATATTAACATTTATAAACAATTTTCAACACCAATATGCGCAAAATTTTATTATATATGCTGTAAATTATACCTCCGAATACTAAACATGTATCTATAATTTATAACTATTTACTGCAGGGATTACGTAGGTTTAAGCGGACGCCATGCCGAGAAGCCGAAAATCGAACCAAGTGGCGGGAAATTGGAGAGGCCTGCCTATGTCCAGCAGTGGACTGCGATAGGCTGATGATGATGATGATGATGCCGCTTTCTACTGCTCTGAGTGTTGTGGGTTCGAAACTCTTGTGTGATCTACAAATCTTTTTGTTTTTCTGAGTTTAGGTGGTCTTTGTGTCCGTTACATATTTGTAAAGTCTCCTGCGACATACCATTTATTCCTACTGCAAGAATTATATTTTTTTAAGAAATATAAAATAAAGTTTATTAGCCATTTTCATGTCATCTTTCAAACCACAATTTGCGTGCATTAATTTAAATTATTTAAAATTACATGTTACTTCTGCGAATTTATATATAATTACTACTAGGTATATATAAAATAACTGTCACTTTGTATAGTTAATATCAAAACCAAGAGTTACATAAAAAAAGCAATTACACCAATTCCTCCGGGAAACGGTATAATGCTTATCAATATTAATAAACTGTAATGTTCGTCTGTCTGTATATACCTACATTTAGGAACATAATGCATTCATTGTCACGTTCCGGTATGGGGAATATTTTGTGATGAATCATTAACAACTTGAGCGATATCATAAATACTATGACACTCGATAAAACGACAAATTTTGGATGAATTTCGCAAAATATTTCGTTAATTGACAGTTGCAGAAATAACGAACTTTATATATAGTTATTTTTGAAGAATAAGCAAGAAACAACATCGAAATAAGTATAAATATATCCAAAGGACCTATCGAGACATCAATAATTACTAGTTTACTATTTTCAGTCTTCATATTATACACATTATACTTTTCCAGATTGGGTCTAAATTATTAACGTATGTTTTCGCACAATCTTAACTTCCAAAGTTTGTTGTTAATATATGAAACGTTATGTGTCACGTTTCATATTCATTATGTTATGTGTATATTATTATAGATATATATATTATTGATAATTCAGATGAATTTAAGCATTATTAGTTGAAGATGTATATTTTTTCCTCAGCCATGCTATACAAGTGAGATTCAGAAATCAGCTGAAAACGACTTGTTGTTTTTACGAAGTTTACATTTAAGTTACATTCCATAAACCAATTCAATTAAAGTTGTGTGTATAATACTTATTATAATACATATTATATACATATATATATTATATTGAAAAGGTTGTGGGGAAACGGGTGTCATGTCCTTCCAACACAAAGGGAGGATCCTCCCACCAGGTGAGGCGATCATGCCTGACGTTTGAAGTTGGGATGTGTACATTTAAGTATGCTTATCGACGTGAGAACTTCTATATCGCGATGTAGGATTTGTAGTTTCTTCGTAAAGTTTCTACGTTACTCCGTCGTTTGGTGAATACATGGTGGATGGCACTGTAGTGTGTTTTCTTTTTGCGCTATATATGTGGAAGTTGCGACGGTTATGTGTATAATAATATTGATGTGTTCACAAAAAAAAACCTACATGATTATTCTGCAAAACAATATGTATTTTTTTGTGGACATTTGAAATTATTTGCCCTAACTGATTCATCGCCGCAGAACCTGAACCGCAGAAGCTACAAACTTATATTTTTGGCAGCTGGTATTCTATATGTTGTAAGCATATCCACTAAGAAATGATTTTTAGAAATTTCAACTCTTAAGTTGGTAAAATAAAGGATAAACGATTGCAGTTTGTTATAGACACATAACAAACATTCATCAGTTAGAATAGCAGTAAAAGTACCTAAATATACTCTTTTTAACAGTTTTTAAAGGTTAAACACTAAGTTTATAACCGCGCCCAACGTTTCATTAAACCTGTAAACTCTAATGAAATGGCTTTGTTTGTTTCTAAATGGACTCGTAAAATAAAAAGAAAATAGGACAACGTTCTTCTGTCTGCAACTAAGAATACTAAATTAAAACACAGAATGAGATTTTCATTTGTTGTTTATTTGTGGTTATGACACGGTAAATGATATTACGTCAGTAATATAAAAGAAAATAGAGGAGTCAGTCTTTTCAAAATCCTTTTCTACTTACACATATATGTAACTCTTTCGTGTAATCTAAGTGTATAATCACAAAAGTTTACCTTCCCTTTCATTGCCATGCTGTTTTGACTGATTTTTTTTCCATGTTCATTTTCCAATGTGCTCTTTCTTAGGTTCGCCATCTTATTGCAGTTGCAGTATAGAATAATCTTACTCTCTTGCTTCGAGAGGAGTAAATTATAGTTTACCTTAACTAAAATGAAACATAAGACAAAGAAACAAATGATAGAAAATTAATTTTATCTGCTTTAAATTTAGTTCTTTCAATTCATTTATTTAAGTGCTTGTAAGTATCTCTCTTTCACGTGAGATCATGGGAATTAGGTCAACCCTCTTCGTGTACTTCTTTCATTTTTTTTTTGTTTTTTATTACGTGGTGGAATGCATTTACGCACTTCCCTTCCCCCTAGCGGGGTCAGAGGGTTCGCTTTGTGTGGGATTCCTGACTGACTCGCCAGACTACCCACTAAACCACCACGGTGTGCCACTCTGCGCCTGACACGGGAGAGATCCAGGAATCGCTTTCTTACGCCATCCGGGATACTTCTTTCATTTTGCCCTAACCATGACGGCGTCTTCTGGAATGAGTTATTGTTAGTATATGAATAAATTAAAAAGCAGATGTGAAAATAACGTTTATTTACAGTTCCGGAATTTAGGAATTCCAGTTGTGCTTGATTCGATATGGATTAAAAGTAGCGATTCTATGTACACGGCATGGGAGACCATTTGTCACAACCTATATTTTAATTTTTTGTTTGAAAAATGAAAATGTTATGAGATTACTCAAATCCGATTTCTAGTTTGTAAGCAAAAAGTTTGATTGGTTTTATAACTTGTTAGCTACATCGTCAGATCAAATTGCTTTGAGAATATTCCTTTGAAGTTTGTAATGGTGACACTCTTTACTAGCAATCTACATATAAACAGAAATTCCTTGGTATTATACTATGTAGTGTGTTTGTTTATTTTACCATATTTAAAAGAAAGCAAGAAAGAGGTTTTAATTTTTTTATATATTGATATGTAACAATATGCTTTTCGGCAGTCTTTTTTGAAATCTAATATCTATAATTGTATAATTCTAGTACATAAATAATCTGAATCTCTGAAATTGCTCCAACGTAGTTCATGAAATTAAGTATGCAGGGGGTTTTGGGGCCGATAAAACGATCAAGCTAGAATTCAGTTTAAAGAAAAATACAAAAAAACCGGCCAAGTGCGAGTCGGACTTGCGCACCAAGGGTGCCGTATAAACCTATAGGTATATTATATGATGTAACTAAAAATTTATGCTTTTCACAATTTTTCTATTATCTGTGCTATAAAACGTTGCTTCCTACCAAATATCAAGGTTCTCAGTTCACGGAGTACCTGTAGGTTTTGATTCCCTTGAGAGTGTCGAAAATTAGCAGTATCTTTTGATTGAATAGCTGTTTTATATTTCCACAGCTCCAAGGGACAGCAGACCTTGGTATTTGATATGAATTTCAGCTTATTACCTCCACACGTTCCTGAGTAAAAGGACCTTGAAAGACAGACGGACTTCAAAGTGATTTTTAAGGGTTCCGTTTTTTCCTTTTGTTAAAAATACCGAGCAAAGCTCAGTCATCCAGTTACTAATGTCATAAAAAGAGACGTAAGTGCTAACATTTAAATATTTTTCACATATAATATTTGGTGCTGTCCGCTAGATTGTAGATGATATTGTATGGTTCGCTTTTATATTAAACGATAAAATAGAAAAGTAACATAAAAAGTTATTATGGCGCACTTAAGGATTTTCTTAAAATGAAATTCGTTAACACAAGATTGAACATAACAAACAAAATGATATTCCTATGAGTAGCTCGCCAGTATCAGGAACTTTGCTATATATAAATTCTAAGTTATTACAGCATTTATGTTTTCTGGAAGCGAGCTACAGATTTAGAAACGTCATTGTGTGGTAGCTCTTTTAGTTTTTTTAGTAAGAACATTGAGTTAATTTAGTAAGAACATTGTCTTCTGTAAAGGGAAAATGCTTCAATTCTTTTTAATATAGTTCAATTGAAATCAAAGTTGTATTGTGTGTCGTTTCGTTACATGTTTCGGGAAGTACACATTAGTAATGAATATTAAAACTGTATATTGCATGCACAAATTTATTTTTTTAATTCTGCAATATGAATGTTATTAATTTTGCGTGCAAATTTTTAACACGATTGCAGTTTAAAATACTAAAAAAAGTGAAAGGCGATACGGTAAAATTGCATTATTCGTTTAAGGTGATAGGCTCAAGCCTCGATTCTAAATAATTTTCGTCATATCACGCAGACAATAATTTGTTTTTGTTCTATACACATCGACGCGTGTTTCATAAACCAAACTTACGATTTCCTTTTAATGAAAGAGGAAAACTATTTTAATAATCATGCAAAATTATACGTTGTTTTCAATATGTGTTTTACATAGTTTTCCGTGAAATTCTTGGCACGTTTAGTCTGTACTACAAAGGTAGTGAAAGTAGTTTTCAATACACATAATATTTAGTCCGGTATGATAAGAGGATTGTGTGAAAAAATTAGTCATTACTGATTGTGAGTTTCCTTTTATTACTATGATACCCTAAATGACAATCAAGAACATAACAAAACTGCTTTGCTGCTCAAGTACGGTTTTACAAGGTTACTGAGTCATATTTTCTCATTAAATATTAACCATAGCCATAGGGATGATTTCCCACGTCGAGATGGGGATTTCAAACAATATTTTTGGAAACTTACATGCCATATAGACTCTTGAAGATTTAAAATGGGTTCAAAAGGATAGGAGTTTCTAGGATATTATCAATTTTCGTTTAAGGTCAATCAAAGTCAACATGTCTTTCATATTACATTTGTCGTAAGGCATGTTTTAATATTCCTAGAATTTGAAAGAATACCATTTAAACATAATTTTATTCGGATTAGGCAATGTTAAACAAATAACTGTTATCGCCATTAGTCAAGTCATTACTCATGTATATAAATAACTACATTGGAAGTGCGTAATATCCTTGGGACGACATAACTTAAAAGGAATAATTTATCATTACTATCGTAACTAGATAGGGTCAAAGTGACGAAGAAGGAACTTCCTCTACCAGTATAGAATTTTGTTTAGGTAGAGACACAAACGAGTAGACGGGTCTCCTGATGGTAAGTGACGAATATCGCTTATGGACACCTACTTTTCAAAGGTCACAAATACAATGCCGGTCTTTCAGTGTCACCTGCCGAATTAAGTCGACCCCCCAACAAAGACACCAAAAAGGCATTTCTTCCCAGAGTAAGTCTTAGGAAATGCCGGTACCGTCTACCTGTAAAGTCCGTCTTGTAAAAGTATTGATAAAATATTAATTTACAAAAATAAATATCATTTGTCATTTATCATAAGAGGGTAGGTCATTCGCAAACCTTACGCTCTCAGTGAATTCAACGACAGAATTGCTTAGAACAGGTTTTGTAGCATGGCTTTGTCACCTTTTTTACGTTCTCAAACTTGCAACAATATTAAAATAAAACTTCTTTTCAGTCACTTTGTTGTATATAATAACAGAAAAAGGTGTATATAGAACTAAAAATAAGTCCGTTAAAGATTGAAACAAGCAGATCAAAGCACTTTCGATCCAGCGATAAAAGTTTTTTTTTGATGGTGATTCGTCATACAAACAGTCTGGTTTTAAAGTTCACATTAATCTGTGAGCGGCAGAGTCTGGTTTGACCAACGACCGTTAACCGATATCTACATTTATATTAATACGTTCATCAGAATTTTAGACATTACAATTAAAACTAAAATATGGACATGAGACTTGTGACATTTTTGATTATAAAACAAATCTTTATGTAGTTTGAAATGAAGTCGCTTCCCTGTCTGTTCGCTTAGAATGCTTAGATCTTCGTTTCAGTAATAGATAGTGATTCAAGAGGAAGGTTTATATGTATAACCAGCTGCACGGTGTTGTTGTTGTATCTTAAAAAAACCCAACTGCGGGGCGCAGCTACTAAAATTTAAACTTTTTGTCGGTATTGTTTCGCTTAGTTTTAATAGTTCGTAACATTTCTTGTGCGATTTTATAAAGGTGATTTATCGTAGCTTATTTAATATATTCGAATTATGAATAGCTGGAAATGTCGTTAATAGGGCAGACCGTTAAAACTGCTCTTTAAAATTGTCTTATTCGAATCTGACCCAACTAGAGATTTTCATCATATCATCCGCCCAAAAGATAATATTGTTTCAAACATACAAAGTTTAACTTACAAATATTAAACATATATTTTTGTAATTTTAAGAAATGACCGTCCTTATTGTCGCGCTATTGGGAATACCACGCGGCTTTCAGTTCGGTCGCATGGTGTTCAGGTTAAGTATCCAAATTGTGATATTATTAGTATTAAATTGGTTAGTAGATTCGCGGTAGAGTACCTTAAATTTACTAACCAATTTAATACCATTATTACCTTTGTACTAACGAAGCCATGTTATTCTATTTCAGTCCATACTAAAATCATACGTCATATTTTCCTATTAAATATTAACAGTTAAAGCCATCTGAGTTATTAATCGTACAGTTCTTGACATTGAAATGTTATAAATATTGTATCATCACATCACACCGACAGTATTTGATAGACCAATGCTGGACATAATCCTCTTCTTGTAAAGGAGTTACCACGCTGACGAGTTGGTATTGGACTTTCCAAGTCTTCCATTCGTTTTTCAGTGACCCTGTCTTGCATAGTTTCCTCCTTAAGTCGCGTCTTACGAAACCCAAAGGATTAGTAGGAGTTGTGGCACTCGGTATCCTTGATTTGGTTTCTCGGGATGTTTGGGCCATTGTTCGTAGGTTTTGTCTTCTTGTTCGGATACCGGTATACCTACTTATGCGGTTGTCGTCTAGTGTTTTTGATACTACCGCAACTGCACTTTTTGTTTGCTTGCATCCTTCGCTGTTTTTAGGGTTCCGTACCTCTAAAGGAGAAAACGGAACCCTTGTAGGATCATTTTGTTGTCCGTCTGTCTGTGAAGATCCTATTTCTCAGGAATACTTTGATGTATCAAGCTAAAATTCATATCAAATACTAAGGTCTGCTTTCCCTTAAAACAGAGAAAAAAGCCAACTTCTCAGCTAACGCGAATTAAAATATGGAGCTGTTTATACTGCAAATTTTCGACACTTGTAAGGGAATCAAAAACTACAGGGAACTTTCCATGAACTCAGAATCTTGAAATGTGGAAAGAAGCTACGTCTTATAGCACAGATAAAGGAAAAATTGCGAATAGGATAAATTTTTAGTTAGATCATATAATATACCTACAGGTTTGTATGGAACCCTAGGTGCGCGAGTCCGACTCGCACTTGACCGGTTTTTTCCAATCTCTTCCGTGTTTTTCTTTAGGTTTGGCGCGCAACCATGTGTTTTTTGGGCTTGGGGTAAGGATAGTAGTGGTTGGGTCCGGATGTAGTAATAACAGCAACTCCCGGACCAGTTCACGCGCAGAGTGTGGTTTTAGCCAGTCTGACTCCGACATTTGACATTGACATTCCCGTGGGGGTTTCCACACTGGACCACAAATTGTTGTTTCTGGTCCACATTTTGGCCAATCCATCTGGTTACCCATTGAGTTATCATACCATACCATTAAATTACCATGCGATGGATAAAGGGCATACCTTTATCCATCGCATGGTAATTTTGTTTATGGTTGCAATAGACTGGAGATTGTCACGACATACTTGATATCCTTAATACGTCACCACACTGAAAGAATTATGTAATGTTGAATGCATTCTGGATAAATTAGTTTGTAAAAAAACATCGTGATCAATCAAGGAAGCGTTGTAGACAGAAATAAAAGGTCATTAAACTGTAATAAAAACATGGCAAATACTAAGTACAATTCGGGGTCTCTTTAAACACAGAAGTGTTTCTTATGAAAGTAACATGGTTGGTACAGTTTTTAGGTCAGTGCAGTAGAATAAAAAAATACAGGCTGCATAATAAATGCCTAAGGATTTTTTTTGTATTCATTCCCTATGTTTTCAGTAAGTCTAATGTCTGTACTAAGTGCTACTGACCATTGAATTCAATTAGTGGATAAGAACCGTTCACTTGCATATTTTTAGCATTGAATTGCAATTACAATGCTGAATAAATAACAGTTTTATGACGTGTCTGCGTTTTTGGCCAATTCGTCAGAGACGTCGATCGTCTGATTGATAAAACAATGACATGTTGATCGATTCATTGTGGTAATATCAGTCGATTCAACCACAATAATGTGAGCAATCGTATTAAAGTCGTAAATAAGGGAAATCAACAACACATAAAGTTACTTACCCTGATTGACTAACCAGAACAGAACTCAAACCTCTTTGGCAGCTGATTCTTTTTCTGTTATAATCATCTCGCAAGACAGGATTTATGGAAATTTCACAACGTATTTTCAAAGGAATCAACGGTTTTATGGAAGTTCAAAGTTAGAAACGCAAATAAATTTTCAGTTGCAAATAAATAATTAAATAAAAATAAATAGGAGATGACCCTTTACGTAAGGGGATTAAATTTGCCCTGTCTAACCTTTCCGAATGAATGTTTTAAAAAGTGTTACGTGGCAATCTGGAAGACTCTAATCAAAAAGTTGATTGGCCGATTTGTATGATTTGTAAAATGGGTTCCTCATTCAAAACCTTTTGTGAACTGAAAACTGTTTAAAAATATTTCATTTTTAAGATAGAAATACACGGTGACGTTTTTTGTATTACATATTTTAATTATTACTGTAACGAAATAAGAATTGTTACTGTTGGGATTAAGTAACCGAGTTTTAGGTATGTGCGTAATTCTTAGGAAATTAAGCTATTGTTTCAAAATTATAGAGCGAAATACTCGAATATTATTTGGATATTATGACTTATTTTTTATGTCTATATTGAACTCCTCACGATTTTTTTCGATTTGTGCACTTTTGTGATGCATCTTCTTCTCTTAACTGTAACTCTATGGTTTTGTAAATCTTCTGTTTATTTATCTCTCGTTTTGCCGTGTAAAAATCTTTAGAATCCCCTCACCGGTGCTTATACGTGACCCAAACTGACTAAAGCCGTACGAGGCTTTGGACAAAAAAAAACCTGGTAACCCAAAGGGGCCCCGGGCCATCTTCGGCTTATAAATAAACTCTAAAGTCTTCTTATCGCAAAGAGCTATTATTATTTGCTACTGATGCTTGCTTGCTTGTATTTTAAAGTTTATTTTAGAATTTAATTTGGAAACTAAACATCTCCAAAAGAATGTTGAATTACTTACATAAGCAACAATGTATACTAAATTATTAAACAAAGCCGTACGCTTAGTCTTATACTCTACAATACATATGGTCGATGTTTGTTACTAGGACAGATGCATTGCAAAATTAGTGCCATAGTTACGGAATGAAACATGTATTTCATAAGTTATGATACTTCACACACTACGCCACACATCGTCCGACCACGGTCTCACAAAAATCGCGTGGTACTGCTTCTTTTTTTCTACATTTCATAGAACTTAACCCTCTGCTGAGAGGCGAACCAACTCCAGCAATGGGACATTATGAATTGTTGATTGATTGATAGAGTAAGTGAGGTTATCGGCCTCCAAAAACCTTTTCTCCCTCTCATTCAGGGGGACCGGAATGGCGGAAATAAACTTGTGATTCTTGAGTTTTATGGGTCAATGAGCGGCGGTAATCACTTGCCACTAGTTGAACCGTCTGTAAAAAAATACCTGTTTCAGCGAGACATGCTTGCCTTTTTTTCACGTGTGGAATCCCCCTTGGGCCTTTACCCACCGGGTTTGCGGCACCGGGGTTCTATGATGATGATAACAATATACAAATTGTCTATCTTTCACTTATTTCCCAAAAGTTCCAAGCTCTATGGCACATTGGCCTTAAAAAGTATAAAAGTTGTAGTTTTAATACAGTTTTGCATACAAGTCCGAAAGTCGGATGTAAATAAAAAAATCTATAACAGTAATAGTAACGGTGGGTAATAAGCCTGCTATGCGCCCGCGCCGGTTTCTGTTAATTGGTTATACCGCTTCAATGTAAGTAGTCTGTAGTTGATTCTGTGAAATTGACCGTTCAAGTTCAATTGATTGTCGTGCGTTTTGTAGTAAAAACAATTGTTATGGTTTAGTTTATTTTAAAATCATGCGTCATTTTCAAAGAAACTCGTTAAAATAGTATAAATGGGTACAATATAAGTTGACGAAAATAAAACAATGTGCCCGTGAGGTGATGACACATTGGGACCCGTAGGGATTTTTCCACACAGTAAAAAAGGCTGTTTGTGTAATTAATCCGAGATTCATCATCAAAATATGCTCAGTTTATGCACAAACTAGGTTACTGACTTCTGAAATGAAATGAAAATGAAATAAAAAATCCATGTTCGGCAAAAATGTACTACGAAGCCGCTCTAGTGTGTAGGAACGGACCTTAATATTATGTACTCCATAAGTGCTCCGACAGATGTTTTTATCGTTAAGATTATTATGTGTGCACTCAATTACACAAAGTAAAAAAGTGGCAGTATAGGAACCGGTCTCTGTGTCAAAAAGATTTAAAATAAGGGTGACATTGTAGCAGCAGGGTACAAATTTTTAAGAAAACGTAATAGGTGTTGTCTACAACATATGAAAAGAATCCTTTTAAAGCAAGACTGTTGGATTAAAAATAATAAGTCACTCGATATTCTCGATTAAAATGCAACTGCGGAAGCAAAGGTCAAATGTAATAAAAGTTTTAACAGCTAATTTGATGTCATAACCTTAGCATATTCTAACGCTATACATTTAATTAACTAACGGTTCGTCGTATATACAAGATAGCTCATTACCACGGTCCTTAATCACATTCTTACTAATATTATTAATGCGAATTCGGGTTTGTTTCTGCTTTCATACCTAATCTACTGAACTGATTTAAAAAGAAAGAGCTAATGATTCTTTCATTACCTTTTACCGCGATAATAGACATACTAGCGGGCCGATTCGCGGGCAAAAGTCTATAACATTACCGACGATAAATATCTTACTTCCGTAAGTTCTTTTGTTTCTTGAAAGAAAGTGTATCAATAATAAACTTAAAATGCTAAAGGGGTAAGGTTTGTTTTCACAAGTGCCTATTACACCCAATACCGTTCGATATCAAACTACCCGACTTATATATCAAACATCCTGTTAAGAGAGCATTTGTACGTAACTATCTATTGTCTACGATATTGTGGTAACCCTGTATTACACAACATTGTACGACACTTGATAGTCTTGAGCTTCATTGTCACCACAAACCTGTCCTTTGTTGAATGGAAGATTGTGTTACAATATCGTAAGGCTACTCTGTTGATGTTTGTTCCGGGATGCGAATGTGACATACTTCACAATAGATAGGGATTATTCCTCATATCAAAGAAAGAAAGGAAGATAACCGCGTATGTAAAAGGATTAGATGAAAAGAATAGCATCAATGTAATTGCATTCCGTGGTGACCTAAGAGAGTGTCATATGTAAAAAGTTTAGTATTTAGTTTAGGATTATATATTATAGATGATTGTAAAATAAAAGCTAAAAATTTATATTTCGATTCACTTTCTTCTCTTGGTTTGTGTGTTAAGTACGATAAGTTTTCAAAAATAATAGCCTTTTTAATATTTAGCAGTAGTATGGGAACACTTCTGGTGCTTTATTATTATTAAGTGAAAGAGTAACAAACATCCATCCATACTAACACACTTTCGCGTTTATAATATTAGTAGGATTAGTAAGATTCTTCAAACTGAAAATTTACTATAACTATCTTTAATTACTTATTTGTATCATGGAGAACCATATACATAACCCTATATATTCTGCCAGTGCCACGGAAAAAGTATTAATTCGACAATAGTTCTATATTTAAAACTATTTTTGCCAATTAGAAAGATATCATTAAACATTACTTTATATGTTGCGAATCGATGTCAATTACACATACAAACGTTTATGTTTCTGACGTTGTAAATACTTAGTACATTGTTACAACTTCACATAAACAGGTTTTTTTCTTTAAATTCATTGACCTTATTCCGGTTTCTTTACTCAAATAATTCGATCTGGTCCTCCTTCGTTCAAGCAAATTACATCAATTTTATATTTAAATTGGGATCTTTTCACTTTATTAGTCAAAGGAAAAAACAATTCAATATATCGAAGTCTAATTTGCACAGAAGAAAACATTTTTCTTGCTTGCTATTTTACAAATTGGGAAGAAGATTACACAAGCTTCTTTTTTTTATTTATTTTAGCAGCCATTACATTTCTTATTCTCGAGTGATTCGCGCCAATTTTGTTAAATATTTTCTTTTTAAATTTCAATAAGGCAGAATGAGATCGTTTGAAAGTATAATCAGAAATTTCAGAGAATATTCGAGAATAAACGCTATATAAATGTGCTTAATAAGGGAACAAAAATGAGGGAATACTTCCAGAATCGCGTTATCGTTCGCTTGACTATTAAGATTTTTTAAGTGGCAATACCAAATAGGTGTTTCACGAAAAATTCTATGTAGATAACGTTTACCATTTCTTATATTCATTATATCAATCTGCTAACTTTTTATAATATTGTAGTTTATATAACTGGTAACTTTATTGCGATTATTAAATTTCTTGTAAAAATTAACGATAAACGTTAACTGAAGGTTGATCGTGATACCCGAGAAAGACATGTTAAGTATTTTTTAACATGTTTTTATACTCTGCAAATGAAGACAGTCTCAAGATATTTAATTAGATTTAGAAATCATTAAGTTTTGGTCATCCACACTGTATTACGATCTTTAGTTTGTTTTTTTCATAGCACTACGGGATTTAAAGACGATATATTAAGCTGAGGATCGAACTAAGTGGCGTGCAATTAGAGAGGCCTATGTCCAGCAGCGGACTGCGATAGGCTGACGATGATATTAATGTTCATTGATTGTGTAATTTAGATACTCATCTTTAGCAGACATGCCACGCCCAGTTCCATATAAGTCAGCAAAGAGACGACAAAACTGTGTCATGTCATGTATGACTGGTCCACCTGTCGCTTTCCGAGTACTTAGTTTGACGCATACTCTCGTAATCATAACATTATTGTGTATGTAAACAATTGTTACATTAATCCTTACAGCAACTCCTATGACGTAAATAGAAACACTAGTTTATAATTTCCGTTGAAAGAACATTAATTATTGGACAATTTTTTAGTGTTTTCACGCTCACCAAAATTATGTATGTCTGTAAATATTGTCCGTAAAGTAATCTGCAACATACTATTGATATCTATGTATGTATAATTTATAGCGATATCTGTCATATTACACTCTGTAAAGGATAAAGGTTGCATAAATATTTGTAGGTATATGGTTATCATGTACTTTTCCGTGGGAGAGCCACGCTTCGGCATGCATGAGCCGGCTCGACCGGAGTGATACCACGGCCTCACAGAAAACTGGTGTGAAACAGCGCCTGCGCTGTGTTTCACCGAGTGAGTGAGGATACGCAAGGCCCATATTCNTTCCGTGGGAGAGCCACGCTTCGGCATGCATGAGCCGGCTCGACCGGAGTGATACCACGGCCTCACAGAAAACTGGTGTGAAACAGCGCCTGCGCTGTGTTTCACCGAGTGAGTGAGGATACGCAAGGCCCATATTCCAACCCTTCCCCTCATCCCCCTCCCCCTCCCCATCCAACAAGGGACGCACTTGTGACACCTCTGGTGTTACAGGTGTTCATGGGCGGCGGTAATCGCTTACCAACAGGCGATACGTCTGCTCATATGCCCCCTATTCCATAAAAAAAACATAGATATTTGTATACTTTTTTTATTATACGAGACTAGTGAAACCGAAACTTGTAGTTACCTGGCAGAAAAGTTCCAATTAATCTACTTATCAGAAACTTCATTAGAAAGTGGTAAAATTAGCCTTTCATTTTCGAAGGTAAAAGTATCCAATTTTTTATTATGTTTACGTATGTTTACAAAGTTAAAATAATATGATAAAATAAATAAATAATATAAATATATAACGGTTTCATAAAGCCTTCACTTTTTATACGTGTGGAATCCTCGGGCCTTTTGCGCCTGAAATAGGAGAAATCCGGGTACGGCAGTTATTAAAATTACTATTCCAGTCTAGTAGAGGTCCAGTATGAGATAGTATGTCGATCTATCATGGTTAAATAGTTAATACAACAATGACAGATCAACTAATATAGGTCAATAAAACATTCAGTGGCGATGTGGTCCATATTCGACCGTGATATGTAGTTCTCTTAAACACGTGTTTGCCAGAACCGTATATTAATATCTAGTGTAATTGCAAGCGCGTTGCTCTTATGAAATGAATTATGAACGTCGTTGAGTTGTTATTGTTTAAGGTCTCTCACGATTTTACTTGTCTCTCGAAAGTCAGGGGAAATGTTTCCTTTTAATTTTTTATACTCGCTACAGTTTCCGTTAGTATTAAATTGAATAACTATGCATGTTTCGCTTTCAATGTGAATTTTTAATATTCTACTATTGTTTATTTGGGTGTACATGTGGTGACGTATTAAGTATTGTGTACCGGAGTATTTTCACTCCTATTTGTCCTGTATGTAATGTTAGAGCCGACCTAGGGAGCAAATTAAGTAGGACAACAGTACTACAAAGAAGAAACACTTGATACAAACACGTGGTATAATAGGCCGAAACCTGATAACGATAGAATGTGTAGAAGAGCAGATGACTGTCTTTTGCAATTTAATTATGCCTTTTACTTTACATTTAGTGTTAAATTCATTTATATAATATTTAATATAACATAGTGGCGTAATATATGATGTAACTGAAATTGAAATCTGAATATGTATAGTCAACGAATCAGATTTCTAGTGCCAATTGTTTGTCGCATATATATCACGAGTTATTCTATACGGAGAACACATACTTGCGTAGTGCAATGTGCAAAGAAATCATCAAGATATGCAAATAACTATGTTAATTATTTAGTCATAGATCTAGCGTAAAAGTAATTTAAAAGAATAAACATACTCTCTCGCCATTAAAATATTTGTAATAATTTACATACAGATTTAAACATACTATATACAATAAAAGTAATGTAACTAGAATAGATTACACTCATTAAAACATTTTGTAATGAGTTTAGTAAGTTATTATCATCATAAGTAAGACAAGTTCAACGGTGCGATCACAAAAAAAACCTAAACATTGCTATTTTTTACACGTTTGTATATTCATTTATGCATATACATGTCTTTTACGCCTATAGTCTACGTTAATGTATAATAAGTATATAATCTAAATTACGCAGCTGCGAATCTCGTCCCTTCATCATGCAAAAATTGCAAATGCAGATTGCATTAAATCTGCCTTATGCAATATGTTTGCAGTGTAAAAAATTATAATATAATAATTAATAATTATAATATAGATCGAAAAACGTTCCAAATTAGTGTGGGTAATAACTATCCTTGTCGTGTGTGGAACAACTTGTTCTGAACGAGTTTTCGAAGCACAGCCAATGACCGTTTGAACTATAATAGCGCAATTATATATACAGTGTAATGATCTGGCTAACGTCTATATTTGAATCGGAAATCAGAACAAGTTTCGGTACATAAATATTGAAACTTATTATCATCGCAGAATCCCTGGTCTCTTTGTTTTCTTACATAGAATTTTGCAGGCAGTTCTATTGACATTTTTATAAATCACTTACTAACTCCTTAATTAATCTTACTCCTTAATCTAATATCACTTAATACCATTCAGTACCAAAGCGTATGCGAAATTTTATAAAATCGGTTAAGTAGTTATAGTGTGCAGAAGAAACAAAAAACAAAAACACATTCGCGTTTATGATGTCAATGTAGGATGTGCCGCACCTAAGCAGCAACGCTCTATGGCTTTCGATTCTCATGAACGTTTCGTATTCACGCATCATTTGTTCAACCTCAACGTTTGCTATGTTAAAATTTATGTGTGTATTAGCGTATGAGTACTTTGAAATTATATATCATTGTTTCCCTAATATTTATTATATTGTAGTTTAATTTACATTAAGATTTTGCCGTTTTGTGTGGTCTGGTAATCTTACGCGAAACCAGCAATTGTGAGAATCGCCTTCAGTTGAATAATTCTACAAGAAACCAGAACTTATTACAGGTAGTAGAGCCACGCTGATTTCAGTACGAACGGGTCGACTTGCCACAACAATCGGTCCTGGACTGCACGTATCCAAGGGCTTATAGTAATATATCTAACTACTACTCTATTACTCTTTCTACTACTCTATGGTTTAAATAAAATAGTTATTTGATTATGATAAATTGACTGCACGGATGGCGTATTCGTTAAGGCGGTCGCCACGCCGCTTTCTATTGCGCTGATTGTTGTGAATTCAAATACCACTTAGGGCAATGCTTTGTGTTATCCACAAATTATTACTCTGAGTCTGGTTGTTACCGAGGTCCCCCGCCTCATAGGGTATATAGTCCTAATGCGTTTTTTAATTTTATTTATATTAATTTTATTTTTAAAAGAAATATGGAAGAGATTTGAGATGTAGACGCAACCCGAAATACTCTATTTTTGCACAGAACAAGTAATTAAGATTGTCACATATTATATACAGATTTAATTATTTCTGTATCAGGCAAGTTTGCCTTAAAAAGAACGTAGAAAGGAGTTTCCTCAGCACAAAAATGTTAATATACATAAAAATGTACATACGTTATTTATTTCTTAACTTACTTTACACATACGTCGTTTTTCTAGTTTATACGGACATACAAGGTAAGACAGATGATAGTTCATCGATCAAAACGTACCCTCCTCATATTTCCATAGTTCAGGCGACAACATCGTGAGCTCCTGTCAATTATTGTACATTATATATTATGTCAAGTTGGAGCGCTACGCTCCATACGATCGAAGATAAAGATTCTGTATTAATGGAATTTATTTACTTTTACAAGATGTTAAAAGGGTTAAAACTAGAATTATGAAGATTCTTAAAGAGACGGTGTCGTGTAACTTACAACGTTTATACTGCCATCGAAACCAAAGATCAAATATTGAAGTGACCTCTCATCATTAACATGCTTGAATTTTTGTTACTAAACGTTTATTTACTTTAACAAAATGATAAAACATGTACAATCTAAAACCTGTCAGGTTTGTAGCTTTCAAGGTCATGTGTTTTCTGTATAATGTTTTTTACTGCACTGTTGGCCTAGTGGTTCAAGCGGCCGCCACGCTGTTTTCTACTGCCAAGTATTGTGGGTTCAAATCCCACATGGGACAACACTTTGTGTGATCCATAAGTTGTTTGTACTTAGTTTAAAAGTTCTTTGTGTCTCTTTCATGTATGTTTGTAAAGTCCCCCGCGACACAGGAATTATGATAGTAATGGTGGTTGTCGTTTAAAAAAAAATTCTTTGTTTCTCCTTTGTCGAAAAGGTTTCGCTGTGATATGTGGCAACTAATGTCACCGACTCTCTGCAAATTTTAATGACATTCGAGAAAGCTGGTAACTATGTAAGAATAAAAGCAAATGGCTACCTTGAAATTAGACAAGCTCGAGTTTTTATAAATATGAATGTCACATGTTTTTTCATCTGTGTTTAATATCACCAAAAATTAATGCATCAGTTGTTGTACTGTATAAACGAATTTAATGAGCATTGAAAAAGATAGTGTGACGTTTTCATTATACCGATAAACATACTACAATATCATGTAATGAAGACTATAAAGAAGAACTTTGGAGAAACAACTAATTCTAAATCGCGAAATGTAAATTCTCGCGCCGATCAGTTAACATATATGCAATTGCCTAGTAAAAACGGTAAGCTCGCCAGGGTTATCTTTTTGGATAATCCTATCATTATATTGGAGGAATACAATGAACTCCAAAATAGTTTAACGCATTATTCTGTTTTGATTCACTCAACGTATTCATATGTTTCTTAAACGATTTTATGTTCTGTGTTATGATTAACAGAATGGGATACTACTGTGAAAATCGAGCGTTAATAAAACATAATGCATTAATTATGGAATGGAATCTGTTACGTGAGAGCGATACTGATGCTACACGAACATATATATTTGCCAAAGAATAAGAAATTGAGATCATGTTTTCGCAGTAGGTATACTTCACATTAATATTTTATGTCTCCAATCGTTTTTGCGTATGATATTTCGGCAGTTAGTACGTTTATCTTTTCATCAAACTTGTTTAACAGTTTTTTTTTCATTTTCTTGGGTATTTCATTACGTTCCAACTTGATTCTTTGTAGGAATTTATTTAGGGTTTCATTTTACCATTATGAAGTAAACTTGTACTTTATGATTAGGACTGTTAATGTTAAAAGAGCAGAGGTTGATCTTTAGAAAGATAAATGGATCGTTTTGCCGCCAATATTTTTTCCTTCCATTTCACTTAGTGAATAAAGATTTGCCTTACACATTTTTTTATATAATATTTCTTGGACTTAAAGAAGGTGCTAGAGTTGGCTGTCAGATCGTAAAGTATAGTTGAGATGTCAGATATAGATGCAACCTGTAAGATTCTATTTTTGTACAGATCACAAGTAAATAAGATTGTCACAAATCGTATAAAGATTTTTGAATAAGATAAGTTTACCTTAATTTAAAATGAGTGATCTTTTGATCCTGAATGATAGTTTCGAAGTGGTATATATTTGCGAATCGAGCTTACATGTTGCGAACGTCACCAGCTAAAACTTCAATTAAAACATTTAATAACCAGACAACGGTTACACGAACGGTTTAATTAAATCCAATTTGCGTGTAATACAAAAATAAACTCCATAAGGCGCAATAACACTAGATATATCCTCGACTCAAGGACACTAAGCGAACAATGATGAGGTCATGAGCTTTGTCTGCAGTACCGTGACTCAGATGTAAGAATTATTGTGAAGTTGTGTACGACTATACTAGTAAGGAGGTAATGCACACTACTTTCAGTAGAGGCCATTTGCGATACAGTTGTTTTTTTGCGGAAGCAATTTGTATGTGCATATGAAATTATAGTCATTGTGTATCGGAGTGTCGGAGAATGTTTCGTGACTTAGATCACTCAGTGTGAAATCAAATGTATTAGCGATTGCATTAAAAATGTTGGATTGTTTCTATGTGTTGGTTGATTGACTACTGTTTGCTTTTGAATAATAAAAAATTTGCGCGAGATGATTTCAAACTACGATAGTCATATCATTCTTATAATTTTTCACATAAAGTGACTTTTGAGAATGCTTTACCCCAGTAATTAGTATATAGCAGAACACTATTATATATTAAGACCAGTTGTTAGTATATCTTCTACTTTTTCAATGTTTTGTGCAGGTTTGAGTTTCTAAACTATTAATGCATGAATCAAGCCAGACATAGTTCAGTTAATCTACTTCTATTTCTAAACTAAAGTGTGAATTACTTATTACCGGTTTTACTTATTTCATTAGTTTGATAACCATACATATAGGTATTTATAGCATGTTGTTTTTTTTTATTATGTTATTCTATACTATACTTATTCTATACATGTCTGTTCATTTATTCGTGTTCTATTGGGTTTTTAAGCCTTGACAGGAAGACGGAATCGTATACCGTATATTTATACCTGAAATAGGAAATATGCGTTTACACGCAAAACTGTAGATTTAAATTCAATATTTACACGGAATTTGACCATTTATGGATTGAATAATGCGGTGTTCAACTGTTGATATTTAATTGAAATAAAAACTCCCATGAACTCATTATCATCTTTAATAAATCTTTAACGGTCTACTGCTGGACATAAGCCTCTCCTTAGAATGGAGGTTTCATCAATATCATCATCAACCTATCGCAGTCCACTGCTGGACATAGGCCTCTCCAATTGCACGCCACTCAGTTCAATCCTCGGCTTCTCGCATCCAGCTCCCGCCAACCGTCTTGCGCAAATCATCATAGATGGATGTTTAGGCCTACTATATCACGCTGGCTAGATGGATTGAATATAGACTTTGCTTAAAGTTTTCCTTTTCATGATCATAATGCTATATTGTAGTATATTGAAGTAAAAAGACCCTATCCAAGTTGACCAACCGGGCAACGCGGCGTTTAGATGGTCGCCTTATATATTGCTTAAACGATACAGTGGAAACGGACTTTTGGGCTGCTTTAAGACGACAATTGCCAGTAGACATGCCACGATCGAATAGACTGGCGTTATTTCCTATCGGAGTAGAAGATACGTTTTTGGTTACTGAACCAAAAGATTTAGTCATCACAATTCACAAGTAAAGAACTGTTATGTTCCCTATCTTTCTATGCTCTATGTATGTATTTTCTGACTCATAATAAAGTTGTATTGAAACTTTTCACATTAAGGACTACTTGTTGTGAAATACTAATTTCATAAACATGAATGTTATGAAAACTTGTTTAGTTCAAGATTGAAGCTTAAAATCAATATCGTATCCCAGTTAAAAGGAATATAATCAAGTGGTTTTTGAAGTACTTTACAACGAGTGTTGTCGAAATTCCACAAAATTTTCCAGTGATGTTTTAAAGTATTAGATGTTATGGCGGCCTTTTACTGTTTTCCTACTAAATAACCCCTTTTAGCTCAGTTCAATCAATCGTTCAGGTGAACAAATGTTGTTTACATACAACACAAACGTTTTCGCTGTGAGTTATGTGAAAATGCCAATGAAAGATTTCAAGTCGAACATACGGCAATGGAAGATTTCACAATCATAGAAAACTGTAAAATATATTTTTAGTTTACTAGGAAAATGAAAGTTCGTAGTACGTACTTGAGAACGTTTATAAAATACATATACATACTCTCAAGTACACACATGGGTACCATTGGTGTACTTGTGTGCTTATCACTTCATTTCTCTTTTTACTTTGTCGCCTGTTAGAATACCCTTTCAATCTCTTTAAAAGCTCTCCTGAACTAAATGTCAAATATTAAAATTCAAATCAAGCAATGCAATCTCACGTGTAGGGAAACATAGAGCACGTTTGTCTAAACGTGATCTTTTAACCAAACAGGTATTGTAGGACTCTCACACACAGCAACGAAGTTAATTACATATGTAATTATAAATATAGATAAACGCAGATAGATATAATCCCACACATAGGTCCTAAGTTCTCATATTACTAACCTTTTTATTGGACGTCCTCTTGCTGAGCAATCGGGTAGCACCAAATTACATGTGCCTTTATAATCAATTCAGCGTTTCAATTTAAGTGCCATCTATAAATCTCTTTTCAAATTGATATCTCAATTTTGAAGAGTTCCCATGTCACGTTCGAACCCGTTTATTTTTAGAAATTTAGAATGAAATTTTAAAATATATCTTTGCTTTCGTTATAATGAATACTGAAACTGTCTGGTTGTCAGGTTTCTATTATTATTTTGTTTTATTTATTTAACCAGTATTATTTGAATTTCATGGTAGGTATATATTATTTCCTTAGCAATAACAAAATATGTATATGTAGTTTTAAACGGACACATGTGTGTGTGCCTGACTTCATGTAGCAGTTTAATTCAGAAAGGACAAAGCTTAAGCTTTTAGTATATCCTACAAAAATACAGCAATTTTACAAAGTTTTAACGAGATTTTACACTCTTTCCAAGTAGTAGCTCAACCACTAACCCTACCCTTGAATAGGTCTTATCAGCACCATTGTAGCGTTAGTTGATGTGAGCACAACATCAACGCATTTTTTTAATGGTAACAGGAGTTAATAATATGAAACTATTTCGTCAAATGCACACACAGACACATGCACGCACACTTTTATTTTATTTCTACCTTCTAAACCTATAGTTTTTCTCTGTAACAGAAGAACACTAACTCCCAAATCACAGGAATACCTAGTTTGGGAGTAAGTGTTAGTCTAATTATGTGACCTTTACCTTAAAACTTTCAATCTTTAGCTTTAAGGAAATTGTGAAAGGTTATATATAACAATAAATAAATTATTAAATAAAGCGCTTTATTCCATAACAGCTTTAGAAAAGCCTTTAACACGAAAAAGCGATTAAACTGCACTAGACGCAGAGTATACTGCGCCGTCACATATGGCACCGGCCGCAGGCTGATTTTCCTTTTTTTATTGGTATACCACGACATCCGGTCGCTGTAACAAGCGACGTATGAGATAAAAGGATTTTAAATATAGAACGGGAAAACGTGTATAATGTATCGACCATTTGTTATTATAGCTTGTTAGTTAAATTCAAATTACGTACTTTGAAGCGCTGTAAACAAATATATTTTTACATGTTTTACTGTACATGTCTGGTTACAAATAACTGACGTTTGTTTGTAAACTAAGCTACGGTTATATACCGCAGGCCAAGATTTTATACCTATTAATATTACTCTCAATGGGAATGTTATGTTTGTGTATGCATATTTAGGTATATGTACGCTTGTATTCTCTTAGATGAGGGCGGAGGGGCTTGAATACCTTAATTTTGTTAACAATAATTTGTTCCTATACATGCGCCAAAGTTGAGTGGAGTAAAGATAACTACAGTAGCAGTTAACACTGTCACAACCACATCGATTCTTGACATAGGAATCATATATCATAGGAAAACATCGATTATTTGACAGGCATAGACTAGTGAATGAGGGAATGACTAGAAGCAGGATAGCGGTCCCCTTCATTCAATTCAGAGATTTTTTTAAACGTCTAGAAATCTCAAATTAATAGTCAGTTCAAATCTTAATAATATAAGCATATTAAACTGCCTATTTACTGTGGTATCACAACTTATCTTTTATTTTCATTTTTTTAATTTAATTTTTTTTATTTACAGGAGCTGGATTTGTAGCCGGTTTATTTTGCCACAAGTTTCTTTTATTTATCTTCATGGTCTCATGTAAGTTTTATTTTATTTTGTTTCGTTTTTTACCTTCTTAGTTTTTATATTTTTGTTTGACATTTTTTAATTTTTATTTATGAAAACTGTTTTGTATCATATTATTGAAAACGATTGTCAACCATTTTTAAACTTATAAAGTTTCAAATTTAAACGTCGTCCGTTTAACATTAGGAAGATATAATCTTCTTGATGAAGAACAACAATAGAAAAACATATTTGAATAAACACTATATATGTTTATTTACATATATATTGTTATAACATTAGGATCAGACCAGTCTACTTACTAACCTATTTACACACATTACTTACGAGTAAATAGATAAAAAAACTAAGCCTACGTAATCTGTCACATATATTTTCGCCGAAGCCTACGTAATCTGTCACATATATTTTCGCCGAAGCCTACGTAATCTGTCACATATATTTTCGCCGAATACCTCACAAAGGTGGAATTTTTCCATTTCTGTAGATACCCATATTCGCCTTACACGGTACAAGAACTGACACGGTCCGGGACAATTCAATTTGACGTTATTTTCCGGATGCGTGACGATGTCCCAACCCCGGAATGATGTCGTAAAAATTATCTGGAGAATCTATTTCGTCATTTCAGCGATATGAATCTACTAGACTGGCCTTTGCAGACTCTCGCTTGTAGGATTTTGCCCAGAGTCATCTAAAGTGTAGGACTATTTGTCGAAGGCTTTGTAGAATAAAAACTTTCATGTAAATTTATTTTTTAATATTAAAAATACATATGATAAAAGTGTATATTTAATGTCACATTAGGAAAAGTGTATTCCATTTGCTTTTATAATAACAATAATAACAATAGTGCTATTAAAATAACAAACATATGTAGTATTGAATGTTACTTGCCATTACATACCCACGTGTGGCGTATTGGACACAAATAATTGTTTTTATTATTATACATATTGGCAAGACATTATATAGTTGTTTTTTTATTAATTCATTTACGTTTAGTTTTTTTACAATTAAGTACACTTTATCTACTAAAATTACAGTGTAACGAATTTCTTCCAAAAAGAAAATACCGTGCAAGCCTCTGTCGTCCAGGTATTTATGAATAATTTATATTCAGAATAAATAGCATCACTAACAAACCTAATGTTATACAATTTTAGAAACTCTCAACAAACTATCTCAAGTATCTTAAAAAATAAAATAACTAGTAAAAGCACTTCTTGCTATAACGTGAGCAAAACAATAAGGAAGTGTTCAGTAATACTCACGTTTTACGGTCCCTACGCCCAACGAGGCTACGATCCGACCCAATATCAAGGTGTCTCCTTTATGGAAGTCGTAGCCATGGCAACCGGTTCCCGGCCAGAAGTGCCAAGGTCAAGCTTTTCTACAAAGTGATGTATTCCCACAACAGATGTACTGCTACCGTATATTGTTTGATTTATTAATACAAATTGTTTGTTGTTAGCAATTACCTACTTAAAGAAAAATCTTAGCGGAAGTGTGTTATGGAATCTCAATAGTAAACCTTATTAAAATAACAAGAATACAATTGTTCTTTTTATGACACAGGAAAACAAACGAGCAGGTAGACTACCACCGCTGATGGATATTTGATACTCAAAAAAAGCATAGAGTGAGAGGGATAAAAATTAGTAATAAAGAGTATCTGTAAATAAAACGCACTCGCCGGTTTTTAAATTCGGCACAAAAATTCTACCCGCTTAGAAATAATATATTTTTCCCGCTCTTTTCCTTTGACATTTTAGGTTATAATTTAAACAGAGCATGACAAATTCTGTCCTGCCTAATAAATATGCAAGTTTCAAGGTTGCCTCACATTTTTAGCTTAAAACGCCTTATCTTCAGGTGACGCTTAAAGATTATGTTGAAATACGGAGCGTGTAAAACGTGAGGATGTTTATAGGGTGCTTTTTGAGGAATGAAAGCAACATTTTACCTTACGTAACCTGTACTGAGAAGACAGGTTTGTTAGTTTTCACTCTAGTAGTTGGTGAACCGTATATCGTTATTAAATAATACTCACAATTATTTGCTTTGTGTCTAGACTGAATTTATCTATAATTTTATTATAGTATTTTAATTAATTTAATTTATTTTATTTAAGTGTATAAGGGTTTGCCCAGCTAGGCCGTCGGCCGTGTTCAAGATGATTGTGTGTGTTTTAAGGCTCGTCTCTCCTGTTTTTAACACCCAACGCAAAAAGAGGAGCGTCGATATCCGCCTTTCTTTGTGAGTGTATTTGTTTGTCTGTGGCATTGTAGCTTTCAAAAGGATAAACCGATTTCGATGCGTTTTTTCATTGGAAAGCCAGGTCCCTTGATTCTTCCCTTGGTTCTTAGGTCTGTATAGTTAATATCGGTTCAGCAATGTAAGAGTATCAGCTCTTTTCCAAGATGATATAAGACATTTTTGGCGTATGATTACTCGATTAAGTGCATGCGTAAGGTTTTTTTTTTATTTTACTTATTTTTTAATGATTGAAGTGAAAACTTCCTTAGCCGCACTTTTTGGGTAAACAAAAATCATGGAACTCGCGTCATAGTCACCGAACGCTTTTCATGAGTTTTTTTTTTTACTTCTTTATATCGCGCATTTTATTCACAGAGCAAAGATTTTGATTTCAGGTCAGCCTAAAGAACTGTTGGTTGATAGTATTAATTTTTCACTCCTGTCGGAAGTTCTCATGACGGTTTTTGTCATGTATGCCACTTTTCAAAGTAATATTTTCACAGATCACGATCGTACAACACGGAATTCGAGTCATCTAGAAAGTTCTTAAACTAATTAATCCAAATTATTTGCGACGTACATTTCCCTTGTATCTTAATTAACCGACACCCAACGGAAGGATGAAATTGATTTACGCAGTTCGGATTTTGTGCGGAAATCGGTCACTATGAACTTTGACGGATTATAACATATTGAATTTCCTAAAGTAGGTAAGGAGATTAATGAATTTTATACGCACGAGGGTATAATTTGGGACTTAGCTGTCATATCGATATATTATAGCTATTTATGTAGGTATATACTTACACAGACAATAAATAGTTGAAGAAATATTATTATTACTAAATCTAATTTAAAGTTAATGTATTATTTAATGCGGGCAGCACAGGACTGCTTGGTGTAAAGCTTGGGGGTGGTCTATGTCCAACAGTGGGCGTCTTTTGGCTGAGATAATGATGATAATGTGTTAGTTGTTTGAGATTATAGCTATATCTCCTTACCTTGGGTACAGCTAAATCCCCTTTAACACATGTAGAAACACCAGGTGCTTTAGTCATACTACGCCACCGTCTTGAAGATGTAGGTGATGACCAATTTGAGTATTGACAAAAACACTCTGTAAAAAGATATTAGTTTAAATTTAAAAGTATATAAGAAAAGGCATTGGTTAGGTAAGATAATGGAATGATACCGGTTTTCATAAAATTAGTTTTTTCAATTGGCTTTAATTTTTACTAGATGCAACATAAAATAGTCAATATACATATAGAATAACATCAAGATCCTTACTAATGATACTTTGTAGTTGTAGTGTAGCGAAACATGGTTGCTTTATTGTTAAAAGTCTTTCTTGAAGCCAAGAAAACGCTATATTAAAGTGCATAACTTATACTAAGTAATATTCTCCTAACACACGTAGCTCTTGCAGTAAAAGCTCGTTAAGTAAAATTAAATAACATACTATATCCTTGACACGGCGTGTGTGCATGATATATGCCAAGGATTCTCTATTACCAACAGTTTTCAAGGAACTGGTAACATGCTCGCTACGGTTATTGCATCAAGGATAAATTTTAAATAATTTAATATTGAAAACCAATAATGGTTAAAGAGAACTAAGTAAATTTGTTCTCAGGATAATATATAGCTGTTTAGTTACTTATATAAATAGGCACTAAGGCCTAAATAAGTGTCAACAGGGCTTACATTTTAGGATGCTATCGGTATTTGGTGGGGATTAATGAGACTTATAGTCAAGCTTAGGTGACATATGCTTGAGTTTTATCAGTCACCTAGATTTTATTATTTTTTGCTTATTATTACGCTTTTAAATAAGTGAATTAGTCATCTTTTTATTAGCTTTATGGTCGTATAAGGAAGCACTGTTATAATCTGTTTTACTAAAAGAAGCAATCAATTATATTGTCGTTCACTATAATGTTTCAACTACAAAAGTGGAAAACTTGAAATTCTATCCCATTCTGAAACTTATGAGTGGTATTTACGAGTACATTTATTACAAGGGTATGTTATGGAGATGCCTAACTTGTTTCAAATCAATGGGGATTCGTTATTTAAGAATGAAGTTAAGCGCCCCATTATTTGCAGTCTTTACTCTGTGGGTATGTTTATGTAAAACCTATCCAAAGATTGTCATAAAAATATTATTTTTCCCCTTTAGTACTGTCCCCAGTTATAACATGTATCGAATGGAACATCGTACCATTGTGTATACCCAATGAAATTAAAACAGAAGTTTACATATAATATTATCTAAGTTTCAGGGCTTAAATTTATCTGTAAGGCGATAAGCCTTTGTTCACAGGTCGTTACTTAAAGCCTTGGAGCCAGCCAACTTACGAAGGTTTAGTCTTAACGGTGATAACTTTTTTACGAGCTTTAGATACAAGCATTCAATTCAAGTTTTCTATATCAGTGTAGTTTATCTTGTAAATTACATTTTGTAGCAAAAGATTAAGATTATATGATCGTGAATTTTATTGTGAGTAAAAGGTCAATCTGATATCTGAAAAGTACAATTAATTTACTTTTTAATGGATTTCATAGGTAGTTACATAGGTATAATTTATTAAATTTCAACATATTTTTGAGTTTATAGTAATAGCCAGTATGATCACATTGATTTTGTCTTTAGCCTTGTGCCATAGGAGCAGATGAAGGCAATAAGGCAAATTCTTTAGAGATACGTTCTTTACTGCGTAATAATACAATGTTGGCAGGGGCGAAGGATACAGGTAAAAATCCGTGGTCTACAAGCCAAAGAAACCTGTTAAAGATTTCGCACAAGGCCATGACTTTTATTATATAAACCAAAGTCTAAAAAAGTTTTTTTGCGAATATTCGCAGTTTTGCACAATGAAAACCAATAATGCGGTATAATATGCATTTACTAATAAACATCAATTCTTTGGTTTAAAGTTAATGCCTCTCATTCCATAAATTCCGGTAAGTTCATTAATTCCTCTATATTGTTATTTCAAAAAAACCTTTACAGCGATAAAGGTTTTATGCAGAGCAATTGGCTACTATTTTTACTTTACAACATTTGTTCTATTTGTGCCTTAAATTATAACAACAACATTAAAGAAGTTAGGTTTGTGTTCTAATAGTGCCTTACACATTAATTTATCCACTTATCTAAAACGATTAAGAGCTGGTAAATCGATGAATGATTTATTGTGTACCGACAAGCACTTAAGTATCTCGATAACTTTGTTTAATAATGGAGAATCGGTTTCTTTTGTGTAAATAAGGTTTCAGTTGTTTGCGCTACATAGTTTATTCATACTCAAGGTGTGGATCATATGGGAAAGTGATGTTCCTTCTCTATATCATCATCATCATCACCAGCCTTTAACCCTCTACTGATGGATATTACCCTACGTACGTAAGATGATAATAGTCTTTTAATAAGATGGTATATACTTTTATTTGTTGCTAGAATGTTAAGTTTGAGAAAAAGAGTATTATAGATATATGATATCCAGGGGTTAATCGAGCAGACGTATTACTTGACGGAAAGTGACTACCCACGCCTTTTCACGCCTGCAATTCGGGTGTCACAAGCGCGTCGCGTTGTTATCCTACGGAACCATCCACGTAAATTCAACTTCAGCTTGGCCAGTTTTTAGGGTTGAATAGACCTGTACTATGCTACTTAATTAAATTTATCTACCCACGATTCTGTCTGAAATGAAATTCGTATTTAAATAATACATTTCAAGTTCTTTTTGTGAAGTTATTTAATTTTCTTTGTAAAATAAAATCGAAATGAGTTTTATGGACAATTGACTTCAGAAAGTAGGAGGTTCTCAATTTGGATGCATATATTTTTTGTGTTGTGCAATAGGTAATGTAATGCCAATACGTGTTACTCCGTCATGTATGGACATCCATCTACAGTTATTTTTTTATCAGAAGGTGTTTATGTTCTAAATTGCGAAATTAAATATTACATTATTATTAGATAAATATAGATTAGCCTATCATTATGATCTTCCATCATCATCATTACCTGCCTATTTCCAGCATAGGCCTGCTGATCATCATCAGCTTATTGCAGCCCTCTGTTTATCATCAGATAATGATGAAATACAGACTATATTTGGATAAATAGAGCTATGAGTATAACCAGCTTAACCTTAAAGACAGTGCTATGAAACTTTAAACTGATGTCCATTTTAAAGTTTCTTCTTGTTTCATTTGATCTTCTTATTACTAAAACTCTTTTTGAAAACATAATGGTATAATTTCCCGCAGCGTATTATGTACAAGGTCCTTAAAACCTCCATTACGTCATATTGAATTACCCATTACTGGAGCGTCTAAGGTAGGTACGTAATATCTTGTCTGAAAATCCAATTGAATCACCTAGTGTCGTAAAAGGAAACTGACTTAAGTTTATTTAGCCAATTTACTGGTAGTCGAGTTTACCTGTCTTATTTTAGTACAATTTTAGTTTATTGAATTTATTGTAGAGTAAATATATTTTTTCATTTCCAGATTATTTTATTTATTTTGCGTAGTGCTCGGGAAACAAAGACAAGATTTTTAAAGCATTGATAAAAAATTCAGTATTGAATATTTAAAAACAATTACATATCTTTTGAAATCTATTGAATAAAATATGCCATATTTCTAAATTTAAATAAATATAGCAATTTTTTTTCTATTTTGTTTCAATAACAGTTATCAAGGCACTTTGGTTCTGAAATCAGTGACTAAAAGTGAGTTATCAACGCGGAGCCTAAAGCTTTATGGCCACAAACCTGGCAGATGATGGTTGTTTATGTTGTATATTTAGTGTATAATATAGATCGATAGATAGATAGAAAACTCTTTATTTGTACACCGTAATACAGATATAAAAAAGTACAGAAAATGACAAATGTATAAAGTACAAAGGGCGGCCTTATTACCTAAAGCAATCTCTTCCAGGCAACCTTAGGATGGATCAAAAAGTATCGGAAAGGCAGTAGTGTTATAATTATGTCGTGATAGTCCGAAAGAATATTATGAAAGATGCATCACATCAGACACACAAAGTAAAGCTACCAATTAAATGAGAGTAAAGCCACTAAACGGCTAGTAAAATCCTAATTCAAGTAGAGTTTCGTTCAATGAAAAAATATACCACTCAAAGGAGTATCAGAGGTCATTGACACCCCAACGGTTCATCCTTTTCAACGATCGTTCCTCTGCGGATTTTATGACTTACAATGTAAATTGGGAAAGCTTTAAATTCTATTACCTTTCCTTTGTTTCCCTAATGCCTTTCGTAATGGAAAAGGTGTACATGCAAACGAGATTGAGGATGGAAAACTTTACAATTTAAAATTGTGTAATACGAGCGGTATTACACCGACTATGTTTTAAACTTAGTTACATCTAAATATTCTGGATAGTTGGTTACAAAATTACGTCTCCAGAAAACTACCCATAACTGCTACCCATACTTTAACTTGTTTAAAAACTCATAGACGTTAAGTATTTAGATTATCTTAATAATATCTTATTGATTTCATACCTGTATTGTTTTTTACATAAATCTTAAAGCAGACAGGTTCGGCAATATAATTAAGCCAAGCATTATTATTCCTCTACCTTCATCAAAGTTTGTTATGTAAATAATTACGAATTAGTCAATTTCTTCAGATTAATTTATCATTGGTTCTAAGTTTAACTTGTTAGCTATATTACCTGTTGACTCTGGCCACCCTGGCGTGTTTTTTATTGTTTTGTGTTTGTAACTTTAATTACGAACTTCCACAATTCTCAGAAATCTTGGTTTTTACTACATTAAAATCATCAGCTATTTGTAGTCAGCCGTTAATGTACTGCGTAGATGAATTTTTTGCCTAGACAAGTAATTTAACATGTATAGATTAATTCTGGAAGAGTCACTTTGCGTTTAAAGTGTAAATGAATAAACTGCAAACTACAGTAATCAAGCGCCAAGTCTGTTATCAACCTAATAAACAGCGGATTAGTCCCGTTGTCTCCTCAAGCAGGTGTCATAGCTAAATGTCAAGTAGCTCGTTACCTTTAATAAGAGGCAAGGTTTGTTTACCCTACTTTTTGCATCAATGAACCTCTTGTAATGAATAGCACTGTAATTTTGACGAGGGTTCGTTAGTTGTGGGTTAGAAGGTGTAGCGTCAAGAGGGTTATGTTGTCATATAATAAAGGTAGTCTGTACACACGGTTTGTGGTTATTAAACATTTTTAGAAATTACTTTCGAACGTATACTATAGAGTTTTATATTAAATTAGCTCACCCAATCAACTTTGTTTGCGTCTTTTTTCAATCATGTTAGACTTCTTTGGGCTTAAGCGTGATTGTTTGTTATCCTATTTAAGACACGCCAGCAAAACACATACTTAAAAATTTGAGGTGGAAGGTTTCTCTTCTAGTTCTGTCTCTGGAAAAGCAACGCAAGCAACTGGAATTATACCTCAGTGGGGAGACGAAGAATCTTGTTCTTCTTAATCATTGAATTGTTGTAATTTTGATGGTCAGGTATATGAGTTGGCATAGCATCTTGGAAAGATAGTGGGTCGTTCTATCCCTGTCATCTTTTAAGTACTAAGTCACAAGAGTCTTGATCACAAATAGGAAGAAGTTAAAAATGGTCGTAATCTTTTTCTATGTAGAGTAAACGATTATTTTAAACATTTGTAACGGATTTCTAAGATTCTTTTTTAATTACCTTAACTTGTTTCTCCTTCCACCGCTGAGCGAAGGCCTCCCCAAAGATAAATAAAACGCAAATATCCCAAAGTGGAAAGTAATTACCGCCAGCCATTGACATCTGCAACTCAATAGCGACAAGGGGCGTTGCCGGAAACCCAGTTTGGATTTAGGTTCCCGAAAACCTTATTCGCTTGGTAAACAGTTACGAAAGAATTAGTTAACGCCTGTTTTCTATCAGCGTTACGGAGGTCCGATGCTAGTCGTTTCTTAGAAAAACTTATTTGCCGGTGAAATCGGTTCAACTGGTAGCCGACCCCAAATAATCTTGGGAATAACGAAGGCTAGGAAGATGTTGATAATATTAACTATCGTGTATCTTGTGAACCACGAAGTTTAGAGCCCACATAGAATATGAAACATAATATTCGTTGGTTATGTGAGCTTACGTCATCTGCCATTATGTTACACTTGGGCAAAGCTGCTACGTACACTTTACGAACAAACGAGCAAGGCCGTAGTGCTACATATTAAATAGGACAACTGTACAAGTTTGAAACATAACAGGCATATAAAGTTTGAACGAAAGAAAATAAAAAAAATGTATTAAAACATTGGATATATAATATTGAAGGGCGCTGGAAAGATACTCCCTAATAGGCAACAAATGGTAAAATAATCAAAATGACTATCATACATTTTTGTCTAATGATGAAAAAATATCCGCTACTGCCAATGGTAGGTACTATGTAGGTACATAGTATTCACTTTACACATATTTTTATGCCTGTTCTGTATATTTTATGTATAATATTCTTTTAAATGATATAAATGATCTAATCGTTGAGGGGTGAAACCGTAATAAATAAATAAATTAAGTTTCCCATTTAAAATATGAGTTAAGAATAACATTAGGTAAGTTTAGTAATTGGAATATGTAAAAACTAAATATAAATATATGTACAAAAGTCTAGAATTCACAAATAAGGCATGCTCTGGAATGCACTGATCACGGAAGCTTGTCACTTGAAACGAAATTACTTTTTTTGGGCCTTGAATATATAAATGTATATTAGTCACTTTGCATCGAGTGTCCCGTTTGCTTATTTGCTCCCTGTATTTACTTTGCTAAGTAATAAGCTATTTAAAATATCATCTTACTAAATGGCTAGTTACTAAAACCTTACTGACAAAATAAAATATAATTGAGCTATTAATTTCAAGAAAGTCCTAGTTCATTTTCTCAACGCCGTCGTTGGTAATTATACCTATGAGACAGACCTATTTAGAATCCTCATAATTTAATTTCAGAACACGTTTGTCAATCATTTATCATCATCATATCATAATAAATAGTCTATATATATATATAAATATAATATAATAAATATAATAATAGTCTGTTGTAGAATCACAAATGTTGTTTTTGTTTTAAAATAATAAATACATTTACGGTCGTTTTCAATAACCTATCTCCTAGTTAAAACTGGAGATGGTATATATTTTTCAATACACATGTCTCGATACCTTCATTGATAAGCAGTATAATTTTTTGTATTTAATTTTTCAAGTTTTAGTTATCAAAAAAAGGGAAACGAATGCTCTTAATAAAGTAGTNATTTAATTTTTCAAGTTTTAGTTATCAGAAAAAGGGAAACGAATGCTCTTAATAAAGTAGTTTACCATACATTTCATCTTATTACATATTATGTTAGCACATATTTTCAATGGTTATTAAATTGTAAAGATATTATATGACTATTGAGTTTTCTATTATGTAAAAATGGTCAATGGAACTTTTTATAAGGTTGAAAACAAACATTAATCTGTGTGTCTTGGATAGGACTGACGTCTCAAGAATCAGAAAGAACATTTTCAAAATCACATCGATGAATATTCTTGATAGCTGGTCACGAATTTCGTTATGACATGTATTAAAAATCTTGCCAACGCCTATTATCCGTCTATTGCGTCCACATCTCACTGACTATACGATTTCCGAAGATACAGCCATTTTCAATAGGTTCCTGTGCAGTATCCAAAGAATGAGTGTTCGTTTATATAACAATGCCTCAAAAATTTATTTCATGAAGTTATTTTAAGAGATAATCTAGCAAATCTTGAAACACATAAGCTAAATTAAAAGCTTTAACTATCCACGTTTACAATTATTTTTTCAATTAGCACCTATGTATCTAAATCAATTCTTAAGAGATATAGAGAGGAAAGCAGGAGGTATTTTTATCCTCCTTAGATTTTAATATTTATCACTTTGTTGAGAAGTTTTGATTGATTGGCCCAAGCTCCAACTTCGTTATATTGTTGTTTTTAAACGGCGAAGGAGAATATTGAGTGCCTCTAATATCTTTGAAAACGTTTCTGGAATATTAAAGCTTAAGGAATAATCAATAAGAAGATTATTATAAACATCTAAAATATTGTATCTTTAAAATATATTTACATACGTATATATAAAGTAAACAAGTACTTTTTCATCCTTTTAGTCCCCATGACCGGGGGATCTGGGACAAAATCTGCTGCTGACAGTAACCTAGTGAAGATCACGGGAAACCGTTGGATGTGGGGCGGCAAAAGACCGTTTGTTGTGGAGAGCCTTGGGGAAGGTTATATCCAGCACTGGCCGTCTGTTGTAAAACGCCGGTTGAACCGGTTCTTATACAAAATAAGCAATTCTAGTCTTTCATTACGTGAAATTTGCGGTAACGTGCAAAGTTGCTGACCTTATATACCAGTGACCGTAGAAGTATCAAAGTTGTTTCAAGGGAAACAATCCTTACTCAACTTATATAACTTGATATTGTTCAAGTTCCTGAAGCATAACACGTTGTAATTGTATATGTATATGAAAAAAATATTGTATATAGATTTATTTTGTCGTTTCTCATTCGAAACTGTTGTAAGAGTAGGCTAATGGAGCACACTACGTAGTACAATAGTGCTACAAAGAGATGGAAGACTTGACACAAACCCTTGGAATTGGTCTGAACAGCGCGGAATAGTAATATAAAACCTCCTTTCTAAAGATAGGCCTGTGTCCAGTAGTAGCCTAATTGAGAGCTTTCGAGAAAGATAAGACTTTAAAGTAGTAACTCTCAATAATTGTTTAAGAGTGATTACTACAATATTTATTTTATATAGAAATGTTTTTTGATTACACAGACAAATCAGAATTCTAGTACATCAAGAATATGGTGAGGAGGAACGGGTGTGATGTCCCTCCAACACAAATGGAGGATCCTCCGACCAGGCGAGGTGATTATACCTGGCAGGCCACTGCCCAACGTTTGATGTTGGGATGTTGTTTATATGCTTATCGGCGCTAGAACTTCTATTGCACGATACAGGATTGTTAGTTTCTTCGTGTAGTACTTTACTCCGTAGTTCAGTGTATCTGCGATAGATGGCGCTGTACTATGTTTCTGTTGCGCTGTATGTGAAAGTCGCCATAATGGCTTTTTGGTGTAGGAGGCCAATGAATAGGTGGGTCACCAAGGCAACAAAGGACATGTGCAATTTAAGAGACATAAGTACATTGACGAACTTGGTTCTTCACAGAAAAATCCATCTCCTCGTGCCTTCGAATTTTGCTTCGACAGATACAAGACCAGAGCCATGAGAAAATATAATTCGCACAGAATATCGCACCACTTTCCTCCGGTGACCTATTCTCGCTCGGCGAAAAGCAACTTCTGATTTTTTTGCCTGAGCAGACTCTCCCACTATAAACAAAATATCTTTTTTTTTGTCTTTAAAATATCATATATACGTAGCAAATTGGCCATTATGAATATTGGTTCCAATAAGCAACTAGGCCCAAGCCCATTACGCTAATATTTTGGACATAACAATGTTATTTCTTTATGAAAATATCTGGGTATTATCCTTCTATAAAGGCATTGCTTTTTATTACACAATATCTTAAAAGATCCCTGATATTATGTAATATTTCTGGAGGTCTTTAAGCACAATGAAAAGGCTGTCTTTTAACAGTTTTTAAGTATTGTTGGTAAAATGTGTACTTCTTCACCCGGTTGTTCAATTTCGTTAAATTATTATTGCACATTTGATATTATGTGTATACATATACATATTCTTATATTGTTTTTAAAATAAATAATGCTGTATATTTAACGCTTTCGCACTAACAGACTTGGCTAATACTATTAAGTAATTGCACATGGTCCAAAAAAAATATTAAATATTTTACGAGTGCCGAGTTTCAAAAAATTATTATCTGAACTCTTAATAAACAACATATAAAGTCTAGTAAGTAACTAATCCTTTACATAAATAAAATTATATACCTACCTTTTTATATTATTTTTAATTCTAAAACATTTTATTCGTATTTCTCTTTGATAGAACCAGTGAATCGAAACATGAAACTAAGAGAACGTATCAAATGTTACCGATACACGATATTCTACTTCTATTAGATACTTGTATAACATTTCGTACAGAGATAGAAGGGATTATCTATCAGAAATATTGATGTTTTAATTATATTAATTTACAGATAAGCTAGTTTCGATAATAATTCTTCTACGAAGTTCTATTCAAATGGTTCATGTTAAAACACCGTAACGCACATCTAAACGTACTTCAGTTTGGGCTTTTAATGCATGGGTCCATTTGGGCTTTGACTGAGGGGTACGCTTGCGTATGGCTATTCCCGTGTTGCTCTATATCATAACATTACTTTGTGACATTCGTTGCTTCCATGGTGTTTCTTGCCAAATTCTTCTCCATGAAGGGTAGGCTGTACTTGGAAACGGCGACTAGAATCACTCGAATATTAAAATGTTGACTAATATAAGTGCCTTTATAATAAGTGTCCATTTGAATAAAAATCTTTTGACTTTGACCGCCCTATTTAAATCCCCAAGTACCTACTGTCATTACTTTGTCCGACTGTAGAATAATAACTTGTTTGCTAGCATCCGATAAGAACGTAATTCGTAATAAGTTTCGTTAATAGGCTCGTAGTTTCGTAAATTAAAAAATATGTAGACAAAGACAGTGTTGCTGGTTTAAACAGAGGACGGTCGATACTGGTAGCGTGTGTCACGCAATTGGCAAACGACAACGGCAGCGTTACAAACCTCATTAAAACTGAACTTTCATACTTAACAAATTTTTTTACTGATTCGAGAACAGAATTTATGTACTTTGAATAAATTCCATAATTTTAATCCCTTAAGTTTAATTAAAGTAAGACTGTGTATTATGTAACCAAAGAAGTGATAAACAAACTTACTCATTTATAGAAACATATTATAGATAGAGTACGTCCAGACACAGATCAAATGACTACGATTACACAATTATTTGTCCTGGGTGGAAATTGAAACCGTGAGCTCTGGCCTAGTGGTCAGGGTAAGTAACACACTGGTCGCGTGATCATATGGTCTTCATCAGTACTACTATAATACAACTTACTACGTTACGTACTACTTAATGGTACTTACAATAAAATTGTAAGAAGTCGATGTCTGTACGTTAAAAATATTGAAGAAAAACAAATCTCCTTCCTTAGTTAATCTTTATCTCAAGTAAGAAAACTCAAAACAATAGTTTTTAGAGTTTTTGTCTGTTTGTTTTTGCGCTGTAATCTTTAGAAGTGGTTTAACCGATTTTATTACATTACTTAAAAGAATCATCGCGATAACCGACACATACGCAGGACAGTGGCACCCCAGGCATAGTCACCTCACCGTGGGAGAGCCACGCTTCGGCATGCATGGGCCGGCTCGACCGGAGTGATACCACGGCCTCACAGAAAACCGGTGTGAAACAGCGCCTGCGCTGTGTTTCACCGAGTGAGTGAGGATACCGGAGGCCCATATTTAAACCCTTCCCCTCATTCCCCTCCCCCTCCCCATCCCCCAAGGCCGGCAACGCACTTGTGACACCTCTGGTGTTACAAGGGTCCATGGGCGGCGGTAATCGCTTACCATCAGGCGATACGTCTGCTAAATTGCCCCCTATTCCATAATAAAAAAAAAATACGCGGACGGAGCTAGTGCTACATATTTCCATGGTAAAGCTGAAAATAAAAAAGATAATTTATCTTCTTTGGAAGTCTTTAAATTATGCATATCAAGTTAATGACTTCCTTACGCTCTTCCTCGTACTGTCGAAAAGGAATAAAATCAAAAGAATGGAAAGGGACAGTCGCAATAATAAATTTACAAGCCCTGCGGGTGTCAGGTAGGTATTCTTCACTTGAATCATTGATCTAACTTTTTTCTCGCTTGTTTTATGTCGTGTTCTTTAAAACGTGATCAAATAATAAGTTGGAATTGTTGTTATAAGGACGTAAGTGTGACTGTATTTGTTACAAAGTGCATATAGCACTAATGACTATAATCGTGTGGCATTACGCATTAAGTACTTAAAGACAACTGTATGTGAGAGTTTTAGAATAGATAAGGATACATAAACATGTGCTAACATAGTTTATGGGAGTGTGACACCTGTTTCGTATGTCGTCTATATAAAAGTCTTAATGTAAATCTGTTAAAACATAGCCTTTACATTGTGTTTACAAGAATAGTTTTCACAAGTATAATTTGTTATGTTTTATTTTACGTAAATTCCAATAATATTTAGTTTAATGGATCAATCAATCAACAACCCATAATGTCCCACTGCTGGGCTCAGGTCTCCTCTCAGGAGAGGGTTAAGGGAATACGTCCCCACGCTGGCCATGTGCGTTTAATGGATTCAGTACATCTTTTTCTACGTATATATTAAATGTGTGATCGTAAAATATTTTCCTTCTAGCCTATTTCTTATTACAATTTAATACAGTGAAACATGTACCAAATTCGAACTAAAAATCTCTACACCATGAGAGCAGTTTGTTCTTTCTAGTTTTCTTAAAACTGATATTAAATAGAGGTTTAATCATACGGCTTTAATGATAATCAATATTTTAAATACAATCAAAGCATTCAAAGTTTTCATGTGCATCTAGAAACTTCTAACCATATTAATCATAACTTTCCTCGGTAAAATAACTTGGTGGAGTTGTAAATAAATAAAAGCGCTAGCTTTGTACGTGTCTCTAGGCATTACATACTTTAGTTTTGCCGTTTACATTAAATATTTAACATAATGGCCGAATTCGTCACACACTGAATTTGTACGAATAATAAATATAGGCACAAATCAATACATCAATGTTACTAAAGTGGCCATATTACATGTAGTACTAATTCATCATTAGCCTGTGGCAGTCCATTGCTGAATATAGGCCATTCTGCTCTCCAATGGCACGCCACTTGGTTCGTTCCTCGGCTTCTCCATCTAGCTCCTGCCAGCCGTCCTGCGTAGTAGTTTTGGAAATCAACCAAACACCAAAATACTAATTATACTTTTATGGTTTTAATTATCTTTCTTAGTGTAAAAGCTTTTCTTTTATTCGACTTCCTTAGTGGCGCCGTGGTAGCGTTTGCGGCTACTGTGCTTGAGTTCTCGGGTTTGATTCACGGATCGGACCAAAGGTTTGTATGTATACATCAATGTTGAAATATATATAAATATATGGATTAATTAGAGAGAGATAGAGAGAGATTAAATAGAGAGAGATTTAAGGTTGATTTTGATCATGATGAAATACTTGGCTTTGGTATATAGTAGGTTAAAAAATACGCACTATACGTATAATTAAGTATTTTGTCAGGTCAGGGTTTTCAAGTTAAATTCTAAAATTACATTGCAACTGTAATCAGCAGTTCCTGTTATAAAATAAATGCGATCAGCTAGCTTTTTATCAAGCGTTATGAATAGTGCGAATGTAGGTCGCATCAGGAACTGGCCATTTATAACAACTGGGTTGGCAAGATTAGGTATACATGTAACTTATAACTATTTTATTTCCAAAACACTTACTGAAGCTTTATTCAGAGAGAACTTTCTTTGTGTGAGTAATTGTAAAGACGAGATAGGCTTTTTTTAGAAAGGAATCTTTGCGAAACTCCATTAAGTACGTAGAACAACTACAATATATGCTTGTCAGAATAGTAAAGTGTGTTTTTTACAGACCATTTTCTCCATCACAAGGTTGCCTAGAAGATATTGCTTTTTAGCGATAAGCCCGTCATTTGTACATGGTCTCTCAATTGATATGATCTTTAGTGTAAATTATATTACCTGGACAATTAAGTTTATTCTATTCTAATCTAAATTAATGAAGTAATAAAACCCAATAAACCTATATTATGTCAAGTGTGAGTTTTAAATGAATTGTGCTGAGTACTTACCTAATTGCATCTATCAATATTAGACAATTATGAGTTACCTATTCAAAGACTATCCTTTAACATATTTACGCTTTTATTAAAAAAAACAAACACAAAACCTTCTAAATTTATATCAAGCGCTTGTTTAATTTCTTAACTTCTTAATTTTTTAAAAATCATTTTTTATTCATCTAATTCTTATACAGATAAGAACTCCAAAAAGTTTATTAACCATCACGACCGCGAAACCTCCAGATTCTGTTACTAAACTTAAAAATCCTAATTTTGATAACAATCCCTGGCTGGTACTGTACCAGGGCAATGACCTAAGAATAAATCAACAAAACACAATGTGTCACAAACATAAGCAGACAGATATCGTGTAGAGACAGTTTACAACAGTCATTTACAATTTACTCTTCATGGCTGGCAGTAGTTACGAACTGCATACTGTCGCAAATCACGGCAGGCTCGATTGTGGTACTATAAGTTACACGGTACAGCAGTTGTCTGTTCTCTAACTATTATTCTAATCTAATATTCTCTCTAAGTGACTTGTCAGTTGTGTGTGTTTGCTCGCGTCGTTTCTAGTTTATCAGACAAATATAGTCTTCATGTTAAAGTAAAAGTTAAATTCAAATCGATTATTATTGAATAGAGGCGCTCATAGCCCAGTTGCACTCGTTGATTAGAAACAATCAGCGAGGGCAAGCAACGACGGCGCAGTCGAAGAAGAAGCAGTCGGTCCCGGTTGTTATCATAGGATAACAGTCGTGAAGCTTAGTTGGAGGCCTTCGGGCGGCTTAAAAAGATCCAACGGTAAGATTACGTAGCCACAACGTTGTCTTGCCAGTCCCCAACCCGCACTTGGCCAGCGTGGGGACGCATGGCCTTAACCCTCTCCTGAGAGTAGACCCGAGCCCAGCAGTGGGACATTATGGGTTGTTGATGATTGATTATTGAATAAACTGTTATTTTTTCAAACTTTTTACGATTGCCACATATCATGAAATTAATATAAAATACTAAAGTGGAAATTGATGTTTAAAACACACATACACACGTACACTTATTTAAAGATAATACAGACCAATTGCCAAAAGTCTAATGATTTTATGATTTTTCAACTGAATTTGTGATCTCCTGTAAACACATACCTATAAGCACCGTGACCAGATCGTATTATAATACTGTATTTATTGGTAGTTAGGTATGCGTAATATCTTACCGAGAAATCACAAAACTACTTCAAAATGTGAAGGTAAAATTAGCTCGAAACTAAATCAAATACTTATATCATACAAGTTAAATTTTCATATCTTGTAAGTTACATTAGGTTTAAACTTCATTTAGTAAAACTGATGTCCCAAACAAGTTATACAACACAAGTTTTGTTCGTGTTTCGCTAAAACTTTAGGTATCCTAACATGCGATGTTTGCTCTACGTACCTTTAATAAATATTTTCTCGGAGACCTTATTTTTTTAGACTTAAATTCTGTTGTAATTGGGGAACTTTATTTTTTTTACTCATAATGAATTTTAATTTGAATCATTTAAAGTTATTCAATGCCTTGCCAATGGACTAAATTAATGAAGAATGAATGAAACTATTGAAGCATAAATTGTATCCCTTCTTAGTCGTGCCTGCCTTAATCTTTCTACATACCGTACCTTGTACATACTACGGGGCAATTTGAAAAAATCCAAATCAAAACAGTTATGACTGAAATTGATAAATTTTATCTCAAATTTGGGAACAGACACTGAATCATTGAAGTTCAGATAGCAATCACAGTCTTTACAAGCTTACTTTACTATAAACCACACTACTGCATTGATAATAAAAAATATTACTAATAAAAAATAAACTCGTATGATTCACCTCATAACACCTCGTCGTGCCAAAAGAACGGGATGCATTGCAACTGTCTTTCGTGTAGGGCTCGAGTTCAACGACCGCAGACAATTAAAAACAATGAGCTGCTAATTGGAACTAAGTTTCAAGCTTAAGTGGTTGTCACTGATACATTAAGAAGGCAGAAACCAAGCTCATAATATTTTAGTTTTAGAATTATTCGACTTCAAGAAAGGAGTGTGTTCTCTATTTGATTAGATTTGCTATTTTATGTTTGAAACTGAACAACTCAGTAATTTATGAACAGCCCTGGGGAATAGGGTAGATGACATTTTATTCAACTTTTTATCATAAGTCAAAACGGTAACTTTATGTGAAAAATGTACTAAATTGTGACGTCACTATTTTCGAATACTCAATTGAGTAATATATTTTAAATGTTAATTTTAAAATTTGTAATAGGAATTAAAAGCTGCAATAAATTTTATATCTTCTGAAATGTTCTGCAATATTAATATTAATGAGGAGATATCGCTATTTATTTACGATACATTCATTTACCCTATTGTTTATTAAGATTAACAGTGTTGAAGATACGGAATCAGGCTGCAAAAGTTAATATTTAATGAGTAAGATTACAATAAATCTTGACAACTTTAAAAGTCCGTACTTGTCAAAACACTCGGCGACAACAATTTTCAATTTAAATTTTACTAGATTTTTGAACATAAACAACAGTGTGAAAGCTTCAGTATAAAAATATGTTCATCGCAAGGGTTGCACAATAATGAAACCATTATATCGCGGCCGACCTTCGCGGGGCACCAGGAAATTGCGACCCGAGGTAGTCGTTAACCCCTCGACAATTGTACCTGTTCAAACACATTTGTATATTCTATAGGCATTTCCATGTTTTCATAATCGCATTCATTTATATTATGACAATAAATCGTTGATTTATTAGTAGAGCCTATATAAATACATTACAACAACAACCGCGGGTAACACCGCGAGGCGAAGCTAGTCTAATATATTAGTAGTCTAAGTTACTCCATGTATCACTCGAATCCAAAAATAATATATTTTAGTAGTTTTTCCTAAAAAATATCGAGAATAATTCGAAAAACTGCATCAGGGTCCAGGGTGGGAACCCCCCTTGAAGGCCTATTGCCAGAAGTGCATAATTTCATTTCCAAGTTTTTGCCAGAGGAAGGGTTACGTAACCTAAAAAAGGTTTAATAGCAATTTCAGTCCTGAGAGGCTAAAATAAAGGATGAATGGTTTTATGAAAGTTAATTATTTTCATAATTAGAAACACGAAATAACTGCTACTACGAGAATTTGCTACATACATTATTTTTATAGTGTCTGCTGAAATATTTAGAAAAACCGTAGTAGTTTTACTATAGTGTGAATGTATATTTAAACATAGCCAAAAGCTAAGGCGAACTGCCCAACTAAAAGCCCAATACTTTTTCTCTCTACCTGATTTACTGCCCTGCGAAACGATTCAGTTAAATTTAGCGTTATAATTTACAGTTATTGAGAGTAAAACTTATTGTTATGTTGTCTTACGGTATTTCAGTTATATTATGTTCATCTTTTGTCTACGCACGTATGTAAGATTATAAGTCGATATAAAACCTTACAATTTCAGTTAGTTTTTGTTTTTGTCTTTTGTTAAGATACTGGCAACACTGAGCAACTACGTTTACGTCTCTCTTATCATCATCATCAGCTTGTCCCCTGCTGGATATAGGCCTGTCCTATTAGGTCGATTTTGACAGTTTTAAAAATTGCTTGCGTAAATGCGCTGATATTATAAAAAGCATCTGCAACCAACAAATTTAGGAATTTTTCGACATGATCTTATAAATCGATGAACGCTGGCTGCCCGCACGAATAAGCATGACTCATTGTCACGTTTGGCCTGAACAAAAAAAAAGCAGCGTGCGGGCAAAAGCGCTGAACAAGCGATAGGGAGGCACAACTTTTTTTTTTTTTGACGCTGGGATATCTTCATGGATATCCTCCGCTCTGGGGAGAGGGCGAAGGGGTCTGTCAGACTTTTACTGATTAAAACCCCCCGGTGTTCCGTCTCTCACCTACGCTAGGGATCACGGGAACTTAAAAGGCATCCGCAAGGGAGGCACAACCTGCCCAAGCGTTCGGCTTTTGACGCATATTTTTCACCAATGTTTTCTTATAACATTATCAAGTAAAAAGCGTCGCGGCTTCTAATGAGATAAAATAATTGTTTCAATTCGAACTAGTGGTTTCTAATATTCTTGTATATCGGTGCTCTAGCCTACTGAGCTGACAAGTCATAGTAGGCCAAAACCTCCTTTTAAAGAAGATGCTTATATCTATCTGTGGAGTAATAAAGGTTGTTGAGCATGTTGAGTTTCTAAGGTAAGCGCGTTTAACCAAAACCAAAAAAAAAACAAGTTTTTCAGCTTTACAATATGAGTATAGATTAAATATAAAATTGGTTCTAATTCTGTCAAATATAATAAGTAGAAAGTGAATTATACCATTACCATAATTATTACATTACATTACATATATTACTATTATAGTATAGTTATCCACTTTTTCTGAATATGTTATGTTATTTATAAGCTTTATTACATCTTTTAAACAGACCTTTGATGCTTTCAATATCTCATATTTATATTCAACGGTTCGTCCAGTATTTCCATATATTGACTTTTTAATTTTAATTACTACCCACATGAGGAAATAATTAAAATAAGTAATACAATAAATTCTTAGTGCAAATGGAATACTGTTAAGCGCTGTGCTACTGATAGAGTTTCTCTAAACACGATTCTATGCATATGTTTTACTTCGAAATTGGTAGACTCTTCCTTCAGTCTATTCCTTTTTACTTTGTTTCATTATTTTTTTACGTCTTTCGCAACTTATGCATATTTTCATAGTTTTTCTTGCACATAATTTTATCGCGAAAAAGTCCCGTTGTACAACTTTTCCATAACCTCGTGAAAACGTGATGACACATATTGGTAAATTCTGAATAAAATTTTAGACACCTACAAAATCAATCAAGCAAAGTAATTTTGTGATGTAAACATGCTTTATTGTATTTGTTTCAGTAGGTATATATGTGTATATACGTTTACGATACGTGTATAAATATTAAATGATTAATTTGTACCTTTTATTATTTCAAGTATAAATTGGATGTACTTCCGAGTATTTCTTGATTTACCATAGGGTTTATTGACAGAAAGTGTCTAAACTTCTCTCCTTACTGTAAGTGCATAAAGTTTTACACACGCTTGTTTTATTAAGGTTTTATTGAATTACAAACTTCGCATCTGCTATGTAGCGTGTCGCGATACTTTGCCGATTTTATAGCCATATAACGTATTTGTGAACAGAAACCACTGATATTGGAACACTTAACCTTTTTGCGAAGCGTACCAAGAAGTAGTTTAGATACCAGATTCAGAACAATTGGAACAATAGCTTAATCTGTTATTACCGTATTAAATGAACCATCATTTTTGAGAATATTGTAGGCTTGAAAGTGATTCAATTAAATATTTCTGCACACTTGCACAATTTCTGTTTGATTCTCGGCTTCTCGCATCCAGTTCGTGCCAGCCATTTTGCGAAAATCTTCACTCCACCGGGTCTGTGGGCGTCCTAAACTTCGTACTGAAGAGGTTTATGTTCAGGTGCTGACTAGGAAAGGCTGATAATGATGACATATGGACTAATTCTTTTTTAAATTATTCCTATGATGTTACGAATAGATTAAAGATTTGTAACTAATTTTAAGATATTTATTTACCATAAAATGATGTGTTTACAAAGTTTATGTACCAATTTTGCATTTACACACCTTAGCAAAGGTACTAAATTATTATTTCTTCAGAGAAGCATCATAACGACAATAATTTGGTGCGAAAAGTCCTCTTTATATTTATCAGTGAAGTTTAACTCACTTTATTACCCCAGATAAGGGGTGACAGGCGTTGAGTTTAACGATTTCACTCTCGTTGCGTACAGAGCAAGAGAAAATTACTCTCTGAAATGTCAGTTGAAATTAGTAGCCACAGAATTTCTAAGGAGTTTTTACTGTGGTATAAAACGTAAGTGCTCGTTTAATTATGTATCTCAATCAAGTACTGAGCGTCAATTAAAACGCGTAAATGCAAATGAAATCGGATAATCCGCTCGAACTTCTTAATGTTAACTGTAGCAAATAATATTGAATTAATCGTGGCTGTTTTATTGTCAATAAACTGAGCGGAGGTAGCTTTGATATCTATCAGTGTAGTAGCGGAATATTACATAAAATCGTAAAATGATCGTATAAAAGTGAGCTTTCTGCAGTCGTGTCATTATAATTGTTATTTTATTTAGTAATTTGCTTTCATAACCTCTTGTTACTTTCTATTTTATTTCATTACGACAACTTGCATTATTATTAAGAATCAATTCAACTGATACCAGTTAAAAGAAGACATTAGACAAGACAGAAGCCCAAACACTATGGAATTAGACTGAATAAATGAATCTTTCGGCCATTTCCAGGATCAAATTTGAGACATTTGGTTTTAGTCGTTTGAGTTGCAAGTTTTTACCCAAACGAACTAACAATCCAAATTGATAAACTAGTCATAATTTATTCAGTTACTCTATGTCATTTCTAGCACTAGTTAAATATACCCATGTTACTGTGGACGGTTGATAAGTCTTAAATACTGGATTCCGATGACTATCATCGAAGTCGACGGCTTTCGAATATTCGTAGTATTTAATAAACGTAGGTATTTCAATATCCATTTGAATACCGATAAAACTCAATCTACTAATAGTATCACATATACATAATATGCATATAAATGAGTTTTACAAGGTTGTAAATGCGCAGAATGTAAGACAATGCGAGGTATGTGAGTTAGATAGATTGACTTAAAATAAAGTCAATTTAAGTACCTATATATATTTCAAACTATTCAAACAAACAAAATTTTGCAACCTGTTTTCATTTCAAGGGGCAATGATTAAGACTTTTACTTTAAACAATAAAACCGTTTTATTTTTCCACACTCACACACAATTCATCTGTACGATCTTGGCACATGTCTTCAACCTAACGGGATTTTCTTCTAGACTGCTATTAGAAATCCTTCTTCCCTCTTTACCATCCAGTGATTCATCAACTCGTTTGCCATCCAGTATCATATAAATAACCCTCAAGTGAAGAGAGGTTAGAAACTGCGTAGATTAGTTGGAACGAAATATAAATAAACAAATAACTTGAAACTAGGTGGGATCAAATCCTAGAAAGAAGTGACAACTCTCATATAGTTTCCTGGTGCCGGCTGACTCTTATAAAACTAGATTTATCGCTCTCTTTCAAATGTAAAACTTATTTACACGAATTTCGTTAATATTTACAAGACAATACCAATTTCCCAAGCGGTTTTTCTTTCTGAGATACTTTCAACAACCTCTGTCAAGTTCCTTATTTTATTTCGAACTAATTATATCAAATACTTTCAAATTAGTATACTGACCCAGGGTATTTTTTTGTATACTTGACCATAACTTGAATTTAATACAATAAGACGTTATAAAATTTTCTTTACAATGGAGTCACAGAATTATGTGGTGGTTGCATATTTGTACTAAGGTATCTAATTTATTATACTTATAGTCAAATAAAAGTGCATCTACATGGAAACCCACGCTTGCTTAACTTGGAAATACTAATATTATATAATCCAAAGTAACTCTATAAATTACGATTTTACAACTAAATCGCAGCACCCATTCTAATGAAATTCTTTGATTCTTGAGGAAGAAAATAGGGCTACACTTTACCGCGATAACCGACATACACGCGGGCGGAGTTGCAGACTAAAGATAGTATTTATTTTTTAATATAGAATAACAGAGAATGACATTTAACGATAAATTAGCTCTATCTGGTTTTTGAGCATTTCAAATTCAAAATTATTTATTCAATTAAGACACTAAGTGACATTTATGAACGTTAAATTGAAGTTACAGATAAGAATCATAGATCGACATAAACAGACGCCAGATGTACTCTATTCTCATGGTGAATTAGGTGAAAACACCAAAATTCACTGCCTGCCGAAAATACGTAGACCCTATTGAGATTTTATTTATCTAATACTTTGTGGCAAACAGCATTCTTGTAACAAAATAACTAAGGCACAGACACTTTAAGGCCTCGTAAAATTATGTTTTCGAAGGTATTAATTTATTTTTGTATGTCGCTATTGTCAAGTAGGATTTGGGTTTATTATATTATAGAATTATACCCTGTGATATCTGATTAAACTCGTTACGTGCCTCACGACAGTTTGACTTTCCCTAGGGCTCCCAGAGTGCCATGCTCGGCGCTTTTGTGTACTACTATTATTTTCTGACGACAGAGGTCAAGGTAATTTGTAGTGTAGTTAAATTTCATTAATAATAATAAGCAATTTCTTTATTTTAATTATGAGGTAGAAGATTCGTGGCATTCTGGATATTTAGTGATAATTATATAGTTATTGTACATGTACCTACATGTATTGTTTTTCCATTTAATATGAAACTAAAAATCTTACCGATACTTAGCAAAGTTACGGTTAGCTCGTTAAAATAACTTGAAAACAACTGAAATGAAACTGATTAAGTGTGTGATCACACCTTATCACTGATATTTATTCTCTAATTTTCTTGGATTATTGTTAATCTATATTTCATAATGGTAATCGAAGCGACTAAAATAAACTATAATTGAGCTCTGTTATTTTTCCGTTTCAATCTCAAGACCATATTCTACTATCAATAAAATAATTAATTATTATTGGAATTAATTTCTTACCAACATTATTCTAAGGAGAGGCTTATGGAATATAACAAAAACTTTTGAAATCTTTACCCTGTGTCTATGATGTTATCGACTTACTAATCTTTATTTCCTTTTACCAGTCATAGAGAATATCATCAATCACACTTATGATAACCACAAAATGGCTAACATCCGTTAATATCATAGCTCTTTTGTTCGATACANATATGGTCAGTATGGTATGGCTTCTGCGATAAATGAGCTATCCCCCCACTAAAATATTGTTTCAATATCAAAGCAGTAGTTCTTGAGATTAACGTATTGAACCACACAGATAAATGTGAATCTATAATAATATTATTGTAGTTTACATTTAAAATTGCTAGCAATATCTCTGAGTCAACGTTATCAAACGGGTATTGAAACCTATTTTAAACAATTGAAAACTTACAGAAAACCGGTGTAAAACAGCGCCTGCGCTGTGTTTCACCGAATGAGTAAGGATACCGGAGGCCCATAATCCAATCCTTCCCTCATCCCCCTCCCCATCCCCCAAGGCCGGCAACGCACTTGTGACGCCTCTGGTGTTACGGGTGTCCATGGGCGGCGGTAATCGCTCACCATCAGGCGATACGTCTGCTCGTTTTAACCCAGTCCATAAAAAAAAATATAATACTTAACCGGTAAGTAAAACCGGGTATTTTTCATTCCGCTTTGAATATTTCATATAACGTTCGTTGATATATTCCATATAACTTTTAGCGACTTCCTTGTTCACTTGGAAAATTAATTTCGTCGAAAATCGTTGTATGGGGGAGAGTTATATTTAGGCAGACAAATTTTGTCACGAAAATAAGGGCAAAAATAGACAGCTTATTGTATGGAACTCTTATCAGTGTTTCTTGTTTTAACCGATTTATATGTAGCCTTCAATGGCGATTCAAAATGAGCTTAAAACTGAGATTTTTTAATTTACTGGATACTCTTCATGATCATCATCAGCTTATCACATGTACACATCATCATATACTTTCAAAACATAAATAAATTGGCGAATTGGCGCGGGGCAAAGTTAGTCTAAAAAAGTAGCCTCAGTTACTCTTCATATCATCAGCTATCTGCCAGTCAAAGTCTCTTCAAAGTCGGTCCTGTCGTTCCAGAGATTATCTGGAACAAACAGACAGATAGACAGATGAAAATTGTCAAATATGTTATTTTGGAATATGTACCGTGTACATGTACATATGCATTTAGTAAAAAACGGTTATTTTAATGTTACAAACAGACAAACCAATTTATTTATTTGTATAATTTCAAAAAATATATTAAAACTAGAAAACCTGTCTCGGTTTTAAAGTTAAAGCCTAATAGGCATTTTGTTACTAATAATAGACTATTTAGTACATGTTTATCATTGTATCTGTAAATCATTAAAAAAAAAGTGCGTGCGTATAAAGTACACATGTCAGAAGTGAAACTTCTTAGCTCTCTCCCACCTCTCGCTCCATGGCACTGTGCGTGATACGACAATCGCTCTATCTCACTTTTTCTCTCGATTTTTCTCACTTGCTTGCTCCCTACTCTCACTCCATCGCTAGTTGCTTCATGCTACGTTCGCCCTGTCTTACTCCCTCTCAATCGGTCTCGATCGCTCTCTCTCTCTTTTTCGACACATCCGTTGCATACTTGCGTGACGTTACGTTTGTAAAAAATTTACCCACATGCGCATAAAGAAGTTTCACTTCAAAATGCATCTATTACGTATCTTACACAGCGATTTTATGACAAAATATTCCATACACACTAAAACCAAAGTCATTAGCAAATAATAAGCAAAGTCTGCACTTTCCTGTTTATACCCATTCGTGCGTATCTTGTCGATTTTTATTCAAATAACCTTATCATTACTGTATAGTATTGGCGATTGCGATATTTGATTTTGTATCACTTGTGAAAGGTGTACCGATTAACTTAGTTAATATGTGTTGTNTACATGTTCCGATTAAAGTAAAGATGAAATATGACAAGATGTGTTTTTTACCCGACTGCGAAAAAAGAGGATTATGTTTTTGGAGTGTATGTATGTATGTATATTTCTTTGCCACACCCTAGAGCCTAACTGAGTGGTGTTAATAGATTCGTCTTAGTCGTGAGAGTGACACTGGGTACCTCAAAATTAAAAATAAAACTGAATTAAGGATTATATAAAATAAGGAAATAAAGGAAAAATATTCAAAATACATTGAGTGCGGTATCATAATAAAGAATTTCTAACGGTAATTGTAATATCTTCAAAAATCAATTGATAAAGAGTTTGTTCGTAATTGTTAAACCATGGAAAGAGTTACACTTAAATAAATAACTAAATAAATTGTCCGATTTATTGCCTGTATTAGATACTACAGTAATATACTCAGGAAAACCAAATGTTGTTCATCAATTTGCCTGCTTCATAAACGGCAATAGGTAATCAGTATGTCGTTAAGCCCATTTTCCCCTTAGGCTTATTATAATGTACTTACTTATGTGTTATATTACTCCGGTAATTGCAGTAGGCAGGCAATCTCTTTTGCCTTTTTGAGATTAGTATTTTAATACTCTCTCTAGCTATTTTGAAAGTTAAATAAATTTATTTGAAATAGCGAGTTGACCAGCTACCAGTTAGTGTTTTTTTACAAGTTTTGGTAATAAATTTATCTCCATATTTATTATATATATATATTTTTAAATTTGAAGTACAAGATTACATGATGTGTGCCAACAGTCTTATGGCGATATGAAAATGGAGTATGGAGTAAAGTAGTGTACGAAGAAGCTACCAATTCTGCATCGCACATTAGAAGTTCTCGCGCCGATTAACATATATACAACTTCCCAACATCAACCGTTGGGTAGTGGCCCGCCAAGTATGATCACCTCGCCTGCTCGGAGGATCCTCCCTTTGTGTTGGAGGGACATGACATCCGTTCCTCCGCAGTCTCGCTACCGGAGATGCCGAAGGCCGGGCAGAGTGGACAAGAAGAAGCAATAAAGCGGACTCAGGGCTTCTAAAGTTTAAATTTTGGAAGCAACCGGGAATAGAGTTAAGATGATGGTGATTCAATAATTTAATGAAGTCAAATTGTTTTATGCCTCTTCTTAATATTTAAAACTAACTGAGACCCGTAGTGTTACCCGCGGTACAACTTAAACCGCAGTTAAGGGCGCGGCGCAATGTAAATAAAAACCCTAGGTAAAAATATCCTCTGTCCATCTCCTGGTTCTAGACCGATTTGGGCAAAAATTGATGGGCTAT
>PKRV01000024.1:0-44409 GCA_003709505.1 Hyphantria cunea | reverse complement strand
AGCTCCGGATTTCAGTGGCACCCTCACAGCAATCGGAGCCACGCTGGCTATTATTGTTAATCTCATAGCACCTCTCTTCATCTCTCTCATTGTTACTGATGTGGTATGTATAAATTCAGCACAAAAACATATAACAGCAAATTTAACTATCAATCTTCAATTTTTATTTCTAAACGTTGTCTTCCTTTTAGGGATCCGAAATTTACTTCCAATGGTGGAATCAAAACCGTGTTTCATACATACTAATACAGTATAAGAACTCATAGATGTAATGGTTAAGAGATAAAAACGCATTACATTCTAGTCTTAGATGTATATAGATATATTTAAAAAAATGTGATTCCTTTCCAGACAAATATTACACAGTGGCGTCTATTGTTCTTCATTATATCAGGGGTGGCCTTAACCGCAAACGCTGTCTTTGTTATACTAGTATCTACAGACGTTCAGCCGTGGAATTACGGAGTACAAAAAGGTAATCTAATTACATAAACCATTCAGCGCCATCTAGTAAAAACAATATGAACTACGTAGTCAAATGATTTTGCATCGCGAAAATAGATTTTATTATGTTTTAGGCAGTCTATTCTCCAATAGCTCTAGTCAGATATTAAAAACATTGTTTTGTTTTTTCAATTACAGAATCGTGCGATGAAGTTAACACAGAAGAAATAAAAGAAACCAATACCAGCGTCACTAGATTATGATGTTGTGTTGTATTTTATTTCGATCACATGACTAAACGTTAAGATGATGTTAATAAAGTTAACGTTTGTAGACTATCAGTTTGGTTAAGAAGATAAATTATGGTCGTGATTCTGTTTTTTTTTATATATGCCGCAGTCAAAATGTCTCTACTCTGCCTGTTGGAAAGCACAAGCAGAATCAAAGAGTAGTGGTCATACTCATTGCGAATACAGACAATAATGCAATAATTCAGCTTGATGACCGATACCATGGCAGCCTAGTGATGCTTCTGCATTATTGGGCCTCCGGTCTCGCACTCACCAACGTAACGCGACGTACGAACACTGTCATTTTACGTTGGTTTCCGTGCTAGAGTAATATCGCCCCTCTCGAGCCGGCCCTACCGTGCTGAAATTACCGTGGCTCTGCTGCCTTGAGTTTATATTAACTCGGGCCATCATTACGAATCTATCAACAGCTCATTCATTAAATTCAGTTCATATTCAAAACCAAACTACAAATGTAAAGTTTAAATATTCAGCCACATTTAAGTCGTCACGGTTTTTACTAAATACCTTTCATAATATTATACACATACATTTTAGAAAGGATATAATTATTTAAAGCCCAGAACTAGAACAGAATATTTGACAAATCGAAGCTGCTGACAGAAGCCCTTTCTATGTTAATTTAACCTAAATATTAACACGATCATCAAATTTCTGTTAATGAGTATACTATAGTTCATATTAATAATTTTTGGTAATTGTAATAGAGTTTGTGGTTATGGTTCATTAAAATTTTGCTAACATTATTATTATTTATTTCATAGATAGTATATAAACGTATGATGTAAAATTACTTTGTTATTTTTCTTAAGTACTCCGATAGTGGAATAGTTAAATCAATATTGCTAAATGGTAGACTTAGTGAAACAGGTGGGCTAGCAACTAGGTGCTGAAAGATAACAGGGGGAAGCCCTGGCTTTCGCCAGGATAGTGTCTGGATAGGTACAGCCGTTTTTCATGGGGCAGAGCTGAAATAATATGGTCCGGATCATCCACGGAGTAGAGCGTCTGAGTAACATTAGTAAAAAGGGTAAAAGATACAAAAAGGATAAAGAGAAGGCCTTAACAAAAATTATACAAAATTTTAACAAATAAACTCGACTCCAAAAACTAGATGAAATTGAAATGAATAAATACAGCAAGCAGCTTTCAAATAAAAAAATAATCATGGAATTCGGTTAGCGTGATATTGAGTTATTTAACAATTAGTCGCGCACATACTTAATGCAAATTGAAGACTTATATGGTTTTCTCATGGTTGAAATTATCAGAACTGGATGACATTAAAATGAGACCATATTGGAAGCGCCAGCTTTCAAATATAAAAACCGTCAAAATCGGTTCACTCAGTCAAAAGTTCTGAGGTAACAAACATATTAAAAAAAAACAATCGAATTCATAATATCCTCCTTTTTTGAAGTTGGTTAAATTCCGAATTTTATCCAATTTTTTTTTATTTCATTTTGTGCTTTTTTCAATAATATTAATTCGAGACCCCCATTTATAAAAAAAAAACTTATAGGCAGAAACATGATGATTACTTGATACTTTATAGTTAGACTAGCATCTGCAGCTTTCCCGCTTCTATAACCGAAAACACGATAATCATTTTTCGGGTTAATATTTAGCCTCTGACACAAAAAAATTTTCACCTCAAGTGGTCCTTTCCAGGCGCTTTATTAACATCCCATTAATGACTTTAGTTACTTGATTCCAAAATGTAATTCCTATTAAAGAAGTACCGAGAAAAGGCTCCGTATGGTATTCTTTTAAAAAAAGCAGATTGACAATTTGTAAATTAATATTTATGTATGCAACAACAACGTAAAGTAGCAAATTAGTAGCCATATGCAAAACAATAAAAAAAGCAAATTAGTACCAACTTCTCGAAAAAAAAATATAAACCATCTTATAGAAAAATGGAAGAAATAAAAGAAGACGGTATATTTACTCCGATTTGCGCTTTTGATACATGTCCAAAGCATTTGGCATTAACATGTAAAAAAAGAATATAAAAAGTAAAAGTAATACACAAATAGTATAACTAAAAATGTGCAAAAATTTAATTTGTAATCCTAACCAAATAACTATATGTCAAGGCATGTCAAAGATTCTAGGAATAAAGGCTATGGGGAAGCTAAGAGTATTATACCAAGCAAAAACGGGTTACGCTCCGGGAATGCCGGCAGAAATAAAAACTTGAATATTAACGTTGTGTATTTTTGATATTTTAGAATGGTTAGGAAATAATTTCGAATAAATTTATTGCGCTATCTTCACAAATATAACAATTTATGGTCTAATCTCCATCTGTCTTCAATTTTTCGATCAGGTCACGTGTCCCGACGTGAGTTTAATTTTTTTTACCCATCACAAAAAAGTACACAACGCCGCTAAAGAAGTCTTCACTTCAAAAAACCTTGGAAGTTTGCTAGATTATTTGGTTTCTCCTCCGATTAACTAGCTGTTAGGTTGATAGGTAGGCTTAGTTGTTATCTTCTCCACGTCCATGCGCACTTATACTCTACGTAATCAAAAATTTTGAATTGCGCCTGGTTTATCAGCATAGGTTTCACGGGTTTTTTACTTATAAATTATGTGACTTTCTATTATAGGATAATACAAAATTGGTTCAGTAAGTCCAGATACCCAACAAACCCATAAACTTTACCTACTCATAATATTAGTGTATTCTTAGACTAGTAGAGTATTAGAATATCACATTTTTTAAGCGATGAAATTAGACTTCCTTTTTTTTAATTTAGGACTTCTTTTAAATATTCTCGGCACATTTATGATATAACATCGACATTTATGAGGAAGTACTTAAATGAATTCTCCTGAGTCACCAACATATGGACATAATTACCAACCTCACATTATTTTTGGCTATTCAATGGGCCTCTTCAATTGGCAACTAAATTAGCCGAGTTCAGAGGCCATGCGCTCATAGCCCAGTTGCACTCGGTAATTAGAAACAATCACCGAGGGTAAGCAACGATGGCGCGGTCAATACCTGGATGGGTGACCGCTAGTGGCATGTTACCATGAGCGTCTCCGTGATTCGGAGGTCACGTTAAGGAGTCGGTCCCCGTTGTTATCATACGATAACAGTCGTGAAGCTTAGTTGGAGGCCTTCGGGCGGCTTAAAAACATCCAACGGCAAGATTTACGTAGCCACAACGTATTCTTGCCAGTCCCCAACCCGCACTTGGCCAGCGTGGGGATGTATGGTCTTAACCCTCTCCTGAGAGGAGACCCGAGCCCAGCAGTGGGACATTATGGGTTGTTGTTGTTGTTGTTGAGGCCATGCGAACATGGCACATTATTATTAATAGCGGACTGTAAATAGCTGATTTCGGGTACCTTAAATAGTGATAAATAGTGTTTCCTGACCTAAGAGCTCATTAGCTATTTTAGGAGCTTTGTAAAATTGCCGATATAACATACAATACCTTCTGTACCTGAACCTGGGTACTAGCTCATTTCAAACATAATAAATAGGTTAAGCATTAAGGATATGCACCAACAATGCAACTTCAGTCCCAGTTTTAGCGCAATTAAATAAACAATTCATATAAACTTTATAATTTGTTTCAAAATTACTTTTACGATTTACACAAGTTTTCCTTACTTACATCACCGAAATATACAAATAAGTAAGTAGTAATNGTAGTAATAGTATATTTAGGTCAAGTAAAATAATATATCTTTTAAAAACCCCACTAGCTTTTATCCCAATAGGTACCGCAAAGCACGTTACTGCACTACCTCACGCAAACGATAAACTATTAAACAAAACGAATAAAACAAGAAATCTGTCTGTCAATTCAGTAAGCGTCGGCTAAAATCATCTTCACACCTCAAACATCAATAGAGTGATCTGTTTGCGAAATAGCTAAAAAAACCTTCAAGTATTAACAAACATCATGATTAACTAACGGGTAGTTTTAACTAGAGATGAATTAATACAAACGAGTATTTTTTATTTTGTGACTTTAACTTTAACAAGTCGAAAAAAGACAAAAATTGTCATTCATATCAATGAAAGTATTGAATCAATCATTTTGAAAAAAAAAAACTGGTCAAGTGCGAGTCGCGCAACGAAGGTTTCGTACAAACCTGTATTTTCGATTTTTTTTCTTTATCTGTGCTTTATAAGACGTTGCTCCGTATTAACTTTTTTTTTATAAAAAATTAGCTAACTAGCGATTATCGCTTGGTGGTAAGCGATTACCGCTGCCCACGGACACCAGCAAAACCAGAGGCATACGTGGCTTTCCCACGGTATTTGATACATAAAGACCATCTCCAGTTTTAACTAAAGGTAGGTTATTGAAAACAGACATAAATCAGATAGTGCAGTGACCAACAAATGTCCTAATAAAGAAAAAATTGACAAAAACATATTTGGATTTGCTCGACTGTAAGAACACTATGACCTAACAGGAAATTGGTGCAGAATGCTATTCTACTTTTGCAATTTTTTTATCGAATGACCAATATTATAATTATTTTCACTTTCTATCTATACTTTTTTAAACTTTGGTGCCAGCTATGTCCGTGTTTATATCGGTTATCACTGTAAAAGGTAGCTTGTGCTACTCACCAATAATGTGGCTTTCCATTGGTTTAATTTTAGTGAGTTTAGTTAATTGGTTTAAGTAGTATAGGAGTGAAAGCAAAATAATCAATATTATTTAAGTAAGGATTAAATAGAACATTCTTTAAACTATTAAAATATCCACCATTATGTATTCATATAAACAACTCCGTAACCTCGTAATATGTAATTTAATACAAAAATATTTTAATTAAGGAATATAACAACACAAAATAATATTTAAGTTTGTATATCGAGAGTAGAGTACGTGATTTCTTGACGTCACGCAAAATCGCACCGAATCGATTCTATGGGAGGACTAGTTATAAACATCATTCGCACTCGAAACTAATTGTCCTAAGCCCGTGTATCGCTCTTTCGACAAACACGTGCCAAATAAACCATTGAAAATCAAGGATTGCAGTGTAAACCATGACTTCTAAGTCCATTAAATCCAGTTCTGGTGATCTCGGTGGTATGTCAATTATTACTATTTATCTAACAAAGTGAAATAAGCTAAACACATCATTTTTGTACCAAATAAAGATATTTTGTGCATAAAGAATTAAATAAATAAATAAATATTTCATCATTACATCAACGGCTTTTAATAGACCACTGTTCTACATAGGCCAGCCAACAAGGCTATTAATATATATAATATCACGTTGCTATTACAATTTTTTAAACATATTAAAAATTAGTAAACTCAAACCCGGTGCTCTTTGGAGAGGCCTTTGTTCAACATTGGACGGCGGTAGGCTAAAGAAGAGAGAAAAGAGAAACTCAAACCCAAAAAGTCCTTAGATCGGCAATATGAGCAAAATTGTTTGGAAGAGTTGTTACGGTTACGAGATTTGAACTTTACAAATTTAACTAGCCAAATTAGCCATTACGGTACACCATTTAATTTCAATGATTTTTAATATTATTAACAATGGAAGAAAGTGTTTGGATAATTGTCGTATATATTGTCTTAGTGGGGAGCGCGAGAAGTGCTTCTGTATCAGCACCGTTGGGAGCATCTTTACTGACTGGTGATACTTCGAACATCGACGTTTAACCTGCAGTTACTCGACGCCTAGATGTTGATGAAATTGGAGNCTTATTGCTGTATGTGTTGATGATTTGACACCTACCCACATTTTTTTCACAATTATGTATGTAATTAAGAACAAACAGAATTTATTTAATATCGATTTCCGATTTTTTTGTGCTGAACCTGGATACTAGTTCATTTGAAACATAACAAATAGATTAAGCATTAAGGATAAGCACCAACAATGCGATTTCAGTCCCAGTTTTAACGCAATTAAATAAACAAGCCACATAATATTATTATTTGTTTCAAAATTACTTTTACCATTTACACAAGTTTACCTTATTTACATCACCTAAATATACAAACAAGTAAGTAGTAATAGTATATTTAGGTAGAAGTAAAATAATATATCTTTTAAAAACCCCACTAGCTTTTATCCCACTAGGTACCGCAAAGCACGTAACTGCACTACCTCACGCAAACGATAAACTATTAAACAAAACGACTAAAGCGTTTCTTCTGTTTAAATTAAGATTCTCTAGTCACAACAAGAAATCTGTCTGTCCATTCAGCAAGCGTCGGCTAAAATCATCTTCACACCTCAAAGATCAATAGAGTGATCTGTTTGCGAAATAGGTAAAAAAACCTTCAAGTATTAACAAACATCATGATTAACTAGCGGGCAGTTTTAACTAGAGATAAATTAATCCAAACGAGTATTTTTAGTTTTTGTGACAACTTTAATAAGTCAAAAAAAGAAAAAAATTGTCATTCATATCAATGAAAGTATTGAATCAATCATTTTGAAAAAAAAACCGGACAAGTGCGAGTCAGACTCGCGCACCGAAGGTTCCGTACAAACCTGTATTTTCGATTTTTTTCTCCATCTGTGCTTTATAAGACGTTGCTTCGTATTGATTTCATTTTTATAAAATAATAGCTAACGAGCTATCGTATCGCTTGAGGGCAAGCGATTACCGCTGCCTGTAGAAACCAGCAAAACCAGAGGCATCCCGTTTATAGTCTTTGGGAGATGGTGAAGGGACTCGAAAGAGGGGTTGGGTTCTAGGCCTCCGGTATCATCACTTACTTGTTGAAACACAGCGCAGGCGCTGTTTTACACTGGTTTTCTGTGAGGGTGATACTTTCACTGATACGTGTCATGATACGTGGCTTTCCAACGGTATTTGATATATAAAGACCATCTCCAGTTTCAACTAAAGATCACCAACTGTTGGTCACAAATGTGCCGATAAGGGAAAATTTGGACTAGTTGATATGTTTATTTAAAGTGCTTATCATCGATAGAATTTAAATATAACATAAGGATGTAATGTTGCCACAATGCAAAACGTTATAATAATACAGAAAATTCTAATTACTCTAATCAGTAAAATGCGCATTATGTTATTCCAATGGTTTGTTGACGTGGAACACGTACCTGTAGTAGGTACGATAAGATGTACTATATAAGTTGGAGTAGCGGCGCACTCAGGATCAATACCCGCATTGCTATTAGCCATCAACGGTACACCATTTAGTTTCAACGATCTTTAATATTGTTAACAATGGAAAGAAATGATAGAATAATTATCGTCTATATTGTCTTAGTGGTGAGCGCGATAAATGCTTCTGTATCTGCACCATTGGGAGCATCATCACTGACTGGTGATACTTATGTCATCGACGTTCAACCTGCAGTTGCTCGGCGCCTAGATGCTGATGAAATTGGCGAAGAAAATCTAACAGAGCGGTTCTATTACAAGTTCTTCAAAATTGACAAAAGTGAAAATTTAGTGATGGGATTTAGACAATCTGAGTGTCCCAAAGGCTCGCTGATGTACTTTGGTGTTTGCTGTCCTATCGTCAATAACCGGGCACTATGTGATCGAGTAGAACAAAGTAAAATAAGTAATAAATAATTAGCTAAAATAGTGGTTTCTTTTCATGTCCATCTTCTTTGTAGTGAGATTTATTCACATAAAAGGCAACTATAAAAATACTTTTGGAACTATCACGTTCCCATTTATTGGATGAAGAAGTATTACTTATGTGTTCGTAGCTCATAAATATACACATTTAATGAAATACACGTGTATAAAAATATAGAATATATACTAATATCGTTTTAGGTAGGTATGCACATAATTCTAGTCAGAGAATTACTTTAGAAAATTCGTAATTTTAAATACGATAATCATAATTAAAAAGTAACATAATGTTAAACTTGAAAATATATTAGTTGGTGATTTATAAGAAATTTTTAAATGTATTGCGGTCGAAGCAATATCTTTTGTCTATCACATAATTTCGTCTTCATCATTGCTTTTGCTAAGTTTGAGGTTTATATTCTTACATACAGTTCATCTTTCTTATCCTATCTTTAATCTTAAGTGTTTCTATTCCAAGTGCTTTCGGTTATTCATCACTTCTTATCACCATGTCTGATATAACTCAACAATTTCGTTTCTGGAACAAGTTTCAAACTTTCCCTGATTTATTCGGTTCTTATAATATACTGTTATTTAACAAAACATTTGGTTTTAGACCACGATTATTTAATATTTGTAAGCGGGTGAGCATAGTTATCTGTATTTATTTAGACAAAGTGAATATTATTTCGATTATGTAATTACATTAAATTACTTAAATGCAATATTTCCTTATTTATTTAAAAATGTTTGGTTAGTCATTTTTAAATAATATTTGTTTTCGCTGAGTAAATGTTAATTTTATTTTTTACTTTGAATGAATTTTTGTTTAACTTTCTCCAATGACTTGTTTATTCATTTGCTTGATCAAGGCAAGATATGACTGTGACATTTGTAGGACAAAATATAATTTGCCAAGTCGCTACGAAATTAGTGCTACGAAATATAAACATGTGTTTTATATCGGGAGATAAGGAGACAAATATACCCTTATTACGTAGCTTTAAGGCATGAAATTTATCTCATTAACTCGAAAGTCAACTAAAATAATCGGTATACACAAAATTATACTAGCCTAAGTTGAATTTCGACCCGTACAATAACTATACACACCAATAATTTTCAATGTGCACTTAACTATATTTCGCCTAAACGTTCGGTATATCAGTTTTGGATTAGTACAGGTGTAAATTGGTGTAAAAAAAGACTTGAATGTTCTATAACAGCGTATTTAAGCACGGGGAATAGAAGTCATTCAAAGGCTTATGTAATATTCTGTAATTGAAAAAAACTGTTATTTGTAAATTAACCAATGCAATGAAAAATAACAATAATTCGAATTAACTCATTCAGTCTGTTTGAGCTTTCACGGCTAAACAGCTCAACCAATTTGTATGAAAATTACAATGGAGACATATTTATTCTTCAGCAATGACATTCTATTCTATTCATCCGAGTCTATCACTTGCTGCCGTGCTACCGGTGAACCTCGGACAGAAGGTAGTTTAAGACACATTATACCCAAAGCTAGTATTATTCAATGGTAAAGCATAAATCATGAAAACGACATGAGTAACTTTGGCCTGATCAACTTCAGTTACATTAAAATTATCACATCCAAGACTTGTATTATACCTTTCACTAGTTCCCTCACCGAATCTTTTTTTACACCAATTAACCTTTCTCTACGCTCTATCCAGCCACCATATTTCTAAGGAGAATATCCATTTAATATAGATACAAGTTTCTAACTGGCTTATACTGAGTTCTACCTTTGTATAAATAGAACATGAATTTACTTGAGTCTTTGATAATAGACGGTCTGTGGCGCTTCAATGTAAAAATAAAAATATAAACCTGGTTGTATTTCTATTTGCTCAGCTTGCTTTTCTGCCCTCGGATTAATTTAATGAATGTCGGCTTTTAGTAAAAGAAGTTTCAGTATTGATTCTTTGCTTAGTTAGTCTTTTTTATACTCATTCTTTATGCCAGATATTGAAACCATTGTTCAACGTGCAAATTAATTTTCTAGGTGCGAATGTTTTCTGGAAACCAACCGTCGTTGTTTAGATATCGCAAAACTTGAATGTTTTCTTTGAGCTTACTCTCGATATAGGTACGTAACTATCTAATTAACATTTACCCTTAATAAGTTATCGGGAATGGGAAACTTAACCATGTTTTTTTAGTACTTTTATAATTACAAGCGCCGTAATGACCGATAAAGTTCATTCATTACAATTACAAAAGTGCCGAAATATTGTAGACATATTCCCAAAACAAAAGGGTTAATATCTTGTTTCTAATTCCTCACTACGGTGTATAATTTCTTTATCTCCCGATATAAAACACATGTTTGTATTTCGCAAAATGTATAGGTAGCACTAATTTCTTAGCGACAAGGGAAATCATATTGTGTCCTACAAATGTCACAGTCATACATTGCCTGGATCAAGACAATGTATGACTGACATATATACCCTTGTTACGTAGCTTTAAGACACGAAAGTTATCTCATTAACTCTAAACTCAACTAAAATAATCGGTATACACAAAATTATTCTTACCTAAGTTGAATTTCGACCCGAACAATAATTACTGCACACCAATAATTTTCAATGTGCACATAACTATATTTCGCCTAAACGATCGGTATATCAGTTTTGGTTTAGTACGCAACTATAAACTGGAATAAACGCGAGAAATCCGTGATAATTTTGCGAAAAAGTCATATCAGATAAACGTAACACAGCACTGTGCTCTCTGCACACAAATCAACTAAAGGATTTCCAATTTCCACTAACCAGTACCATTACCAGTAGTCTAGTCATTGTTGCTTTTAACAAATTGTACTAAGCGGGTTTCATTCTTATATAATCCATGGTTTTAAGTACTAAGCACACATATATCATAATATCACAATTCCTATTAACTTTTTTGAATTGCATTAGTACATAGACTATTTTCACTTTTTAACAATCGCGAAATATGAAACAAATTGCGTTATTGTAAAAATGAAACGCTCTAATAGAAGGTCGAAATCAGATCATAATTAATCTATTTATCGTCTCAATTTTTTTGAATTATATTTCGTAAAAAGGGACTAAGTTTTTGCTTCAAACAAATCTGTATTATCCACCTTAAATGTGAGAAACATTGTTTGTTCAGTATTGTGTACGTTTCATTTTTTGCGTTAACTTCAAATCAAACAACCACCGTCCTGAACTGATGAACAAATGTCTCTCGATCCTGATCTTTGGCGGTTCACATGACTCCGCTGCCTGCCAATTTCTTTCTTGTTTAAGAGCGTTTCATAAAAATAAAAATTGAACAGTATAAGTGACTCTAATTTAGATTTATATCTATGGCATTGTGATCCAACCACATTCGGTCACGCACGCTTGGTAAATCAATCAATCAACAACCCATAATGTCCCACCGCTAGGCTAGGGTCTCCTGTCAGGAGAGGGTTAAGGCCATACGTCCCCACGCTGGCCAAGTGCGGGTTGGGGACTGGCAAGACTACTTTGTGGCCACGTAATCTGGCCGTTGGATTTTTTAAGCTGCCCAAAGGTCTCCATCTAATCTTCACGACTGTTACCCTATGATAACAACCGGGACCGACTGCTTAACGTGACCTTTGAATCACGGAGATGCCCATGAGAAACAAGATATTTACCCTTTTGTTTTGGGAATTCCACAATATTTCGGCACCTTTGCAACGAATGAAGTTTTTTTTTTATATTTAAGCTGCCAAAATGACTTCGCCCTGCCTGATGGAAAGCATGAGCAGAATCCAAGAGTGGTGGTCACCATCCTGAATGCGAAAATGAACAATGCAGCATGGTGACCCACACTATGGCGGCCTGGTGAGATGCTTTTTCACGCCCCGCTTAAAGGACCTGGGATCAAAGTGGGAAGGAAACACGTGCGCTGGTAGTGAGTTCCAGGTTTTGACCGCTCGGCACAGGAAGGAATTACCGAAGCGATGAGTACGAGAATGTATGTCTTCCACTTTAGAGCGGTGACTTCTAAGGCCGGCACGTGTTGTTCTGTAGAGGAAGGGAGAGGGGGGATCAATCGGAAGAGCTCTTCAGAACACTCACCATGGTAAAGGAGATAGAGGACTGCCAAGGAGGCGATATCTCTACGCAACTGTAGAGGCTCAAGGGTCTCGGTAGCTTCGGAACTATCGATAATACGGATTGCTTGCCGCTGCAACCGGTCAAGAGTATCAAACAGGTACTGTGCGGCACCTTCGCAAAGGTGAGAACAGTACTCCACGCACGAGCGAACCTGGGTCATGTAAAGAAGACACAGATGCCCGGGCGAGAAGAACCGTCTCACCCTGTTTAACACACCTAGCTTCCGTGAGGCCGCTTTAGTGATACTCTCAACGTATTCGCGTGGGTTGAGGTCTCGGTAAATATCCATGCCCAGGATAGAGAGCCTATTTTATAATGGCATTTGAGTGCACTGAAAAGTGGGAAGTGGAAGGAATGGAGACATTTTGGCTGAGAATGCGCACACCTGTGTTTTCTTGGCGTTGAACTCGACCAGATTCTTACAGCCCCATTGAAAAATGCGGCCCAGAACATGGTCAAGTTGAGCGACAAGTTCTTGTCGTCTTCCTTCAACATCTGCTGGTTTGTCAGAGGGGTGTCCAAAATAGTGTCCATGAACTGTGCTGTCGTCTGCATAACAATGAATGTTGCCAAGGGCTAATATGTCATTGATATGCAGAAGGAACAGTGTAGGTGACAGGACGGAGCCTTGAGGTACTCCGGCGTTAATCCACTGATACTCGGAGGCCGCACCGTCGCAAAGGACTCTGATGCGGCGCTGGTGCAGAAACGCGGCAGTCCAATTACAGAGAGAAGCGAACAGTGCCAAACCCTATCAAAAGCCTTGGCCATGTCGAGGCTGATGGCCAAGGATTCCCCATGCCTGTCAATAGCCTCACCCCAAAGGTGTGTGACGTACGCTAAAAGATCACCCGTGGACCGGTTCGGTCTAAAACCATATTGACGATCATTAAATAGGGAGTGATCTTCCAATTAATGGACCAGTTGTTTGTTGATTATCCTTTCAAATACCTTACAGATGACGGAGGTGACGGCTATCGGGCGGTAGTTGGCAGGTTCGGAGCGATCGCCTTTTTTAGGGATGGGTTGAATATTCGCCTCTCTCGAAGCCTCCGGCACAGCTCCCGAGGAATACGACTGGCGATACAGGCGCGTCAATACCGGGGACAACTCCGGAGCACAGTTCTTAAGAACCACCGCTGGGATACTGTCGGGTCCACTGGCTTTCCGGACGTCGAGTGACATAAGCTCCGCACGGACATCACTCATCCGGAGGCGAATATCCTGCATAGTAGTGTCGCAGGATGGGATGGTAGGTGGGGGTATGCCGCGGTCATCGATTCGGGAGTTAGCCGCGAAGAGATCAACAAGCAGTTTCGCTTTCTCCTGCGGCTGGTGGGCAAGTGATCCGCCAGGATATTTCAGCAGTGGTAGCGAGAGATCACAGAAGTTGGACGGCACGGCTTTAGCCAGTCGCCAGAATTTTCGGCTACCCGTAAGGTATGCGACGAGTTCTTGACCAAGCCTCGCAATGCGCTGGGCATCCGCTCTGATGTAAGCCTTCTTGCATTCCCTGGTGGCTTTGTTAAACGCTGCTTGCTTTAAGTCGATCAACATCGGGGTAGCCGCGATCTCGGNGGTCGGGGCCTGCGGAGACAGCCAAGAGTGAATAATGGCCGCCTCCTCTAGTAGGTCCCTGTCGAGCTTGGCGACAGCCCACCGCGGAAAGCGAGAGGATCGCCGCGCCACGTGACCCCTACTGGGGCCCTGGGACCGGGAGAGCTCGAATCGGATATATAAATGATCCGAGAGCGTCTCAACCTCATCCAGGACACACCAGTTCCTTTCTCGTGCGGCGACTGCAGGGGTAGCGAACGAAAGGTCCACTATCGACCCCCCCTGCTGTCGCACGCACGTAGACCACTGAAACCACTAGGCCAACCGTGTAGTCAAGTGTAGTTAGTTTTTTTCACACTGCGACTAGTCCTATTCTAAGCGGAGCTTGTACTGTGAGTACTAGACAACTGATATAAATACATTTATACTTTTGTTTGTAAATACATATATATTATACACAGAAAACACCCAAACTCCGAAACAAATATTTGCAGATCAAACAAACATTTGGTCCGACTCAGGCAACAACCCGAGACCTCTTGCACAGCAGTCGCATACGCTACCATTGCGCTACCGAGGCAGTCAGTTTATAACGGGTATCCGCTGTAAATTAGGGTGATCCTCGTTATTGCGTCACAACTTTTCAATTTGAACAATCCTGAACAATAATAATGTTCTAGGTAGCGAATATAATACTTTTCAGGAAAACAATACAAGAGAAATCAAATACTTATGCGCAATGCAAATTAAACTCACGACCTAGATCCTATAGTTGAGTACTGCCTCACCGAATATATAAACATGTAAATCAAAGTTTTGATCAAAAGATCAAAAATATTGTAAGTTTCGAATAAACCGTTCCTAGTGTACAACTCAAAATACTTTTATATTTCCTCTAGGGAGGCTGGAAAGCCATTTGCAGAATTTTGCAAGGCTTTTCCCAGGCGGGGGTATATCCTGGTATTCAAAGTATCGTGGGCAAATGGGTTCCTACAAGTGAACGTGTTTCTCTCGGTTGCTGCGTACATGCAGGTAAAGTGTATATTTTTATATGGTTTTAGTAAAAACTACTAAAGTAAAACACGTAAAGGATATAATATCTACACTAATATACAGCAAATCAGTTTGTTTGTTTGAACGCGCCAATGTTAGGAACTACTGGTCCGATTTTTTTATGATTAATTATTTTAGTATTAGATAGCTTGGCTTCTACAGCCTTTAACGAGGAAGGCTATAGACTATATATCATCATGCTACGGCCAATAGGAGCAGAGCCCGAATAAAGAATGTTTAATAAAAGGAGGAATATTAACACGATATAATATATATAATAGGAGACACAAAGGAGGTAACGTGGGTCAACTAGCTTTTAAATAAATTTATCAATTAATAGTAACTAAATAATATTAGTATTTACCTAGTTATAAAGTTTGAAAGACTTTACAGTGTTAGGGAATATAAAAATCACTGAGTTCTAATGTCGCATTAGAAGAGTCTTATGAGAGAATGAGCTCATCCGAGGTATTATCGCGATAGAAAGGAGCTATATTGCTCGCTGATACTGTAGTTTTTCACTAGTGAAATAATCTTCAAAATCGGCTTAGTGGTATATATTTTGTTACAATTTCATATATATATATACATGAAATTGTATCAAAATCATACAAATTAACATTTGCATCAATAATATTTCTTAGGATTATTTGTTTAACAAAGCATCGCACTCCTCAGATCTTGGTCACGTGTAAATTATACATAATAATTTAAATTTTGAGAATATTACTTCAATTAATTTAAAACCAATAGAATACTGATATTCACATTCCACAGGTGTTACAATAGGCAAAGAGATTGCCTTTCAATTAGCTGGATATCTTGGACTAGCTCCAAGATATTGGAGATACATACTTGGGACTGGCCATCTGTATGTATCATATGTATGTATTTACAAAAAAAGAATAAATGTATTTATATCAGTTGTCTAGTACCCATAACAGATGCTCTGCTTAGTCTGGGACTAGGTGTACGAAATACTTATTTATTATTATTAAACTTTATTGTTAGCCCTAATTTATCATTCCATGCCATTACCTGTCTTTAATATGATACATTTTCTAGAAAATTAAAACTCCTTGGGGAGCAATCTTCACATCAAAGCCAGTAAGGGGTACGATGACCGCACATATCGGATCCAACGTCCTCTGGATATTGTTATTCAATCAAACGGCTGCTTATCTTCATTACACTCAAAACATACATATCCAAAACGTGAGTTAATACATATATAGGTATGTATGTAGTAAATAATGTAAGTATGTAGATGTAATCAAATGAAACTGCCTCGTTGGTCTAGCGGTTGACATATGTGACAGCTAATCAAGAGGTCTCGTGTTCAGTCCCGAGTCGGGCCAAAAGTGTTATTGAGTTTTTCTGATTATTTAAATACTGAATGGCAGCTCGGAGTTTGGAAGTTGGGTCTGTTATTTCTTATATCATCAACTGCCAGTAAAAGTCCCCATCTGAATCAGTAAAGTCATTCTTGCGATTAGCCGGAACAGACAGACAGATAAAATATTTAATTTTTTTGTTGTTGTAAGGACCGTAGATACTTTCATTTACATTTAGGAGAAATTTGATAAAATTTAAATGACAAACAGACCAAAAAATGTATTCATTTGTATAGATTTGAAGAACTTTGTGAAACTTGTCATAATTATTGGTTGCAGAGTGGTCTCCTGTCATATTTACCTTATTTAGCTAGTTTCTTCACTATCATTTTGTTTGGTTGGCTATCAGACTATAGCACAAACAATAAAATTCTTAGTAAAAACAATGTCCGAAGATTTTCTAATTCAATGGGTAAGTCCACATTGGTAGCTTTTTAGTAGTTTCCTAAACAATTTCTCTCTCATTTTTAGACATTTCATAACCTAAGTACTGATTAAAGAAACACTATCCATACAAATTTTCGTAGTGTACGCATTTAAAAGGAATACAAATTAGTCAATACATTAATGCGCCCGTTAGTTAGAAGATATTGTCATTAAGCCATGTTTCGAACTAAGTGGCGTGCAATTGGAGAGCCCTACATCCAGCAGTAGTCTGCGATAGGCCGATGATGATGATGATGATGATTATCATTATTAAGTTTTTATCAGTGAAGGTGCAGAAGATTAGGTATTTTGAAATCAAGTGTTTTCCACGCGGACATGAGATAACAGATTATGATTACGTAGGAACAAACTATATAGGATAACAACACTAGAAAAGAACGAAAACTCGAAATAAACTCTATACCCCAAACCATTATACCAACGTGGCATTGTAGGTCACAACCTTCAAAGCCAAGGCCAAGGCCTATGTCCTGCCGTGGACTGTGGACGATAAGAGTAATCTCCAAAATAATTAATTAATATTTTTCACAGCTAATATTGCCATGGCTTCCTGCCTAATCATGACTTCTTATACGAGTAGCAGAGTTATCGTGGTAGTACGCCTAGTCATAGGTATCTCCTTGAACTTGGCTATATATTCTGGATGGATGGTAACTTTCTTCTCTTCTTCACTCTCATTACAAACTGCACACTATTATTGACGAAAAAACATTCAAATTTGTTATCTACATATTAATATGTGAAACAAAAACTTTGGATACTTTTTTACAAAAATTGCGCTAACGGAGGAGTATGAAATTTGGCACACTTATAGTTAATATGTAGGAAAAGTGTAGGACTATATTATATATTTAGAGTTAACTTTAATTTTGTTTACTAATAAAAAGCGTATATTTCTGATCAACTTTTGGTTGGTACTGAACTAAATATAGTGAAACCTGAGATGTGAGATATCCAAAAATATACTATAAACAGATGATTTTAAAGTATATAATCCAACAACAAAATTTAGTGAATTTTAGTTTAGTGATGACAACAACAAAATTACCACTAATATGTGTTTTTGTTATTACAGATTAATTACATTGATTTAGCTCCGGATTTCAGTGGCACCCTCACACCAATCGGAAACATGCTGGCTAATATTGTTAATCTCATAACACCTGACATCATCTCTTTTATTGTTACTGATGTGGTATGTATAAATTCAGCACAAAAACATATAACAGCAAATTTAACTATCAATCTTCAATTTGTATTTCTAAACGTTGTCCTCCTTTTTAGGGATCCGAAATTTACGTCTAATGGTGGAATCAAAACGTGTTTCATACATATTACTACAGTACAAGAACTCCTAGATGTAATGGTTAAGAGATAAAAATGCATTACTTTCTAGTCTTATATGTATATGGATATATTTAAAAAAAAATGATTCTTTTCCAGACAAATATTACACAGTGGCGTCTATTGTTCTTCATTATATCAGGGGTGGCCTTAATCGCAAACGCTGTCTTTGTTATACTGGTATCTACAGATGTTCAGCCGTGGAATTACGGAGTACAAAAAGGTAATCTAATTACACAAACCATTCAGCGCTATCTAGTAAAAACAATATGAACTATGTAGTCAAATGATTCTGCATCGCGAAAACAGATTTTATTATGTTTTAGGCAGTCTATTCTCCAATAACTCTAGTCAGATATTAAAAAAATGTTTTGTTTTTTCAATTACAGAATCGTGCGATGAAGTTAGCAAAGAAGAAATAAAAGAACCCAATACCAGCGTTTCTAGATTATGATGTTGTGTTCTGTTTTATTTCGATCACATGACTAAACGTTAAGATGATGTTAATAAAGTTAGCGTTTGTAGACTATCAGTTTGGTTAAGAAGATAAATTATGGTCTTGATTGTGTATTTTTTTATATAAGCGAAGGGTAAAACGGGATTCTATTACTAATAGAAAAAAGAGAGATCAAATACTTATGCGCAATGAAAATTAAACTCACGACCTAGATCCTATAGTTAAGTACTGCCTCACCGAAACTTACAATATTTTTTATCAAAAGATCAAAAATATAGTTTCGAATTATCCGTTCCTAGTGTACAACTCAAAATACTCTTATATTTCCTCTAGGGAGACTGGAAAGCCCTATGTATTTGTAGAATTTTGCAAGGCTTTTCCCAGGCGGGGGTATATCCTGATATTCAAAGTATCGTGGGCAAATGGGATCCTACAAGTGAACGTGTTTCTCTCGGTTGCTGCGTTCATGCAGGTAAAGTGTATATTTTTTATATATGATTTTAGTAAAAACTACTAAAGTAAAACTTGTAAAGGATATAATATCTACACTAATATACAGCAAAACAGTTTGTTTGTGTATGGATGCGCTAATGTTAGGAACTACTGGTCCGATTTTTTTAATTATTTTTTTAATTATTTTAGTGGAGACGTATGGCCTTAACCCTCTCCTGAGAGGAGATCCGAGCCCAGCAGTGGGACATTATGGGTTGTTGATTGATCGATTGATTTATCAGGCGTGCGTGACCGAATGTGGTTGAATCACAATGCCATAGATATAAATCTAAATTAGAGTAGCACACACTGTTCAATTTTTATATTTATGAAATGCTCTTAAGCAAGAAAGAAATTGGCAGGCAGTGGAGTCATGTGAACCGCCAAAGACCGGGGTCGAGAGACATTTGTTCATCAGTTCAGGACGGTGGCATTTTGATTTGACATTAAAGCAAGAAATGAAACGTATACAAAACTGAACAAACAATGTTTCTCACAGTTAAGGTGGATAATACAGATTTGTTTGAAGCAATAGCTTTGCCCCTTTTTACGAAATATTATTAAAAAAAATGGAGGTGAAAAATATATTACTTATGATCTGATTTCGACCTTCTATTAGAGCATTTCATTTTTACAATCCCTAAATTTATATCATTTTTCGCGATTGTGAAAAAGTTAAAATAGTCTATGTACTAATGCAATTCAAAAAAGTTAATAAGAATTGCGATATTATGATATATGTGTGCTTAGTACCGCCCGCTTAATGCAATTTGTTAATAGCAACAATGACTAGACTATTGGTTATGGTACTGGTTAGTGGAAATTGGAAATCCTTTTGTTGGTTTGTGTGCATAGAGCACAGCGCTGTGTTACGTTTATCTGATATAGCTTTTTCGCAAAATTACCACGAAATTCTCGCGTTTATTCCAGTTTATAGTTGCGTACTAAACCAAAACTGATATACCGATCGTTTAGGCGAAATATAGTTAAGTGCACGTTGAAAATTATTGGTGTGCAGTAATTATTGTCCGGGTCGAATATTAACTTAGGTAAGAATAATTTTGTGTATGCCGATTATTTTACTTGAGTTTCGAGTTAATGAGATAACTTTCGTATCTTAAAGCTACGTAACAAGGATAAATTTGTCAGTCACACACTGTCTTGATCAAGGCAATGTATGAATGTGACATTTGTAGGACAAAATATGATTTTCCTTGTCGCTAAGAAATTAGTGCTACCTATGCATTTTGCGAAATACAAACATGTGTTGTATATCGGGAGATAAAGAAAGAATACACCGTAATGAGGAATTAGAAACAAGATATTAACCCTTTTGTTTTGGGAATAAGTCTACAATATTTCGGCACTTTTGTAATTGTAATGAATGAACTTTATCGGTCATTACGGCGCTTGTAATTAAAAAAAGTACCAAAAAAATGGTTAAGTTTCCCATTCCCAATAACTTATTAGGGGTAAATAGTAATTAGATAGTTACGTACCTATATCGAGAGTAAGCTCAAAAGAACATTCAAGTTTTGCGATATCTAAACAACGACCGTTGGTTTCCAGAAAACATTCGCACCTAGAAAATTAATTTGCACGTTGAACAATGGTTTCAATATCTGGCATAAAGAATGAGTATAAAAAAGACTAACTAAGCAAGGAATCAATACTGAAACTTCTTTTACTGAAAGCCAACATTCATTAAATTAATCCAAGGGTAGAAAGGCAAGCTGAGCAAATAGAAATACAACCAGGTTTATATTTTTATTTTTACATTGAAGCGCCACAGAACGTCTATTATCAAAGACTCAACTAAATTCATGTTCTATTTATACAAAGCTAGAACTCAGTATAAGCCAGTTAGAAACTTGTATCTATATGAAATGGATATTCTTCTTAGAAATATGGTGGCTGGATGGAGCATAGAGAAAGGTTAATTGGTGTAAAAAAAGATTCGGTGAGGGAGCCAGCGAAAGGTCTATTGCAAGTAAGTCTTGGATGTGATAATTTTAATGTAATTGAAGTTGATCAGGCCAAAGTTACTCATGTTTTTTTCATGATTTATGCTTTATCATAGAATAATACTAGCTTTGGGTATAATGTGTCTTAAACTACCTTCTGTCCGAGGTCCACCGGTAGCACGGCAGCAAGTGATAGACTCGGATGAATAGAATAGAATGTCATTGCTGAAGAATAAAAATATCTCCATAGTAATTTTCATACAAATTGGTTGAGCTGTTTAGCCATGAAAGCTCAAACAGACTGAATGAGTTACTTTCGAATTATTGTTATTTTTCATTGAATTGGTTAATTTACAAATAACATTTTTTTTCAATTACAGAATATTACATAAGCCTTTGAATGACTTCTACTCCCCGTGCTTAGATCCGCTGTTATAGAACATTCACGTCTTTTTTACACCAATTTACACCTGTACTAATCCAAAACTGATATACCGATCGTTTAGGCGAAATATAGTTAAGTGCACATTGAAAATTAATGGTGTGCAGTAATTATTGTTCGGGTCGAAATGCAACTTAGGTTAGTATACACAAAATTATACTAACCTAAGTTGCATTATACCGATTATTTTAGTTGATTTTCGAGATAATGAGATAAAGTTCGTGCCTTAAAGCTACGTAACAAGGGTATATTTGTCTCTTTATCTCCCGATATAAAACACATGCTTGTATTTCGTAGCACTTATTTCTTAGCGACAAGAGAAATTATATTTTGTCCTACAAATGTCACAGTCATACATTGCCTTGATCAAGCAAATGAATAAACAAGTCATTGGAGAAAGTTAAACAAAAATTCATTCAAAGTAAAAAATAAAATTAACTTTTACTCAGCGAAAACTTATATTATTTAAAAATTACTAAGCACACATTTTTAAATAAATAAGAAAATATTGCATAAAAGGGATTTCATGTAATTACATAATCGAAATAATATTCACTTTGTCTAAATAAATACAGATAACTATGCTCACCCGCTTACAAATATTAAATAATCGTGGTCTAAAACCAAATCTTTTGTTAAATAACAGTATATTATAAGAACCGAATAAATCAGGGAAAGTTTGAAACTTGTTCCAGAAACGAAATTGTTGAGTTATAGCAGACATGGTGATAAGAAGTGATGAATAACCGAAAGCACTTGGAATAGAAACACTTAAGATTAAAGATAGGATAAGAAAGATGAAATGTATGTAAGAATATAAACCTCAAACTTAGCGAAAGCAATGATGAAGACGAAATTATGTGATAGACAAAAGATATTGCTTCGACCGCAATACATTTAAAAATTTCTTATAAATCACCAACTAATATATTTTCAAGTTTAACATTATGTTAATATTCAATTATGATTATCGTATTTAAAATTACGAATTTTTTAAAGTAATTTACTAATTAGAATTATATACATACCTACCTATAACGTTATTAGTACATATTCTATATATGTGTACACGTGTATTTAATTATATGTGTATATTTATGAGCTACGAACATATAAGTAATACTTCTTCATCCATTAAATGGGACCGTGATAGTTCCAAAAGTATTTTTATAGTTGCCTTTTATGTGAATAAATCTCACTACAATGAAGATAGACATGAAAAGAAACAACTATTTTAGCTAATTATACATTACTTATTTTACTTTTGTTCTGCTCGATCACATAGTGCCCGGTTATTGACGATAGGACAGCAAACACCAAAGTACATCAGCGAGCCTTTGGGACAAACAGGTTGCTTAAACACAGATCTTTTCATTCTGATGGAGTTCTCGTTCATCGGACGGCTGATGTCCATTTTGAAGAACTTTTTATAGAACCGCTCTGTTAGATTTTCTTCGCCCATTTCATCAGCATCTAGGCGCAGAGTAACTGCTGGTTGAACGTCGATGTCAGAACTATCACCAGTCAGTGAAAAAGCTCTCAACGGTGCAGATATAGAAGCACTTCTCGCGCTCGCCACTAAGATAATAAAGACGATTATTATCCTATCACTTCTTTCCATTGTTAACAATATTAAAAATCTTTAAAACTAAATGGTGTACCGTATGACTAAATGGTGAAAACTAAATGGTGTACCGTATGACTAATAGCAATGCGGTTATTCATCCTGAGTGCGCGCTGCTCCAACTTATATAGTACATCTTGTACTGGGTACGTGTTCCACGTCAACTAACCATTGGGATGAGATAATGCGTATGTTACTAATTAGAATGAGCTGAATTGTAATTACGATTTTCAATGTGGCAACATTACATCCTTATGTTATATTTAAATACTATTGGTAATAAGCACTTTTAATAAATATATATATATTTTTTAAAAGTTTAAATGTGAAGCATTGCATATGTTTGTATATCTAAATTAGTCAAAGTAAATACTTTATGGTGATGTAATCTGGGACAAATAGTACTTTGTTACCTACGGGCAACGAAAGGTAGGGAGGAACAAAAAATATTTGTAAGCGGGTGAGCATAGTTATCTGTATTTATTTAGACAAAGTGAATATTATTTCGATTATGTAATTACATTAAATCCCTTTTATGCAATATTTTCTTATTTATTTAAATATGTGTGCTTAGTAATTTTTAAATGTGAGAAATGTGGGTTCAGTCTCGAGTCGGGCCAAAAGTGTTATTGAGTTTTTCTGATTATTTAAATGCTGAATAACAGCTCGGAGTTTGGAAATTGGGTCTGTTATTTCTTATATCATCAACTGCCAGTGAAAGTCCCATCTAAATCGGTAAAGTCATTCTTACGATTAGCCGGAACAGACTGATAAAATATTTAATTTTTTTTGTTGTAAGAACCGTAGATACTTTCATTTACATTTAGGGGAAATTTGATAAAATTTAAATGACAAACAGATACAAAAAAAGTATTCATTTGTATAGATTTGAAACTTGTTTGTGAAACTTGTCATAATTATTGGTTGCAGAGTGGTCTCCTGTCATCTTTACCTTATTTAGCTAGTTTCTTCACTATCATTTTGTTTGGTTGGCTATCAGACTATAGCACAAACAATAAAATTCTTAGTAAAAACAATGCCCGAAGATTTTCTAATTCAATGGGTACTACTAAAAAGCTACCAATGTGGACTGGTAGCTTTTTAGTAGTTTCCTAAACAATTTCTCTCATTTTTAGACATTTCATAACCTAAGTACTGATTAAAGAAACACTATCCATACAAATTTTCGTAGTGTACGCATTTAAAAGGAATACAAATTAGTCAATACATTAATGCGCCCGTTAGTTAGAGGATATTGTCATTAAGCCATGTTTCGAACTAAGTGGCGTGTAATTGGAGAGCCCTACATCCAGCAGTAGTCTGCGATAGGCCGATGATGATGATGATGATGATTGTCATTATTAAGTTTTTATCAATGAAGGTGCAGAAGAGTAGGTATTTTGACATCAAGTGTTTTCCACGCAGACATGAGATAACAGATTATGATTACGTAAGAACAAACTATATAGGATAACAACACTAGAAAAGAACGAAAACTCGAAATAAACTCTATACCCCAAACCATTATACCAACGTGGCATTGTAGGTCACAACCTTTAAAGCCAAGGCCAAGGCCTATGTCCTGCCGTGGACTGTGGACGATAAGAGTAATCTCCAAAATAATTAATTAATATTTTTCACAGCTAATATTGCCATGGCTTCCTGCCTAATCATGACTTCTTATACGAGTAGCAGAGTTATCGTGGTAGTACGCCTAGTCATAGGTATCTCCTTGAACTTGGCTATATATTCTGGATGGATGGTAACTTTCTTCTCTTCTTCACTCTCATTACAAACTGCACACTATTATTGACGAAAAACATTCAAATTTGTTATCTACATATTAATATGTGAAACAAAAACTTTGGATACTTTTTTACAAAAATTGCGCTAACGGAGGAGTATGAAATTTGGCACACTTATAGTTAATATGTAGGAAAAGTGTAAGACTATATTACATAAATTATTTCTTAAGATTATTACATTTAGAGTTAACTTTAATTTTGTTTACTAATAAAAAGCGTATATTTCTGATCAACTTTTAGTTGGTACTGAACTAAATATAGTGAAACCTGAGATGTGAGATATCCAAAAATATACTATAAACAGATGATTTTAAAGTATATAATCCAACAACAAAATTTAGTGAATTTTAGTTTAGTGATGACAACAACAAAATTACCACTAATTTGTGTTTTTGTTATTGCAGATTAATTACATTGATTTAGCTCCGGATTTCAGTGGCACCCTCACAGCAATCGGAAACACGCTGGCTAATATTGTTAATCTCATAACACCTGACATCATCTCTTTCATTGTTACTGATGTGGTATGTATAAATTCAGCATAAAAACATATAACAGCAAATTTAACTATAAATCTTCAATTTGTATTTCTAAACGTTGTCCTCCTTTTTAGGGATCCGAAATTTACTTCCAATGTACTACCAAAGTACTACACACTTACCGGGCTAAAGAAAATTTCCATGATCTTCTGTAGAGATTCTTTTCTTAAGAAGAGCTGCATGCATTTCATGTTAAAAGTTGCTTTTATCGAGCGAAGAAAAAGTCTTTAAAATATTTTTCCATATCCATCCGCTAGCAAGAATAATTGGACCCCGGTGGCTAATTTATTTAGATTGTCTCAGGGTTCCACTTACGAAGCTAAATATTTTAGGAAAAAATTTATATTTCACAATTTAGGTATGTGGTTTGAAGATTTTTAACCATTCTTTGAAAGATAGACTTAAGTTTGTTATTATAACCTAAACCCTCTTTCGCTAAGAAGAAAACAATAGCACTATATAATGTACACTACACTGTCTATATATATATATATATATATATATATATATATATATATATATATAAAGTAACTGTGTTACTTTCGAATTATTATTATTAACAGTCTGTTTGAGCTTTCACGGCTAAACAACAGCTGAACCAATTTGTATGAAATTTACAATTGAGATATTTTTATTCTTGAGCAATGACATAGGCTATCACTTGCTGCCGTGCTACTGGCGAAGCCTCGGACAATAGATACTTTAAGACACATTGTACCCAAAGCCAGTATTATTCTATTGTAAAGCATAAATCATAAAAAGGACATATGTGACTTTGGCCCGATCAACTTCAGTAACATTAAAATTATCACATCCAAGACTTGCAATATACCTTTCGCTAGTTCTCTCACCGAATCCTTTTCTTACACCAATTAACCTTTCTCTATGCTCTATCCAGCCTCCATATTTCTAATGAGAATATTCATTGCATATAGATACAAGTTTCTAACTAGCTTCTACTGAGTTCTTACTTTGTATAAATAGAACATGAATTTAGTTGAGTTTTTGATAATAGACGGTCGTCTGTGCCGCTTCAATGTAAAAATAAAAATATAAGTCTGGTTGTATTTCTATTTGCTCAACTTGCTTTTCTGCCCCCGGATTAATTTAATGAATGTCGGCTTTTAGTAAAATAAGTTTTAGTATGGATTTTTTGCTTCGTTAGTCTATTTTCATACTCATTCTTTATGCCAGATATTGAAATCACTAGTGCACGCCCGCAGCTCCGCCCGCGTATATATCAGTTATCGCGGCAAATAGTAGCCTATGTGATATTCTGATGTATCAGCTATATCACTGTACAGTTTCATCCAAATCCGTTCAGAAGTTTTTGTATGATAGAATAACAAACATCCTTACAAACTTTCACATTTATAATATTAGTATAGTTTGTCCAACGCGCAAATTAATTTTCTTTTTTTTGTTTTCTGGAAACCAGCCGTCGTTGTTTAGATATTACAAAACTCGAATGTTTTCTTTGTACTGACTCTTGATGTAGGTACGTAACTATCTAATTAGTATTTACCCTTAATAAGTTGCTGGGAATGGAATACTAACCATGTTCATTTTGGGACTTCTTTTACCGTGATGACTGAATGGTGGAATCAAAACCGTGTTTCATACATACTAATACAGTATAAGAACTCATAGATGTAATGGTTAAGAGATAAAAACGCATTACATTCTAGTCTTAGATGTATATAGTTATATTTAAAAAAATGTGATTCCTTTCCAGACAAATATTACACAGTGGCGTCTATTGTTCTTCATTATATCAGGGGTGGCCTTAACCGCAAACGCTGTCTTTGTTATACTAGTATCTACAGACGTTCAGCCGTGGAATTACGGAGTACAAAAAGGTAATCTAATACTACATAAACCATTCAGCGCCATCTAGTAAAAACAATATGAACTACGTAGTCAAATGATTTTGCATCGCGAAAATAGATTTTATTATGTTTTAGGCAGTCTATTCTCCAATAGCTCTAGTCAGATATTAAAAACATTGTTTTGTTTTTTCAATTACAGAATCGTGCGATGACGTTAACACAGAAGAAATAAAAGAAACCAATACCAGCGTCACTAGATTATGATGTTGTGTTGTATTTTATTTCGATCACATGACTAAACGTTAAGATGATGTTAATAAAGTTAACGTTTGTAGACTATCAGTTTGGTTAAGAAGATAAATTATGGTCGTGATTCTGTTTTTTTTATATATGCCGCAGTCAAAATTTCTCTACTCTGCCTGTTGGAAAGCACAAGCAGAATCAAAGAGTAGTGGTCATACTCATTGCGAATACAGACAATAATGCAATAATCCAGCTTGATGACCGATACCATGGCAGCCTAGTGATGCTTCTGCATTATTGGGCCTCCGGTCTCGCACTCACCAACGTAACGCGACGTACGAACACTGTCATTTTACGTTGGTTTCCGTGCTAGAGTAATATCGCCCCTCTCGAGCCGGCCCTACCGTGCTGAAATTACCGTGGCTCTACTGCCTTGAGTTTATATTAACTCGGGCCATCATTACGAATCTATCAACAGCTCATTCATTAAATTCAGTTCATATTCAAAACCAAACTACAAATGTAAAGTTTAAATATTCAGCCACATTTAAGTCGTCACGGTTTTTACTAAATACCTATTATAATATTTTTAGGAATCACAAGCAGATTTTATTTAAAAAAATAGTAATTAATGAACACAAATTATATTTATCTCGAATACACAGTTAACAATTGTTAATGACAAATAAAAAATAGCGGCGCGCCTACTAGTGCCTCATGCCGCCCTGAGTGTGGCCGCGGGTGGGCGGGACGGTTTTTCCCCCCCATCCGCTACATAGGCCACCCGCGAGAGGGGCTACGTTACGCGTGTGCCGTACGTCGCCTTAATTGAGAGTTACCATCAGACGACGGAGCCCGCCTCAGTGCGGGCTTGCGCTGGGAGGGGTCCGGATGGCGTAAGAAAGCGGTTCCCGGATCTCTCCCGTCTCAGGCGCAGAGTGGCACACCGTGGTGGTTTAGTGGGTAGTCTGGCGAGTCAGTCAGGAGTCCCACACAAAGCGAACCCCCTGTCCCCGCGGGGGGGGAGCGAAGTGCGTAAAGGCATTCCAGCACGTAAAAGAAAAAAAAAAAGTAACACTACATCGGGTCAATATAATGTGATTCAGTAACACTACATCGGATCATAGTAGCTTGACCCAGTAACACTACATCGGGTCAATATAATGCGATCCAGTAACACTACATCGGATCATAGTAACTTGACTGTCACGTAACTTCTACGTCTGTTTGACGACGACAACGACACGAATTAGTGATCTAATCACTGGCGTAGTTGCATTCGTACCAATCAGAAGATTTAGTGCTGAAAACTGGGTGGTTTTTTGTCTAGTGATATTTAATACAAGCTGTAATTTCCACACAGTATCTGACCACGAGGCACCATGGTGATTGGTTTCTATCCTTATCATATTAAGGACGGTCCTCATGTATCGCTCGACTTGGCCGTTAGCCTGATGCATCTCTGGTTTGATGTAATGTAGGTCCGAGCCTAGTTCCTTAATCCAGTTGATAAATTCACTAGACTCAAACATTCTCCCACGGTCCATCACTAGCAGTCTTGACACACCAAACAGAGAAAACGCATTGGAGACAGCCCGTTTGAGCTCGCTAGTATCTTGGCGAAACATGGGATACAGGAGAGAATATTTTGTGAAACTATCTACTAAAATAAGTATAAATATATAACCTCTCGATTCCGGTAATGGTCCTAGAGCATCCGCAACGTGTAAGGTATCGACTGGGACATCAGGTTTTTCCCATGACGTAATATTTTGATGTGGAGCCCGAGGCACTCTCTTTTTCGATATGCATATGAGGCAGTGAGAGATATACTTACTGACAAACCTGCGTAGTCCTGGAAACCAGAAGTGTTTCAGTATAAGGTCAAGAGTTTCCTCCCCACTGATGTGTTCGTGTCCGTCGTGAAATACCCTCATTAGACTTAATCTATGCCCTTTGGGTATGTAGCATAGAAGGCGGGTTATTTCACCTACGGGAGTATAGCGATAGTATAACAAGTCGTTTTGATGTACATACTGATTGGAATCTAAGTCCCCTTTCTCCAGTTGTTGAATGAGCTCTTGGGTTTCGCTGTCAGCTGACTGTGCTATTTGTGCCCACTAAGCTTCGTAACGTTATGTACGTGTGCCGGAAGTGGATTGCGGCTAAGGTAGTCTGCGTGGGACATATTTACACCTTTCCTGTACTCAATAGAAAAGGTAAAATCTTGCAGGTATACCCACCAACGAGCTACACGAGGCAGCAGGTCTTTTTTGCGCTCCGTAGCTTTGAGAGCGTTGCAGTCAGTAAAAATCTTAAATTGAAGTCCGACTAAGTAGTGTCGGAAATGCTGCAGTGCTTTTACCACCGCCAAGAGCCGTAAGAGTGATACTTACACTCTGCCGATTGGGTCACCTTACTAAAATATTCGACGACACGCTTCTTACCTTCTTTAGAAGTCTGCAATAGCACTGCTCCGTAGCCTGCAAGACTCGCATCGATGTGTACTTCTGTAGCTAATTTAGGGTCAAATATTACCAATATGGGTGTACTAGTAAGGCAGTTGATAATCTCTTGTCGAGCATTTCCCTGTTCTGGCCCCATCTGAACTTTGCGTCTTTCTTAGTTAGCCTTGCTATACACGCAGTCTTTGTCGCAAAGGCCTGTATGTAACGCCTATAGTACCCAGCAAGTACCAGGAATTGACAAACTTGCTTGACGTTTTCAGCTGGTCGACCTTTCACTAATGCCTTCCTAGGGCTCGGCTTTACCTGACCTTGACTTACCACCCGTCCCAAGTACTCTACCTCAGTAGTTATGAAGGTATATTTTCACAGGTTAATTGAAAAACCCGACATGGTAAGAGTATCAAGAACTTTTCTTTAGAGCTGAAGACCCTCTTCAACAGAGCGACTCATCAGAAGAACGTCATCAACGTAAATGAGCACGTTACCCTGCTCTATGAAACTCTGTAAGGTTTTATTGATGATTCATTGGTATATAATGGGGGAATTTGTCAAACCATATGGCATTTTGACAAACTCATAGTAGCCTTCTGGGGTAACAAAGCCAGTTTTATGAATTGATTCCTCGCTGATCTTTATCTGGTGAAAACCAGTTGCCATGTCCAAATAGCTAAAGAATTTGAAGTTTCCTAGCCTGTCTATATGGTTATCTATTAAGGGCAGAGGGTAGCGGTCCTTAATAGTTATTTGATTTAGTGCTCTGAAGTCAACGCACATCCTGTCTGTTCCGTCCTTCTTTTTAACTGATATTATGGGGCTGGAATATTCTGACTGGGACTCTCTAATTATTCCCTTACTGATTAAGTCTTGAATTATGGCTCTAACTTTTAGTTTTTCTTGAAAGGACAGTTTATATGGACGGTAAACAACCGGTGTATTGCTAGTTAGGTTTATATACATTTCACCAGTAGTGACTGTGGAACTGGCGGTTCCAGAAATTAAATAGTCAGACTCTCTCCCATTCATAATAGACATAAGAGATTTTTTGTAATCGCCTTAAAGAGGTGTATTAACATCAATATCGCTGATGGTAGTATTTACCTGGTGCAATGATGGTATTATGTTCGAGCGTGTTATGTATTGCCTGTCTTTCGTACGAATATAAGTTACACCATCACGGTTTAAAATATCGGTCCCTATAATAATGGGTGCATTCATAGATAGGCAAGGAACGACTACGAAATCAGCTTCGATAGATATTTCGGGAAATTCTATTGTTAAAGTAACGTTAGAATTACAAATTATCTCTTTCTTACTAGCTCCCTTAAGAGTACATCGTCGAGTTTGTGGATTACAAGATAAATATTTTAAAACCTGATCAGAAATAAGCGAAATATTCATAGCACCACTATCAATTAATACGCCAAGCGGGATTCCCTGGACAACCGCCGTGGTGATGTCACTACTTCTATTACAGTGCGATGAAGACTGACCAACGTCATTACATAAGTTTATATTGCGCTTGTTTTGCGTTTCGGAACGCTCTTTAGCAAAACAAACACTTTCACGATGTCCGGGCTTTTTGCAAAACCTACACGTGGTAGTCGTAGTTGCTGGTGTTGATTTTTGAGTAGTTAGGACCGCGTTGTCTGGTTTGTCTTGACGTATTTTATTGCAGCAACGGTTACTTTTGTGTCCGACTCGACCGCAATTAAAACACTTTGACTTTGAAAGTTGATTTGAGTCATTATGACGGGTAGAAATCGATAAACGACTATCTTGTTTATTACGACCCGGTTTGACATATATTGGTAGAAATGAAACTAAATGGTCCACAAACAGGTTACCGTTAGCCGCTGCTGCACGTACTTGAGTACGTTGTACCTCTAATAACAATTTGTATCATCAAGTCCTCACTTAGGCCTTTGACAACACGTAAACGCAATAGCGACCGACGGGCATATTCGGTAAACGTACTAAATTTATCCGACGTATTGTTCATAACATCGAAAAGTATATTCGCGTAGTCGAGTTTATTAGGGCAAAGAGGTATGAACTCACGTTTAAAATTTGTCCACGACCGATCACTTGTTACCCATTCGCTAAACCAGGACTTAGCATCACCCTTGAGGCATGACGCCACCCGCGACAGGCTTTCTCGGTCACCCCAAGCATTCAAATCACGAGCTCGCTCTACCTCTTCACACCACGATTTGATATCGTGTAGAGATCGAAATTCGACACATAATATTGCGAATGAGATGGTTATAATGATTTAATTGCTTCCGCTAACGCGAGGAATGCATTGTTATCGCTCACGGCACTAGTACCGGCACTGGGTCGTACTGTTTTGACTCCACCATTACCTGTTATTGAAGTTGTTGGTATTTCAGGCACAATGTTCTGATTTACGATGTCGACAGAAGGCATATTATCTAACTGCCCACTATTTAACCCACTTTCAGAAACCGAAGGTAAAATAATTGTGGGACATATACCAGCACTCGGACCGCCCATATTTTGCTCAATCATTTCTAATCGTGATAAAATCATATCGAACGAACGTTGAACTTTTTGTTCTTTTTTCTGACGTTTGGCACGTGCACATGACTTATCACGAGACCTACGTCTAACACGAGAATGCAATCTGGTTCTGATTTGATCACAATGGAAAGTTTCTTTGTAATTTTTCTTAAGTACTCCGATAGTAAAAAAAAAACAACAACCCATAATGTCCCACTGCTGGGCTCGGGTCTCCTCTCAGGAGAGGGTTAAGGCCATACGTCCCCACGCTGGCCAAGTGCGGGTTGGGGACTGGCAAGAATACGTTGTGGCTACGTAAATCTTGCCGTTGGATGTTTTTACTGCTTAACGTGACCTCCGAATCACGGAGACGCTCATGGTAACATGCCACCAGCGGTCACCCATCCAGGTACTGACCGCGCCATCGTTGCTTACCCTCGATGATTGTTTCTAATCACCGAGTGCAACTGGGCTATGAGCACCTACTTTGAACTAGGCTATTTAAAGGCTATGAACTCCGATAGTAGGATAGTCTCTTTCTATTTATTTACAAAATTATAATCACAAATCAATCTTACTAAATAGTAGACTTAATGGGACAGGAGGAGTGTGCGACTAGATGCCGCTAGATAACAGGGGGAAGCCCTGACTTTCCCCAGGATAGCATCTGGATAGGTGCGGCCGTTGATCGTGGGGGGAACTGAAATAATATGGTCCGGATCATCCACGGAGTAGTGCGTCTGAGTAACATTAGTAAAGAGGGTGAAAGATACAAAAAGAATAAAGAGAATTCCTTAACAAAAATAGTAAAAAATTGTAACAAAATAAACTCGACTCCAAAAACTGGACGAAATTGAAATGGATAAACACGGGAAGCAGCATTCAAATAAAAAAGAATAATCGAAATCGGTTAGCGTGATATTGAGTTTTTTGGCAATTAGTCGCGCAAATACTTAATGCAAATGAAAGACTTATACGGTTTTCTCGTGGATGATATTATCAGAACTGGATCAAATTAAAAATGAGATCACACGGGAAGCGCCAAAATCGGTCAATTAAAAAAACCGTCAAAATCGGTTCACTCAGTCAAAAATTGTGAGGTAACAAACATAATAAAAAAAACAATCGAATTAATAATCTCCTCCTTTTTTGACGTTGTTTAAAATCCGAATATTATCCAAATTGTTTTCATTTCATCTTATGCTTTCTTCAATATTATTAATACGAGGCCCCCATTTATAAAAAAAACTTATAGGCAGAAACATGATGATTTTCTTTATAATTAGACTAGCTCCCGCAGCTTTCCCGCTTCTATAACTAAAAACACGGTAATCAATTTTCGGGTTAATATTTAGCCTATGACATAAAAAAGCTTTCACCTCAAGTGGTTCTTTTCAGGCGCTTTCGAAACATCCCATTAATAATTCTAGTTGCTTGATTCCAATATGTAATTCCTACTATAGAAGTGCCGAGAAAAGACTCCGTATGGTATTCTTTTAAAAAAGCAGATTGACAATTTGTAAATTAATATTTATGTATGCACCAACAACTTAAAATAGCAAATTAGTACCAATTCTACGAAGATAAAAAGTATAAAACATCCTAGAGAATAAGGAAGAAATAAAAGGAGTCGGTACGTTTAACCAGATTTGCGCTTTTGATACATTTAGCATTAACATGTAAAACAGGAACATGAAAAGTAAAAGTAATACAAAAATAGTATAACTAAAAATGTACATAAATTTAATTTGAAGTCCTAACGAAACAACTAACATGCGCTACTGATTGGTAATATGCTACATCGGCGGTACCCTTTGGGGTTCCGTATGTAGCACGCGCTTACCTTCTACGTAATCAATAATTTTGAAATGCGCCTGGTTTATCAGCATAGGTTACACGGTTTTTTTAACTTATAAATTGTGTGGCTTTTTATTGATAAAATTAAATCGGTTCAATAAGTCCAGATACCCAACAAACCCATAAACTTTACCTCCTCATAATGTCAGTGTATTCTTAGACTATAAGAGAATTAGAATATCACATTTTTTAAGCGATGAAATTTAGACTTCCTTTTTTTTTATTTAGGACTTTTTTTTAATACTCTCGGTATATTTATGATAAATATATATTTATAATAAATTTATCATATATTTATAATAAATTTCCTCATAAATATCGATGATAACATCGACGTTTATGAGGAAATTTATCATAAATTCAATTTAAGTACTTGTATAATTCGCCTGAGTCAGCAACATATGGACATAATTACGAACCTCATATTATCTTTGGCTATAAGAGGCCAAAAAGCCTCTACAATGGGCAATTAGCCGTGCTCAGAGCCATGCGAATATGGCACAATATTATTACTTTCGAAATAGCGGCCTGTAAATAGTTGATTCTGGGTACCCTTAATTGTGTTAAGTAGTGTTTCCTGACTTAAGAGCTCATTGGCTATTTAAGATTGATAGTCAACTTTCATGGATGGACATTCAAGGGGTTGGTGGGCAGAGTTAGAGAGTTAGGAAACTTTTTGCAATTTTTAAAAATCATCGTGATTGCGGCGCCTTTAGCACTCTAAGGATGGTATATTTCGCACTATGCCAATCAATTCTGTCTTTTGGAATAACTATCTGGGGTGGAGTTCCAAAAACAAATATTATACAACTGGAGAGGGAACATAGGGCAGTCCTTAAGATTATGACTTACAAACACTTCCGCTATGGCACAACACAGTTATATAAAGATTGTCAAGTCATAGCCGTTAGACAGTTATTTGTGCTCAACACAATTTAACGCAAACACGCAACCCTGGAGTATAGCCCTAATCATCTCACAAAGCGTAGATTAGCGAATGTATGTCCTGCAGAGAGCTATAGATCCACAATGGCAAGCAGACATTTTCGTGTGTTGGGTAGTCGAATATATAATAAAGTAAATAATGAATGTCACGTATATAAGATTAATCAAAACTAGTGTAAAAGATTGGTTAGTGGATGGATTACGACCCTAACCTGTGATGAAACAGAACAGTTGCTGTAAGGTTTTCTCACGCACAGCTACATATACAATCACACACACACACCACGCACACACACTCCTCCTCTTTTGTTCTCAAAGTAGTTCATTGTATTTTGTATTCTTTATTTTTAGTTTCTCATTGAAACTAAACTTTTATATTTATTTTAACTGCTATTTTTGGTTTCGTTATTCGTTGAGCTTTTTGGAGCGGTTGAAACAAATCTATGAAACTCCATGTGAAATCGTCAGAGGGAGCCCTGGCGCTCATAACACAAGTTTAATCTTAGCTTGAGTGCCGGAGGAACCACTAAATGTGAGATTTATAATACTATTACACAGGATGCGTTTGTAATATTTATGTAGTAATAAGCTAAAATTGTAAATCTAAAATTATGTTAAAGGTTATTAAATTATTATTATTAAATTATTATTAAAATTATTTTAATAGCTTTGTAAAATTGCCGATATAACATACAGTACCTTCTGATTATAATACAAAAGATAGCTTTAAATAATGGAAATTTCAATTATTTATTTATTTATTTAATACATCATGCACTTTAGGTGCATTGGCGGACTTAATGCCTAAGGCATTCTCTACCAGTCAACCATCAGGTGATGCAGAGAAGACAAGATGTAGGTGCATTTTGTAAGAAAAAATGTATCAAAATATACAGATCTGGCAATATATCAAAAACAAGTAATATATAAAAGCTAATCTACATANATTGCCATGGCTTCCTGCCTAATCATGACTTCTTATACGAGTAGCAGAGTTATCGTGGTAGTACGCCTAGTCATAGGTATCTCCTTGAACTTGGCTATATATTCTGGATGGATGGTAACTTTCTTCTCTTCTTCACTCTCATTACAAACTGCACACTATTATTGACGGAAAAACATTCAAATTTGTTATCTACATATTAATATGTGAAACAAAAACTTTGGATACTTTTTTACAAAAATTGCGCTAACGGAGGAGTATGAAATTTGGCACACTTATAGTTAATATGTAGGAAAAGTGTAGGACCATATTACATATCTAATTATTTCTTAAGATTATTACGTTTAGAGTTAACTTTAATTTTGTTTACTAATAAAAAGCGTATATTTCTGATTAACTTTTAGTTGGTACTGAACTAAATATAGTGAAACCTGAGATGTGAGATATCCAAAAATATACTATAAACAAATGATTTTAAAGTATATCATCCAACAATAAAATTTAGTGAATTTTAGTTTAGTGATGACAACAACAAAATTACCACTAATATGTGTTTTTGTTATTACAGATTAATTACATTGATTTAGCTCCGGATTTCAGTGGCACCCTCACACCAATCGGAAACATGCTGGCTAATATTGTTAATCTCATAACACCTGACATCATCTCTTTCATTGTTACTGATGTGGTATGTATAAATTCAGCCCAAAAACATATAACAGCAAATTTAACTATCAGTCTTCAATTTGTATTTCTAAACGTTGTCCTCCTTTTTAGGGATCCGAAATTTACGTCTAATGGTGGAATCAAAACGTGTTTCATACATATTACTACAGTATAAGAACTCCTAGATGTAATGGTTAAGAGATAAAAATGCATTACTTTCTAGTCTTAGATGTATATGGATATATTTAAAAAAAAATGATTCTTTTCCAGACAAATATTACACAGTGGCGTCTATTGTTCTTCATTATATCAGGGGTGGCCTTAATCGCAAACGCTGTCTTTGTTATACTGGTATCTACAGATGTTTAGCCGTGGAATTACGAAGTACAAAAAGGTAATCTAATTACACAAACCATTCAGCGCTATCTAGTAAAAACAATATGAACTACGTAGTCAAATGATTCTGCATCGCGAAAACAGATTTTATTATGTTTTAGGCAGTCTATTCTCCAATAAATCTAGTCAGATATTAAAAAAATGTTTTGTTTTTTCAATTACAGAATCGTGCGATGAAGTTAACAAAGAAGAAATAAAAGAAACCAATACCAGCGTTACTAGATTATGATGTTGTGTTCTGTTTTATTTCGATCACATGACTAAACGTTAGGATGATGTTAATAATGTTAACGTTTGTAGACTATCAGTTTGGTTAAGAAGATAAATTATGGTCTTGGTTGTGTTTTTTTTTATATAGGCGAAGGGTAAAACGGGATTCTATTACTAATAATAGGGTCCCGTTTTACCCTTTGGGAGCTGAACCCTAAAATGAAGGAAAAGCCTCAAACGGGGGAATACAACTTATAGCCAATGTTAATGGCGCCGGCGCTAAAAATGAAAATTTAACTTAATTAAATTTATGCAATAAATACAGTTTATACTTTGTTATGACCAAAATATTCAGGAAAGATAATTGTGTTTTAGTTTTATTTGTTTTTTGAATATTGACCTAATATAAGTCCTTTCTAGGACGAGCTTTATGTTCAGCAGTAGACTTCTAAAGGCTGAATTGATGACGATAATAATGACAGGTACCATAAATGGGAATACATCGAATCACTTCATATATTTTGTTACAAAAGTATCACTGTCCGTAATTTCGATTTCGATTTTGAATCGATTAATGTACTCACTTTTTTCCACCTTTAATTGGATTTCTCATAATTATTAACTTATTTCAGAAAACGAAGAGAACCCACCCAAATATGGTTGTGGTGTTAGACACGTTCGATTATCATTATTTCTTCTGTGCCTCACGGTGATTATTATTGGACGAATCCACTTAACAGTTACCATTGTAGCAATGACTGTAAATCCTACTGTTAATACCACCCTAGTCAACAACACAATAACTGAAAACAACACGCAAATTTCAACGTTTGGAGAAAACCGAACAGAAAGTGAAAGTACAAACTTTGAAGTAATAAACAATGAGGATAATCTTGTTTCAGTAAACATTGACCAAAACTATAAGGTGAGTCTCATATGCTATTATCATTCACTTAGTTTCAGCGCAAGGAAAAATAAATCTACGTTATTAGATGGCTATTACGGCTCTCCAAAACATAATAAGGAACAGTAGCATAGGTGAGATTATCGTGCCTGGTGGACCGCAGATCAATGGTTGATGTTGTGGAGATTCGTATGAAATGACGTGAGAACTTTCGTTGCGCGATGCAGGGTTCATAGTTTCTTCGTAGTTTAGTGTGTTTATATTAGAATGCTGTAGCATGTTTTTATTTCATACATACACACACATACATTTATTACACACATATAACAACAAACGCGGGTAACGCAGTGGGATTCAGAGATTAGTCAGAACCAACAGACAGACTGATAGATAGACAAACAAAAATTGAAATAATGATATTTTGGTATCGTGTATAAATATACATTTATGCAGTTATTAAAAAGGGAGTTATTTTACCATTGCAAACAGTCACTCCAATTTTATTTTATTCCATAGATTTGTATAGATTATTTGAAAGCCGCCACAACTAATTGTTGGAGATAAGTAAAGGGTTTCGATGTTCGATTGGAATACAGAAGCGCCATCACAGCGCTAAAGTAGTCTAAATTACTTTCAGGTTCTAAGTTAGTTGTACACGACCTATAACACAAAGAGAAATAAAATGGTTTAGAATTAATTTTCGTTAGTTTGAATTCTGCTCAGAATTTCAAGGAAGGGGTAAGTTGGGCAGGTTGAACACAAACCCGTCACAATATGATATAGTTTTAGAGTTTTTTTTTTCACACTACGCCTAGACCTATACTAAGCGAAGCTTGTACTATGAGTACTAGACAACTTATATAAATACATTTATCCTTTTTTTTGTAAATACATACATATTATACATAGAAAACACCCAAACTCCGATACAAATATTTGCAGATCAAACAAACATTTGGTCCGACTCAGGCAACAACCCGAGACCTCTAGCACAGCAGTCGCATACGCTACCATTGCGCTACCGAGGCAGTCAGTTTATAACGGGTATCCGCTGTAAATTAGGGTGATCCTCGTTATTGCGTCACAACTTTTCAATTCAATTTGAACAATCCTGAACAATAATAATGTTCTAGGTAGCGAATATAATACTTTTCAGGAAAACAAAAAAGAGAGATCAAATACTTATGCGCAATGAAAATTAAACTCACGACCTAGATCCTATAGTTAAGTACTGCCTCACCGAAACTTACAATATTTTTTATCAAAAGATCAAAAATATAGTTTCGAATAATCCGTTCCTAGTGTACAACTCAAAATACTCTTATATTTCCTCTAGGGAGACTGAAAAGCCCTATGTATTTGTAGAATTTTGCAAGGCTTTTCCCAGGCGGGGGTATATCCTGATATTCAAAGTATCGTGGGCAAATGGGATCCTACAAGTGAACGTGTTTCTCTCGGTTGCTGCGTTCATGCAGGTAAAGTGTATATTTTTTATATATGATTTTAGTAAAAACTACTAAAGTAAAACTTGTAAAGGATATAATATCTACACTAATATACAGCAGAACAGTTTGTTTGTGTTTGGACGCGCTAATGTTAGGAACTACTGGTCCGATTTTTTTAATTATTTTTTTAATTATTTTAGTGGAGACGTATGGCCTTAACCCTCTCCTGACAGGAGATCCGAGCCCAGCAGTGGGACATTATGGGTTGTTGATTGATCGATTGATTTATCAGGTGTGCGTGACCGAATGTGGTTGGATCACAATGCCATAGATATAAATCTAAATTAGAGTAGCACATACTGTTCAATTTTTATATTTATGAAACGCTCTTAAACAAGAAAGAAATTGGCAGGCAGTGGAGTCATGTGAACCGCCAAAGACCGGGGTCGAGAGACATTTGTTCATCAGTTCAGGACGGTGGCATTTTGATTCGACATTAAAGCAAGAAATGAAACGTATACAAAACTGAACAAACAATGTTTCTCACAGTTAAGGTGGACAATACAGATTTGTTTGAAGCAATAACTTTGCCCCTTTTTACGAAATATAATTCAAAAAAATAGATTAATTATGATCTGATTTCGACCTTCTATTAGAGCGTTTCATTTTTACAATAACGCGATTGGTTTCATATTTCGCGATTGTTAAAAAGTGAAAATAGTCTATGTATTAATGCAATTCAAAAAAGTTAATAGGAATTGCGATATTATGATATATGTGCGCATAGTACTTAAAACCATGGATTATATAAGAATGAGGCCCGCTTAATACAATTTGTTAATAGCAACAATGACTAGACCACTGGTTATGGTACTGGTTATTGGAAATTGGAAATCCTTTAGTTGATTTGTGTGCACAGAGCACAGCGCTGTGTTACGTTTATCTGATATAGCTTTTTTGCAAAATTACCACGAAATTCTCGCGTTTATTCCAGTTTATAGTAGCGTACTAAACCAAAACTCATATACAGATCGTTAAGGCGAAATATAGTTAAGTAGACATTGAAAATTATTGGTGTGCAGTAATTATTGTTCGGGTCGAATATTAACTTAGGTAAGAATAATTTTGTGTATACCGATTATTTTGCTTTAGTTTCGAGTTGATGAGTTAATGAGATAACTTTCGTGTCTTAAAGCTACGTAACAAGGATATATTTATCAGTCACACATTGTTTTGATCAAGGCAATGTATTACTGTGACATTTGTAGGACAAAATATGATTTCCCTTGTCGCTAAGAATTTAGTGCTACCTATGCATTTTGCGAAATACAAACATGTGTTGTATATCGGGAGATAAAGAAAAAATACACCGTAATGAGGAATTAGAAACAAGATATTAACCCTTTTGTTTTGGGAATAAGTCTACAATATTTCGGCACTTTTGTAATTGTAATGAATGAACTTTATCGGTCATTACGGCGCCTGTAATTAAAAAAGTACTAAAAAAACATGGTTAAGTTTCCCATTCCCAATAACTTATTAAGGGTAAATAGTAATTAGATAGTTACGTACCTATATCGCGAGTAAGCTAAAAAGAACATTCAAGTTTTGCGATATCTAAACAACGACCGTTGGTTTCCAGAAAACATTCGCACCTAGAAAATTAATTTGCACGTTGAACAATGGTTTCAATATCTGGCATAAAGAATGAGTATAAAAAAAGACTAACTAAGCAAGGAATCAATAATGAAACTTCTTTTACTGAAAGCCAACATTCATTAAATTAATCCGAGGGCAGAAAAGCAAGCTGAGCAAATAGAAATACAACCAGGTTTATATTTTTATTTTTACATTGAAGCGCCACAGACCGTCTATTTTCAAAGACTCAACTAAATTCATGTTCTATTTATACAAAGTTAGAACTCAGTATAAGCCAGTAAGAAACTTGTATCTATATGAAATGGATATTCTCCTTAGAAATATGGTGGCTGGATAGAGCATAGAGAAAGGTTAATTGGTGTAAAAAAAGATTCGGTGAGGGAGCCAGCGAAAGGTCTATTGCAAGTCTTGGATGTGATAATTTTAATGTAACTGAAGTTGATCAGGCCAAAGTTACTCATGTCTTTTTCATGATTTATGCTTTATCATAGAATAATACTAGCTTTGGGTATAATGTGTCTTAAACTACCTTCTGTCCGAGGTTCACCGGTAGCACGGCAGCAAGTGATAGACTCGGATGAATAGAATAGAATGTCATTGCTGAAGAATAAAAATATCTCCATTGTAATTTTCATACAAATTGGTTGAGCTGTTTAGCCGTGAAAGCTCAAACAGACTGAATGAGTTACTTTCGAATTATTGTTATTTTTCATTGAATTGGTTAATTTACAAATAACATTTTTTATCAATTACAGAATATTACATAAGCCTTTGAATGACTTCTACTCCCCGTGCTTAGATCCGCTGTTATAGAATATTCACGTCTTTTTTACACCAATTTACACCTGTACTAATCCAAAACTGATATACCGATCGTTTAGGCGAAATATAGTTAAGTGCACATTGAAAATTAATGGTGTTCAGTAAATATTGTTCGGGTCGAAATGCAACTTAGGTTAGTATAATTTTGTGTATACCGATTATTTTAGTTGATTTTCGAGATAATGAGATAAATTTCGTGCCTTAAAGCTACGTAACAAGGGTATATTTGTCTCTTTATCTCGCGATATTAAACACATGCTTGTATTTCGTAGCACTTATTTCGTAGCGACAAGCGAAATTATATTTTGTCCTACAAATGTCACAGTCATACATTGCCTTGATCAAGCAAATGAATAAACAAGTCATTGGTGAAAGTTAAACGAAAATTCATTCAAAGTAAAAAATAAAATTAACTTTTACTCAGCGAAAACTTATATTATTTAAAAATTACTAAGCACACATTTTTAAATAAATAAGAAAATATTGCATAAAAGGGATTTAATGTAATTACATAATCGAAATAATATTCACTTTGTCTAAATAAATACAGATAACTATGCTCACCCGCTTACAAATATTAAATAATCGTGGTCTAAAACCAAATGTTTTGTTAAATAACAGTATATTATAAGAAACGAATAAATCAGGGAAAGTTTGAAACTTGTTCCAGAAACGAAATTGTTGAGTTATAGCAGACATGGTGATAAGAAGTGATGAATAACCTTTCGGAATACTACACTTGGAATAGAAACACTTAAGATTAAAGATAGGATAAGAAAGATGAACTGTATGTAAGAAAATAAACCTCAAACTTAGCAAAAGCAATGATGAAGACGAAATTATGTGATAGACAAAAGATATTGCTTCGACCGCAATACATTTAAAAATTTCTTATAAATCACCAACTAATATATTTTCAAGTTTAACATTATGTTAATATTAAATTATGATTATGGTATTTAAAATTACGAATTTTTTAAAGTAATTTACTCATTAGAATTATATACATACCTACCTATAACGTTATTAGTACATATTCTATATATGTGTACACATGTATTTAATTATATGTGTATATTTATGAGCTACGAACACACAAGTAATACTTCTTCATCCAATAAATGGGAACGTGATAGTTCCAAAAGTATTTTTATAGTTACCTTATATGTGCATAAATCTCACTACAAAGAAGATGGACATGAAAAGAAACCACTATTTTAGCTAATTATATATTACTTATTTTACTTTTGTTCTACTCGATCACATAGTGCCCGGTTATTGACGATAGGACAGCAAACACCAAAGTACATCAGCGAGCCTTTGGGACAAACAGATTGCTTAAATTCAAACGCAGATCTTTTCATTCTGATGGAGTTCTCGTTCATCGGACGGCTGATGTCCATTTTGAAGAACTTGTTATAGAACCGCTCTGTTAGATTTTCTTCGCCCATTTCATCAGCATCTAGGCGCAGAGTAACTGCTGGTTGAACGTCGATGTCAGAAGTATCACCAGTCAGTGAAAAAGCTCTCAACGGTGCAGATATAGAAGCACTTCTCGCGCTCGCCACTAAGATAATAAAGACGATTATTATCCTATCACTTCTTTCCATTGTTAACAATATTAAAGATCGTTGAAACTAAATGGTGTACCGTTGATGGCTAATAACAATGCGGGTATTGATCCTGAGTGCGCCGCTACTCCAACTTATATAGTACATCTTGTAGTAGGTACGTGTTCCACGTCAACAAACCATTGGAATAACATAATGCGTATTTTACTGATTAGAGTAATTAGAATTTGCTGTATTATAATAACGTTTTGCATTGTGGCAACATTACATCCTTATGTTATATTTAAATTCTATCGATGATAAGCACTTTTAATAAACATATATTTAGATAAAATTT